>JAOTON010002216.1:0-479485 GCA_034440635.1 Lepas anatifera
GAAACGCCCGTTTGTTGGCTTTGTCAGGGCTATGCTGATATTATGCTAAACCTTTATTGACTTCTGATCACTACATTCAAGGTCAAACGAGATCATAAATATTAGATCTAGGCCGTGCTGGGAACCTTTTGGGAAGTGCGGTGAGTATGCGCAAAATTGTTGGAAATACGCCAAAGGAAGACTAAGGCCATGGGATGGAACGACCCACACAATGTTCTGTGAAATTTTAGGGTCAAAGCTATTAAAAGCCATTGGCCATTTACGTCACCATGTGATATATTCCCAATAATTTACAGACACTGTACTTTAAATCTGCACACACGATGCTCTGCAACACTTTTTTGTTCTTTTGTTACGAACTATTGCCCACACACTGGCGAATCAACATGTAGCTTGTGTTGTTTGCTCCCCAGCTATCCCGATCGCTTGCCCTACTGACACTCGGCAGCCCTTACCTATTTTGGAATCTACAACAATAAAAACGTAATCACCACGAGAGATAAAAGTTTTTGAGTAAAAATTGATGAAATATGAGGTGACTTTGAAATGTTTTGGGTTCGCAATCCACAAAGCTAAAGTTGGTAACCAAGGCTGCCATGGTTGGCCAGAAAAGCCAACAATTATCCAGTCTGGTGTATTCAAATGCGATCGCAGGGAGTTGTAAACTACAACAAGCAATATAAAAAAAAAACACTGGGTGGAAATGCAAGCTTGACCTTGAACCAATGCCTTTTGAAAAAACAATGACCCTGACCTTAAAATTGAGTAACCTTAAGTATGACGTCACATCTCAATATACGTCTGCTGAGTGACGTCGTCTGACCGAAAACATTTGGGTCAATAGCTTTGGTCTGTGACTTTTGACCTTGGCCTTCGTGTTAGGTACCCTTCACATATCGTCCCGATGTTAGAGCCGGATGCAAGATCCATATTAATGTTTTTATAAACCATTTTCTATAACCCTTACCTCATGAGTTACTCCTGACTATGTTGCATTATTTTTATACAGTATTCCTTCACAATAGATAGGCCGGAAGGTCTTACAAGTCATCCCATTGAAACCTCACTGACTTTATATGATCCATTCTGTCACTGCCTGGGCTGCATATGAGATCCCAGTGCCTGAGAGATGTGCCTCACTCACATCACATTCTGACTCTATACCCAATCGCTGACGGTGTTCCTTATTCCTTAGAAAAATACACGACTCTCCTCTCTCCAAGTGCGTCCGTGGTTATCCTCTTCAGTGGGAATGGGACCCACGAAAAAAGGAGAAAATGTGAAGCAGGCCAGACCAATCATTGAGAAATCTAAAACCAAGAAAATTCTGGAAGAGCACGCAACGTAGAAAAGTGGAGAAATTCTGTGGTCAAAAGTACCGACTTCTCTTTATAAGTTATCGGAAGGCCTGCTGGAGACAGGGTGCCGTAAACCGCAGAGTGTTGTGGGAATCACCAAGAAACCTAAAAAGATGATAAAACAGATGACAGTAAAAACGCTAAAATACTGAAGCCTAAAAAGCCAAAATCCAGAAACTAAAACGTCTAGACCCTAAAAGCCCAAAAAAGGCTACGTCAAGGTAAATATAAAAGAAAAACGTGGATGAGGTATTGCATTTATGGGATGATTTACGGGATGAGGTAAATCTCTTCATAGTATACCGTGAAATGAACACAGCATGACTTCGGGATACTGACCAAGAATAAGCAGTCTCAGTGCAGAATTGTGCGACTTACGAGTCAGAGTCAAAGTTTAACTCAAATTCCGACTCAGTCAACTCTGAGTTGAGTTGAGTTGAGTAAAAAAATTAGACAAGTGAGTTGAGTTGAGTTGAGTCGGTTCACAACATGTCAATGAGTTGAGTTGAGTTGAGTTGTGAAGACAGCGAGTCAAATGAGTTAGCGAAAAAAGTTGGCTCGACAGGTAAACATGTGAAGTAAGTGTTTGAATTTGCCTACCTGTTGCAAGCCTCCTTCAACCTCCTTTAAATAACGTTTCCCTCCAGCGGTTCAATTGTTTAAATCAGAGTTTCAATTTTTCTCAGTATATCAATAATTCTACAGTTCAATGGCTTATTTGAAAGGCCCATCCTGATCCGGTCAGAAGAAATCCCTAGACACAAATGAGCAATTCCAGCACCAATCGATCAAGGCCTACACGGTACCCCTTCGATTTTCTTAAAAATGGGCATATAGGGTTCTCATGGGCCTCAAAGCCGAATCTGAGAGTTATAGCTCGATCGGAGTAAAACTTTAGAAGTTATTGTCTCAGGCATTTTTTAAATATGCTTACAGTGCATTTTTAGGTGAGCACAAAACCCTCAAAAGCTGATGAATTACGCATTAAAGATACATTTCCCCATTCAAAATGAACCGAAAAACTCTAATCTGAAGTCCATTTTACTTTTACAGGTCACTTTTGAAAAAGTTATGATTTGACCTTGTCATATCCCAAATTTGCTGGTACACCTTTTTCAAAATGGAATTTTTCAAATTTAAGATTAAACTTTTTTCCGTCCAATAAAATCGTTTAGAGCATCCGTTTTTTATATCTACTGGTGTTTTTAACACGCACAGTGGAGGTTGGTCTGGCGTCAAACACGTAACGAAGGGGTCCCAAAATGCCTCCCCTGAGATCTCGCCAATTAAGAGGGTTAGGAAAACGCATGTTCCGGGATTTGTAAGGCCTTTTAACTGTTTCATTTGAGCTCAATTTTATGACTTATATTAGGTCATAAATGTCAAATGTACGTCATACCGGACACCTTTAGCAAAGTGCCGTGATTATACGGAAAAAGTCGCGAAACGTTTGAAACATATAACAGTGATATATTGAAACAGTGATATTGAAACATATAACAGTACGGTGACAGTGGACACCCTCACGTCAACGGAGCCCTGGAGAGGAGGAGGTTAGGGAGTATACTCTTATGACTCCGTGCAAATGGATTCCTGAAGATACTACGTTTATGGAATGGTAAAAATCAGAGAGAGAATCGACGCTTTCGGACTGCGTAGATAATATAGAGCGATTTGTTGATTCCCTGAGTGAGAAGGTATGTAACCTAACCCGTCACCACTACATCTCTACGGCTCGAGGGCATTATATAGCAAACTGGAAAGAAAAGGCACCAAAGGGGAAGCCATAGTCATCGATGACTTATCAGAAAATTATAAATGTACTGTGCAAATTGCTGCTCAGTCGTATCACTGGTCTGCAAAGTAGGTGACTGCACACCTTTTGTTCCATACTGGACTGAGGATGGAGTCCAGTGCAGTAGAAGTTTTTTTAAGTGACGACTTAAAGCACTCTCACGTCATGGTTCATACCTTGCAGCACAAACCCGTACCTTGGCTACGCACCCACATGCCAAGTTTGAAGAAAATACATTACGTATCAGACAGGTGCAGTGGCCAATACAAAAGCAATTTTCACTTTATCAATGCTTGTTATCATCCATATAGACTTTCAAATACCATGTGAATGACACTTCTTTGCTACCAGCCACGGGAAGAACGCCTGTGACGGATTTGGAGGCAAAGAAGAAGAAGAACAGCCCAGGTAAGCTTAAGGAGAGTAGAATAGGATAAGACCTTGGATCCTCTATTGAAGTTCTCTTTTTGACGCAATACTTCGACACCACAATCCATTTCGAGTTTGTCAGTAGAGAGGAGGTCTTTGAAATGTCAAAACCACTGATACAGCGGTACAGCTCGGCGTCGAAGATCAAGGGCACCCAACGGTTTCATCGTTTCACACCCATAAACCTGAACACCATGCA
The DNA here is from genome assembly GCA_034440635.1 of Lepas anatifera. Lineage (NCBI taxonomy): Eukaryota > Metazoa > Arthropoda > Thecostraca > Lepadidae > Lepas > Lepas anatifera. The sequence goes on from JAOTON010002216.1 coordinate 3,782, forward strand.
GGCGCGAGAGCTCTCTGAAGACATCGACGGAACCAGTGGCAGATCTAGCCAGTCGGTTTGGGAGGAGCAAACCAAAGTCAAAAAGGAAAAAAAGAGAAAAAACGTCACGCAGTGAAAAATTGTGCTACAATAATATGACTTGACAGTAGGATTTGGGATATTTGAGCCAAAAGGCAAAAAAACGTCACGGGGTGAAACGTATGGGCTCAAGATCCAATACTTACACTGAACTTAACTGGTTCTGATTGAAGTTAAGAGTTGAAGCTCCGAAATCTTGCTTATAAATTAAAAAGGAGTCGGGGCATAAAGGAGGTCGACCGCTTGAGGGAGGGTGGGTGGGGTCAAAACATAGTTTTGCCCCTAGCTTTCCATTTGGGGAAATAACGCTTTTGCTTCCCCTGGGTTCGCCACTGTACGGAACAGAGCTGCCTACTGTGACAGCCTAATGTCAGCTCAGCTCAGACAGCTCACGGAGGCGCCAGCTCCCGTATTTCCGTGCACTGTTGCAAACCGGTGTCCGGTGTACATACATACATATTTTTGCACGTGCTGACAAATGCTTGCTTCCTTTAACTTGAAGTAGAGTAAAATCGCGCAAAGATATCGTCTTGCTATAGTTCTAACTCGCAAGTGGTAAATGTTTGCTTCGGTCCGATGGAGAAAAAAAACGTAACGATTGCTTTATTTGGCTTTCACCAGACTTCTAGCGCTGTTCCTATTGTATCACCATTTTATCCCACATTTCCAATATACTGTCGAAGCCTCAGCGACAAGTTATTGTCATCCTTTAAAACTAAAACACTGTGATGAGCACTAACACGCAGTCGGACAGGGCTTAACACGCGCATTGACGGGGGTCTGAGCCACCTTCGCATTGACGGGGGGCGGGTACCCGCCCCCCTAAGATCTCGAGAACCACGGTAGGTAGCGAAAAACGGTAAACGGTGTTGGGCTGCCCATCCACGTCTCCATCGAAAACATTTGAACCATTTTTTGTCAGGTCACATTTAAGGTCACGAGAGGTCAAAACATGCCCGTCATAGGGATAACATGTAAATTCATATAGTACATTAATTTTTACATTAGCAAAAATTAATAAAAATTGCTAATGTAGCTCCAGGGCCAGACTTGTAATTGTCACGTGATAATTTATACAGTAATATAAATATTTGTTGAGTTACATATGATATTGTTTCTAATGTCTCAAATGCGCCGTCTGCCGCCGCTGTTTTCATTTTGCCTACTAATAGCAGCTACTGCTATTAGCATGAAAAAATTGGACCTTTGATTGGACAGAAATGTTGCAATACCCTTATCGCAAGAATCAGAGGAATCATTTTATGTTACTGTTTTTTTTGTCTGATCAGAGTTCCTTGCTTGGCATCGGAGATGGAAACGCGGCCCCAGCCCTGGGCTGATCGTAGGAAGGCCACTAAAAAATTTATTTGGAAAGCTATACATTAGCAATTTTCTATGAAATCGTGCTCCACAATTTTGAAGCGCGATATGTATGTATTGTATTGAAGGTTCTCAAGCTCAAAATTGGATTGGGTTTAAAATATGAATATATTAAAATCCAACACGTTGATAGAATTTCAATTTCTACGGTCCTTTGTCATATATGGTATACTTTGTCGTGCGCATCAGTTGTATCTGCTGCGCCGTGCTTGCAAGGCTCATCTCTAGATAGAGATGTTTAGTAGCTAAATTAAGTACTGAAATTGTCTGATGTTATTTATAAAAAACATATTTTGGTTTCTGACAATTGGCAACGCTGGAAATAAGGCCTTCTGTATTCTGACCGTGAATGGTAAACACGTGGTGTTGTTTTGTGACCTTTTTTCTTCACGATGATCATGTTCTTTCCCCGAGTGGAATATAAGCAGGACCAGCGAATATTTCGCGTGAACAGTGCGAAGGGACGAAGAGAGCCACAAAACATCCCCAAAAACACAGTTAATATCATGTTTTTTAGCTTGGACCTTTTTTGACAGTATGGAGGCTCAATTTGTTACCTGTGTTGGTGTAACCTTAGCACTTTTAGGTTCCTTTCCATTCCATTTGCCTAGTTTAATATGCAATGATCCTTTTAGAAATAGGTGCAACATGTGGTGGCCTTTTTGGGCAGTACCAGTCTGGAAGAATTACAAAGTTATTCATGGTTGCTGGCTAATTGTTAATCAATGTTTGAATGCCAATGAATTAATTTTCCTTCTATTAATCTTCCGTTTCATGTCAGACTTTCTGAACAGCTTGTTTGTTAGTTTATTGATTTATTTCCTAATTTTTTAAATATTATTTATATATTTATCATGTATTTATATTATTTTGAAAACGAGTCGAAGTTTGAGTTGAGTTGAGTCGTGAGTTGAGTTGGAGTTGAGTCAGATGAATTTAGCCTTGAGTCGGAGTTGAATCGACTCAATGAACTCTTGATCATGAGTCAACCGCTCTCAGCACTTGAGCTGAGTTGAGTCGACTCAAGAAATTTCTGAAACGCACAACTCTGCTCACTTGACCACATCCCCGACGGGAAAATTGTTGACAGTGTTGCGCTTTCTAACGACGAAGCTAAGTGTCAACCAAGGCTCCTGCAGGAGTTTCTTAATATTTTTGCGTCCCCGACATGGGGACATTTCTACATATTTGCACCACATATACACACAGTCAAACTATGTACACGACAGATGCTTTCATATATCGGCACCCTTGCCGGGACAGTCGTGCCCGCACGCTGCCTTTCACATGCCCCACCGTATGACATGGAGAGGCTATCCCGATTTCTCGGGCCCGGCGGAGCAGAGGACTGCTCCGGTGACACAAAGCGAGGCCGTGCCCTCGGGGCGCGCCACCGGACCGGTAGATCTATTTAAAGGCTGATCAGGCCCGTGCTTCCAATAACAAGGACGCTGGTTGGTCAGCTAAACTCCCGTGTAAAGACAAGCACTACCCATTTTGCTGCCATCTACTGGGTAGGAGGTGGTCGAGGAAAAGTCTGTCAGAGGTCAGCTTTGATCCAGGGACCTCCCACACACAACAGCAACGCCTTAACCAACTGCGCCACCACGGTGGTGCTCCTGCAGGAGTTCATTGTGAACATCCGCCATAAGAATAGCTCTGAGCATTAGTATGGGTTATCAGCTGGTATGTGTAGGTAAATGTCTGGCCGCACCAAAAATATTATCGTTCGTGTCTTGAGCGATGAAAGTAGTTTCCTGCAATGGAGTAATCATGTTGTTTTCTTTTAAAAAGTTGACGTGCCTGCCAGCTTCTGAGAGATTTGGCTTCATATGAAACATTCCTCTGGGGGAAAAAAACTGTGCGTGATAGTTCCTGAGCAGTCAAGAACGCTCATAAAACCGGAACTTTTAAGCCATTTGGAACTTCGGACGGGTATTTTGCTAGAAAATGAGACAGGTCATATTCCAGCGCAAAACAAGGGTCAGAACTTCAACCGAATAGAAGCAGAGGAACAGAGTCACCGAAAATACTGAGTGAGGGGCACATGATGCTTACAGTTTAGAAAGTGTAAGTAAGCTTTTGGAATTTTACAGGCTCAATAATAGCGTTTGCTGCGTCTGAAATACAAATAAAGCCCTGTAGTGTGTCAGAGGGTCCAAAGATGTGCTTAAAACCTAGAAAAATCAAAACGATAAATACATTCCGTTATAGAGACTGAAATGCGACACTATCAGTAACACTAAATTTGAGTTCAAACTTCAAGCGCCGGGCGAAGACGTTTACCGGTCAAAAATTAAAAAAATTGGGTGAGACAATATGTTAGGACTAAGGAACCGGATTCCGTAGTCCCTGCAAGCCTACCTAAGCTTGTGTGCAAAGTGCAGCACCTTTTTTCATGCAATTCTATTGCTAGAAAAGGTCCGCCATCCATTTAAACGGGTAGCCAGGCGTGCCCCCTCCGCGATCCCAACGACAACAGTACCCTTACGTTAACACCACCAGAACATAAAATATTACAAGTCGCGGCACGCCCTGCTAGGAAAAAGAAAGTAACTTAAAGAAAGCATAATAAATATCATACTATTAGTAAAAACTGCCAGTAGTAGCTCCCTGTAAATATACAGGGAGCAGGAATACAGGTCTATTTAGGTTAAATGCACAATAATTTATCTCATTACCGGTTAGATTGTTAGCTTTTTCCAAACGGGACTACCCAAAACTGGAGATTCGTGTTAGCCCCTCCGAGATTCTGGCGAAAAGATAGAGGCCTAGTAACATTCGCCAGAGAACTCGGAAGACAGAAAGCAAATTAGGGCAGACATGCAGGCATAGGCAAGCAAGCAATGCCTGCTATGCCTGCATGAAACCACTTTGTACTTTGGTTCTCCAACTTTGTACAACGGTTCTCCGAACCCTTGTACAAAGGTTTCGGAGAACCGAGTTTGGTTTTCACGTCAATGGCACAGGTTTAAATCCCAGTCAAGCATTCTGCATACTCGTTCCGAAACCCCATTACAACTTCCCAGCAGTGTGCGACGTGGCGGTATTCTACCTCAGTTGTATCGGAAAGTCCCAATGCACACATTAACCTTCACCCTGGTGGTATTTTTCATTCTCATTAAGGTTTTTCCGAGGTTTCCGAGAAACGCAGCGCGCACTGCCACCGTCCTTGGCTAGTGCTTGATTGGTACTACGCTGTTAACTGATCCTTTTCGCATCTTTCCTTCAAATTCCAAGTCAAGGTCATGACAGGTCAGGTCCCAGGCCTTAAAAAATGACCTTACCTTCAAAAATATTGGAAGAGGCAGCAGTGAGATTATGTTTAATATATCTATCTGAGATTCATAACACATAATAAGCCCACCGAGGATCTCAATATGTGAAAACGGTATTTGTATATCGACAACTTAGGGTCATGCGCAGGCCATGACCTCCCCATCGTAACTGTCTATGGGAAAATTCTGAAATACACGTTTCTCAGTACGTAGGCTTACATATCATATCAACTACGAAATATCAACATTACGTGCTCGTGGTAAATTCTTGAATTATAAACTGGAAAAATTAGCTATGAGCTCTTGGCAGGTGCCGGAAGAGGAAGGTACGTCATGACCATACCAGCTCACATCGGATAAATTCGCTGACCTGGGGTCAGACCACTCGTTAAAATTGACCTAGCATGACAGTTTTTTGTTTCATTTGATCGGCCGGGCGATCGAGACCGGCGCGTGCGGGAGTATTTGAAAGATGCCTATTTGTGCCGAGCTGTAGACATCAGAGTCGGGGCGGGCCCTGGCACGGACCAGCGAAATCATCCGCGCCTCCCAACTCTAGCGCGTAGCTGCTTTTAGACAGTTTGGGCTTTGTGTTGAATTGAGCTTTCAACCTCCAGCTCATGTTCCATCGATTGATGAGGCGTTTTTTCCGAAATTTTTACTATTACGATCCTAACCTGAGCCCTGTTTCAGCTGTCAGCACAGTTTTGTCAGCAGGACCTCTAACCTCTCCTCCAGAAAAGTAATATCAGCGCCATAATCGCCTCTTGTTTGTGCTAAGCAAAGGGAACTCAAACCTTTACACCATTAAAAAATATTAGACTGCCACTTCGTGCACTTACTATTTTTCATCAGCGCAAACAGCAGGCCGTCAGCCCGCAAAACCTCTAGAACTATTTCCCGGGGAGAGGTTACAGTCCCGGGGGGCGCGGTAGTGGAGTGGTCAGCGTAGCTGTCTGCCACGCAGCCGACCCGGGTTCAAGGCCCGACGGCTTCCCTGAACAAGGAGCAAGCTGGCTCCCGAGAAACCCGTCCAACAGGGAAAGAATTGGCGACGCCATATGACCCTGGCAGTTGGTGCGTCGATAAGCCCCAAGAATTATTGAGGTTACAGGCCTGTGACGTAGGCGCAACGCGGCCCGCTGATTGTTGCTGACAAAACTCTGCTGACAGCTGGAACAGGGCTTTAGTTTTCGCACGTTTTCTCGGCCACCCGCTTACCATCCTGATACCTACTGCTTTTCCCGCCCCCAAGCGGCAGCGCGCATGCGCGGTGCCATGACTGGATTTTTTGGGGGAGTAAGCTATAAAATTGGGCTTATAATAATTTGGTGCCCTGAAAATATTGGAGTTGAGTGGAGACGAAACCAGCGGTTGTTAGTGCTGTAGCCCAATACTACAGCTCATCCCCCAGCGGGTCCCCTTGGCACCGCCCATGCGCGCTGCCGCCCGGCGGCATAAGAAGCGAAGTCTCTCGGCCGACAAGGTGGCCGGTCGATACAACGTGTGTAAACCGGGCTAGGGTTTTGATAAAGTTATTCCGGAGTAACACCACTTTGTAAACCAGACTTCAGAGGGCGTCCGTGCTAATTATTTCCCAGGGCTTCTTCTCTGACCTGACAGTTTTCAAAGCACTTCAAGTAAACAAATCATAATGTTGGACTTCATTGAGCCAAATATACTGATCCCACAGGGCAATAACAAAACATAAGTGTGCAAAAAGTGATACAAAAGAGGACTGGCGCTCGCTCAGCACACCGACCAATTGACGTCATAAAATAGTCTGATGGCTTTTGGACGAGGCATCTCCCGCTATGATCAATGTGGACTTGGATTCCAGCCATAAGCACGGCCCACTGTTCATAGACCATAAAAACACAGACCATTTATTTCCGATCTTTCCGAAAATCCCTTCATTTACGATTGTTGAAAATTTCTGATGAAATGATTCGAGGCACCTCCCGTATATTATTCCATGATCCCCGCTGGAAAATATGATCCGACCCCAGCCATGCCGAGCGCACCCAGCCCCACTCACCGCCCCCGAGCCATCCATAAAGTGGTACCAGTTACCTGCCTGCCCTCAAATTCTGGGTAAAGTGTGACTAGTTTTGTCTCAAATATTTTTTTGTAAATGCTTTAGCATTGGATTCGCACACTTTCATGACAACTTCAGTTTGTAATGTGGTAGGAGGACCGAGGTGTCAATATTTAATACTTGAAAAACAGTGCGAAACAGCTTAATTCTGGCCTCAGCAAAATGAATACTGTAAAAGGTTGAACGCTGGACATTTTCTTCTCCTTCCCCAAAATGGTACATTGGAGTTCTGGTTTCTGCAAAGCAAACAAATAAGCATTTAAGTCTGCAAGCCCTATGATGTTTGCAGGCGTTTCCTATAGGGAACGTGGAGTCGCGCGCACAAAGCCGCTTCTCCGGCCACCTCGGAAAGAGAGGTGGGGGCCCTTTAACCCTCGCCCCACCGGGCCATCGATGGCCCCCTAAGGTTTTTTTGGGATAGCAGAAAAACGACAAGACGCAGGACTGCGGTTGAGGGCTTTATCTCTCCCCGTCATTTTCCCACCGTCTCTGGAAGTTTTATCCCGGGTCATCCAAGGTCAGGTCACCAGGCGAGGTCAACCAATGTCACCTCATTTCAACTTTTGAGCTCCATAAGAGTTACGTTTCTCAGTCGATCAATTTGAAACTTCCTACACTTCATGGCCTGGCCAGGGTCTACAAGGCGTATATCCGGGATTTTTCGATTTCGTGACCTGAGATCAGGTCACGAGGTGACCTCACCCATTGAAAAAGCATGGCAAAAAGCTGTCTTATAGTCTAAAAGCCACAAAAACGATTGAAAATGCTCAGTCTGCTCAGAAAAGCGTTCTTGGACACCCTTTCACGAATCCCAGGGTTCATATTTGCCCTTTGACCTCTCCGAGGTCATCCAAGGTGACCAGGGGTCAAAGTCAGTATTTTGGCAATAACTTTTGACCTAATTAAGCTAGAGCGCTGAATCAAACACCATTGTGTATGTCTCATCACTAGCTTTCGTTGGACATACGGCAAGGTCACCTTTTGACCTTTGGTAACCTCAGGTCATATGAGGTCACGAGGTGACCTCTGGAGGTCAAACCACTGGCGAAGGTCATTGTATTTTACATAACGGAGAAAGGCCTGGTATTTTCCCGCCGAATTTAGTTTAGTAAATCTCAATAGCTCTAATGGCCTAGGAGTTATGCTCAGTTTTCTTAAGCATTGCATATTTGAGTGAAAATAGCCTATCGTGACCTAACTTGACCTCTGGAGGTCAAACCATTGACCTGAGCGCTTAAACATGTTAAGTAATTTCTTACTGAATTCTCGCGAGCATTTTAATTCACTTTACAGATTTGCGCTAACCCCCATATTTTTGGAGTTAGAGGTGGGGGCCATCGATGCCCCCGGTGGGGCGAAGGTGGCGCCGGACCCCCGGTGGGGTGCGGGTTAAGACCCCCTCCAGTGTGCGTGATAATCATATTGACTGACTTTGAAGACGCCGCCGATGCACTGCGCAAGCAATACATTTGGAATATTTACGTAGGCTCACGCAGGTAGTAGGGAGAAAAATACAAGAACCTATATCCTGTGTTTTTAATTTTTCATAGCTTAGCAGATGCGCTTTGTCCTTTCGATGATGACGAAAAACAGCAGGGTTATTTAAGCGTCATCCCGATTTTCACGAATCACAAACAGTACTGGAGAAACTGCTGGGTCCGATCGGACCTCCCAAGAAAGGGCAATCGGTGTAAAAAAGTCAGACGCTGCCGGTTCAAGGCCGAGCCCTGCAACAGTTGGGCACGTGTCCAGGTTGCGGCATTGAGTTTAAACTCTCTGCTCCAGCCCAGAATACGCCAGACGTAACCTGAGATTTCATTGCGGGCGCGGCAGACAGTGACAGGGGGAATGTAATAAGCTGTGCGGCGGATACGTGCGATTGCCTGTTCCATCAGCACGGACCGCCGGGCATTAGACGGCCCGGCTGGTATAGTAGTCTATAATCACTCAGTGAACAATTTGTGGCAGCAATAGCAGGCGCGCTCATCTAATGAAACAGATGCTGGGAACTGGAGTTGCAGAAAGCAGGAGCTGGCCCAACCGCGTTTTAACAATTTCTTTAGTTTCGTACAGTTTGATGCTAAATTATACCACGGAATAAAACTACATTTATTCCATAATTATGCTGTCTTCCTGTTAAAGCACGTTAGCTTTAGTTTATGAACGTAAATGTTTGAGCCTTGTACTTCACGTGGCATATTTTTATCCTTCCTTGAAATGAATACGAATATATGTTGTCATTGTTCGTTCCCAAAGGAAATTTACCGGCTGGCTGGTCCTTCATGATTTTTCCATCACGCTGAACTAACAGAAGGCCGATGCATTTTTCACTCAGCGAAGTGATAATAAGCGAAGCTGTCTTCGGCAAACGTTCCTCTGGGACCAGCACGCTGGCAGCAAACTGCCGGAGCAGGTGCTCACTGCAAAGGCAGCGCGCATGCTGCTTGCGGTGGCAGCGCAAGTGCGGCCAGCTACCACCGCGCTGAATCCCCGAGTGCCGGAGCGACGACGTTGCTCAAAATGATGTGTCGAGGACATATTTTCAACGGAAATATCGCATGGCTATTTAAGGCACTTTTATTGAAAAAAAATATCAGAAGCAGATATCAAGCAGATGCCACCCTAGAGAGGGCAGATAATGGGTCCCTTCCAACACCTTTTTCCAATAGAAGATGGAAAGAGCCCGCAGCACGTTCGATACGGTGCAGAAATCCGCGCCTGCCGAAATAGCCACGAGGAGGTTGATGAAATATCAGCTGTTTTCGGCATTGAAGCAGTACTGCAAGCCCAACCAGTGAAGCAACGCGGGCTGAAGAACCGAAGCGTCGGTATGGGAGCATCTCCGGAACAATGCAAAAATAGTAATAAAATCAAAATCGGATCAGAAGCCTCCCCTCTAGACATATGTTTCATCTCAGCTTATATTTCAGACATAATATTTAAGTCACGATAGGAGCAGACATGTTGAGTCACGACTCAAAATCAAATTGTATTCTGAATCTAATCAATTTTGATCTAGTCAGATTGAATCGATTTACTTTGGGGATTAGGTTGAGCCAGAGGCGACTCAGTTGCTCGACCTTTTAAGTTGTCAGAATCGGAGTCGTTCTACAAGCCGTGTGCCAAAGTTGAATCGATTTAACACTGTATTGCTTAGTATATGTGCTGACAAGGCTGACTTTTGAAAGAAAACTAGCTATTTTGGGGAATTTGATATGAATATCATATGTTTCTGACAATTAGTAGCTTATCCTTTCATATCCTCACTGGGCCCAGTCTGTAAGGAAGACAGTAGTCGCGCAGTGGTAGCGATTTGGGCTTCAACACCGTTGACCTTGGTTCAAATCCCTGGTAAGATGGTGAATAAAGGTTTTCTGGTCGGCTATACAATCTTTCAACAGGAAGGCACTGTGTGCCTCCAGCAGCTGGTGCGTTGTATAATCCCAGGGCCTCCTTCCCAGAGAGTAAGGAAAATAATACGTTAGGAGATGTCATTACCTTTTCTATTATATTGGTTAGGGGTGAAATAATTTTCTTCTTTTAACACATTACCCTTAACCCGCGCCCCACCGGGGGTCCGGCGCCACCTTCGCCCCACCGGGGGGCCATCGATGGCCCCCCTCTAACTCCGAAAATATGGGCGTTAGCGCAAATCTGCAAAGTGCAATAGAAAGCTCGCGTGAATTCAGTAAGAAATTACTTCGCATGTTTTAGTGCTCAGGTCAATGGTTTGACCTCCAGAGGTCAAATTAGGTCAAGATCGGCTATTTTCACTCAAATATGCAATGATTAAGCAAACTGGGCATAACTCTTATGTCATTAGAGCTATTGAGGCCTGGTAAAGTACATTTGATAGCAAATTGCCAGTACTTTTTCCGCTATGTGGAACATAAAGACCTCCCGCCAGTGGTTTGACCGCCAGAGGTCACCTCGTGACCTAATATGACCTGAGGTCACGAAAGGTCAAAAAGTGACCTTGCCGTATATCAAATGAACGCCAGTGACAAGACAAACACGATGGTGTTTGTTTCACCGCTCTAGCTCAACTAGGTCAAAAGTTATTGTCAAAATACTGTTTTTGACCTCTGGTGACCTTGGATGACCTTGGAAAAGTCAAAGGGCAAATATGACCCCTGGGATCCGTGAAAGGGTGTCCAAAAACGTTGTTCTGAGCAGTCTGAGTATTTGCAATCATTTTTGTGGCTTTTATATCATGAAATAGCTTTTCCCCATGCTTTTCCAATGGGAGAGGTCGCCTCGTGACCTGACCTCAGGGCACGAAATCGAAAAATCCCGGATATACACCTTGTAGACCCTGGAGGGGTCATGAAGTGTAGGAAGTTTCAAATCGATCGACTTTGAAATGTAGCTCGTACAGAGCTCTAAATGTGAAGTGAGGTGACCTTGGTTGACCTCGTCTGGTGACCTGACCTTGGGTGACCCGGGGTAAAAAATTTCAGGGATGATGGGAAAATGATGCAGTGAGAGGTAGAGCCCTCAACCGCGTTGCTGCGCCTCGTCGTTTTTCTGCTATCCCGGAAAAACCTTAGGGGGCCATCGATGGCCCCCCGGTGGGGCGAGGGTTAATAGACCCTTCTCTGGCACTCGATGTGTAGCTATTTCATTTGCTCATAGCTAATATAAAAGCAAGTTCAAAGATGTTGATAAGTTTTGGAGTTCTGCGGTGAACAGCATGAGCATAACTAAGTTGACAAGGTGTATACTGGCTGGTCTACTCGAACCCTGGATGTAAAATACAATTATATTATATGCTCGGGCCCAGCCTTTCATCAGAATCAGGTAGTTAAGATCACAAATTAGCATTCACAGTGTTGCCAGACCTTGCATTGAGTTGCATAAAAATGCCTTCTAGAATGAACTTTTAAAAATTGGATGTCGTGACAATAATACTCTGGGAAAGTTTGAAGTCATTGCAGCGATCTAGCATTACAAAAAATAATGGTAAATAAGTACTTATTGTTAGCATTTTAGCTGCAGTCAGCAACAGAATTAGACAAATAGTAATAATTATAATAATAATACATAAACAGCAATTGTCTTATTCTTAAAAAAGAAGTGATTTTTTCTAAGGAAGTAATGTTATGGGCGCGATATAGCCTAAATGCTGAATGCGCGCTATAAACCCCAATACACACAGGAAGTGACATTATCATTATTAAAAGATAAAAGATTCTTAAAACAGACGACATCCAACTTTTAATAATTCATTCCAAAATACATTTTTAGTAAGCTCGATTCGAGGTGTGGCTACAGTATGACTAAATTTGTGATTTTACCTACGTTATTCTGATACAGTGCTATGTCCGAATATATAATTTAGGTGTGTTTTAAATCCAGGATTCGGGGAAACAGGACAGTATACACGTTGTCTACTTAAGTTCAAAGATCCTGGAAAAGCGAGATAACCATAACTCTGAGAACACCATCCTAGCATCCATTCTTCACCTATCTGGCCTCCTCCAAGCTCGACTGAAAAATACATTTCGTTCGGGAGGAGATTTGAGGAGGTGTAGTAGAAGCCTGGGGGAGTTTGGAGCATGCACATGAACTCTTGCGAAGAGGTTTGAGATGTTGCTGGAACATAGCCTGTGTATTGTTTCCGGCACGCCCCAGAACAAAACCCGAAAACCTATGACAGATTACATTTTCATGTAATACAGATGAACTATTCACGTCGGTGTGACGAATTGCTGAGTAAGGGTTCAGTTGCCGACTTCTACAACGTGAACTCTAGCTGCAAAAACATTACCTTTAAAATCAGCAATATTTTTTATGAATTAAGCCCATGCCTGTCAGGCTGTGGAGGGCGGGTTCGGCAACTCCCCCTAAGACCTCAAAAGCTACCCGTGTGATTTCAATGATCCAAAGTGGGATCAACTCATCTCACGTTGAACTCCATTGTTTCCACGTTTGCGAAATTGCAGGCAGGTGCGTGCAAAATGTAAATTTTTGCCGCTGTTTCAGATTCCCTATAACCATTGCCCTGTTTGTTGACTTTCACAAAACTAGTGCGACAGAGAATTGCTGATTGGATCGATGCACTGGACATAGAATTGATGCGCAATTTGGTAGGTTTCACTTATCTGAAAATTTAAAATGAAACTGAAGATCCAGGAGTGGTCAGCGTAGCTGGCTTCCACGCAGCCGACCCGGGTTCAAGGCCCGGCGGCTTCCCTGAACAAGGAGCAAGCTGGCTCCCCGAGAAACCCTTCCAACAGGGAAAGAAATGGCGACGCCATATGACCCTGGCAGTTGGTGCGTCGATAAGCCCCAATAATTATTAAACTGAAGATCCAGGCCCAGTAGTATATCGTGAAGTAAATATATTTTACAAGTTTTTGTTTGATATACTATTAAGCTTCAGATACTGCGTGACGACTTTCACATAGAGACAAATGGGGTATGCAACACATAGGCACAAGCAGGAAAGCAAAAACCTGAGGCAAGATCCACATTGTCAATGTCTAAAAGTTATGTGTGTACATATGTTCCTCAAATACTGGTACATTTCATATTGCCCGACCTTTATCGGCCCACGCCAAACTCGGGGGATTCTGGATGATCTTGTCACCTTGACCCGGCTATGGATGATTTTTTTATATTCTGTCCTAGAAGATGTCCCATGCATTCACTTATTAGTGAAATGTATGGGACAAGCATCGAGTACCACCCTAAATTACAATGTTTGAGCACGCCTATGGTATCTTATTATCATATAATATAGGGCTAGAAGTATGGTACAGGTTCCTTCATTTCTCCTGGCCGTCATGTAAACAGTCTATTCACTCTATACAAGAGTGTATTCCAACTTCAATCGAAAACCTCCATTTCCAGTTGCTAGAACCGCCTCTATAAAAAAATGTGGCAATGAACTATCACCTGATTCACGACATTCAGACATGCTAACTGTTCTCAATTTTTTTACTGATGGCTTTGCTGTAAGAAGAACGCAGCGTACACGATAGCACTTGGTGTGCGAAGAGATCCTCCCAAATACCGAGTCATAGCTCCATCTAAGGTAAATATATTGTGTCGAAATTGTCATGGAATCTGCAAAAATCAGTATTACGAAAAGTAACGAGGTTCCTGAGGCCTATCGCAAACCATTTTGGGGATATCTTGGAAAAATATAAGGGGTTGGCAGAATCCTCCCCCTGACAGAAATAGGGTTGGTGAGTACAAAATCCTACAGTACGTTGCAGTTATTAATGTGATAAATTTTTCTCAGCATTATTATCATCTTCCACTGTGGCTTTCACTTTTCACAAAACGGACTCGAAATGCTTTCACACTAAAAGTACGGCATCGCCTTCTGCAAATGAAATGAAATCCGTGTTGACAACAGTTTAAATACAATGCCAGTATAAAACGATGCGTGAACAGAAAACACAAGTTGCCCTGAAAATAACAAAAATATATCTGGAGAACGTGTTGCTGGCAAGGTGTACTAGCAATCAACCACGGACCTTTGTTATCCAAGTCTCCTGTTTCTGTTAGCTTATGTGAGAGCTCGTGCTACCAACCTTATGGGGCATTTTACATCACTTCAGCGCGGGTGCTAGGTCCATTCCGAGCTCTTCAGAATTCCATCGAAGTATATGGCAATTGTCCCGGAGAAGCCTTGAAGGGCCAATACTCGTAATCTTGAAAGACCTATGAATGAGAACGGACACAGGCAGGCTGAAACATTCAGATAGCATCTGGACCATAAGGAACGAGGCCTTCTGAGATCGTAAAACGCCTCGAACCGAGAATTTCTTTGTTCGGCCCAACCACAGAATTGACAGAGCGCGCGTGTTTGTACCCGCTGTCACATTGCTAGAACGGAGCTGTAGTGCTGACTGACAGCTCCTTGGTGTTGGACTTATTAAGAGACGTATAGGGCGCATCATTTATCACACCATCTATGTATTGAGTCGAATTTGTCCACTAATATACCGCTTGAGCTATATCAGTTTCCTCAACACACTAAGTCTGTGTCTATCCCCATTCCTGGTAGCTTTCCAGACTGTCGGAATCTGGTATATATTGTTTGGGGGAGTCACGAAGATGGACATAGTTCAATTTCTCAATAAACAAACGATGTGACATCATGCAAAACCAGATGTTACGCTCCTGTGCATATTTTAATGAATCAGTTGATATTAAGTTAGGTCAGTCAGTGGCATTTAACCATTGCTCTTAAAAGGGTTTTGTGACAAGAGCAAGCTTTGGCTGTTTTTGCGGTACCCATTTATTGTAAAGAGCGCCTCTTTATAACATATAACTGTACCTTTTAACCCCCGCGCCGGTGGGCCTCCGAGCCACCTTCACTCTGGTGGTGGTGTTTGAACACCCCCTCTTGAACTCGGCCCCAATGCGGGTTAGCGAAAAACCACAAAAGCTGGTGGATAGCTCATATAAATTCATGAAGAAACTATAAAGGCTACTTTTTGGTTCAGCTCAATATTGAGGTCATGACAGGTCAATTAAGGTGGTATTTTGAGTACAGTTTTTGGGCTCTTGCATCTGACGGATTTGAGTAAGAATCATTTTTAGGGACTATCCGCTTCCACTTGTCACGAAAAATCAAATGATGTATAATATGACCATGCTAGGTCAGAAACAAAAATGACCTGATCTCAGGTCACGCCAAGGTCACTTTTTAACCTAGCATAGTCAAGATGCACACCAACCGACTTGCAATAGATATCCAAACGCAATGTTATCAACATAAAATTTGTATCATAATCTCATGCAAAGTAATTGACCTAAGTCTGAAAACTGCTTAAGTAGCCCCAGATGACCCCTTCGAGGTCACAGGTCAATAACTGCCACATGGACCTGGAAAGGGGCCCAGGGTACTACGATTTGGAGACTATGCATGTGGTTTCAGCTGTATCTACACAAATACAACCCAATCTCTGTTTTCCCATGGATTTCCAATGGAGAGGTAATGATCCGTACTTGACCTTACGTCATCGTTATGCAAATTCCCGGAACATATTTAGTAGCAATTGGTGGGTCCATTATGTGGTATATGTTTCAATCCAAAAGATTCACCCATTTCTCACTTATGCTACCTGCATGCATTTATGGAGGACACCTGGAAATAGGTCTCATGTCATTAGAGTTATTGGGTGTGGTAAAATACATTTTATAAGAAAATATTAGGGCTTCTCCAGAATGTATAACATAATTACCTCTCGCCAGTGGTTTCACCTCCACAGGACACCTCTTGACCTAACACGACCTGATGTCACGGAAGGTCATATAAAAGGTCCTACCGTATATCAAATGAAAGCCAGTGATGTGGCAAATACGATGCCGTTTCATTCAGCGCTCTAGCTTAACTCTCGCCCCACCGGGGGCCATCAATGGCCCCGTAAGTTTTTTTAAGGATACGAGAAAAAAGACGGGGCGCAGCACCGCAGTTGAGAGCTCAATCTCTCACCCCATCATTTTCCCACAGCACTGAAATGTTTTTTATCCCGGGTCACACAAGGTCAGGTCACCAAGCGAGGTCAACAAAGGTCACCTCACTTCAAATTTTGAGCTTTGTAAGAGCTACATTTCCAAGCCAATCAATTTAAAACTTCCTACATTTTATGACCCCTACAGGGTCTACACAGTGCATATATGTTTCTTTTTAGATTTGGTGACCTGATGTCAGGTGACGAGGTTACCTCTCCCATTGAAAAAGCATGGAGTAAAAGCTGTCTAATGATCTACAAGTTACAAAAATTATTCCAACTTCTGAGATTGATAAAAAACGTTCTTGAACAACCTTTCACGGATCCCACGGACGATATTTGCCCTTTGTACTTATTTCAAGTCATCACAGGTCATCATGGGTCAAAAACAGTATTTTGACAATAACTTTTGATCTAATTAAGCTAGAGCGCTGAATCAAGCAGCATCGTGTTTGTTTCGTTACTGGCTTTCATTTGATATGCGGCAAGGTCACTTTCTGAGCTTTCGTGACCTCAGGTCATATTAGGTCACGAGGTGACCTCTGTAAGTTAAACCACTGGTGGGCAGCTATTACGTTGTACATACCGGAAAAGGTCTGGCATTGTTCTATCAAATGTATTTTACCAGATTGCAATAGCTCTAATGGCATGAGCGCTATGCCCAGTTTGCTTAAGCATTGCATATTTTAGTGGAAATAGCCTATTGTGACCTAGTTTGAATTCTACAACCCCCACACTTTCTGAGTAAGAGGGGGATCGATGGCCCCCGGTGGGGGTGAAGGTGGCACCGGACCCCCCGGTGGGGTGCGGGTCAATTTAGTCAAAGTTTGTCGTCAAAATACTGTTTTTGGCCCCTGGTGACCTGTGGTGACCTCAAATAAACCAATGGGCAAATATTACCCCTGGAATCCGTGATAGGATTGGTCAAGAATGCTTTTCTGAGAAATATGAGGATTTTAAATAATTGATGTGACTTTTAGATCGTCAGATAGCTTTTCCTCATGCTTTTTCTATGGGATAGGCTGCCTCGTGACCTGACTTCAGGTCACCAAATTTTGTTTTATCATCAAGCTCATCATCATAAATCATTCCAAGTCTCAGTAATAGCATTCAAACATTACAACTACCGTCAATTCGCAACAGACAGCTTTAATTTGTAGCACAAACGCAACGCAGGCTAAAATTCTCGGCTTCTGGATAAACCACCCAAATTAGCGAGTCATAGCTCCGTCTCTGGCACACATATATGTTTCCAAAAATTTCAAGGAAGACGTGCTATTGACTTGTAGGAAGAGTCACCAAATTTTAAGAGCCTATCTCAAACCGTTTTGGAGATACTATGGAAAAACCTGAACGGTGGGCAGAATCTGTCCTCCCCTTGGAAATACGGACATATGGACACTATTATGATAGTGTCTTTTCTTTGTTTTCATTGATTGTACCAATATCATATATTTCATTATTGAGTGGAGTTTACTTCGAAATGAATTAAACCCTCTTAAAACCCGGCACATATATCGGCTGTAATAGCAATAAGCCGAGTTTCATTGGGGAGCAGGGCGTGAGCCTCTTCCAGTTTTGGCTAGCTTACCTTCCAGGGCAAATTTTAGAGCACTGCGTTTGGGTGGTCACATTCTGCTCAAACGTAGCCGACAGCTCTGGATTTTGATTAGAGGCAGTGCCTAGCGCCAGATAAAGGCATAAAGCAAGTGGCGGGCCGAGGCAATGTCATTCGAGGCGGTGTTTACGGGGAGTTGGAGGGGTTAAAAATATCAAAATCATGGACATTGGACAGAGTCCTAGCACCTGGGGAGACTTTACCTCCTCCCCTTGCATCGGTCAGTGTTTTCAGAGCAGCAGCGATAAATAGATGGTGAGTCTCCTGTTGCAATATTCGCGACGCAACGTCTCTTGTTCTGCCCTACAACTGCGTCACACTGAGAATGTCGGCCAAGGCAAAATTTGTTCGTAATAATTCATTGTTTTACAACTTGTGTTGTGCTAACGCATATACTTCATTCACCAGCCGATACTTTTTGCTTTTGCGAATGACGATTGATCAATACTACTCTTTACCCTATATGAAACCAGTTCCGTCATTTCTGCCATTTTCTCCAAGAAAACCGATGAAATCGTTGTTGATCTGGGACTTATTGTGTTACTCATTCCGGTAAATGCAGCCGCAAAGCAGCCCTGGAAGTTTTTCTGCTAAAAAACTTGTCTCTCAGCGGTTTGAACAATGGGTGTTGCCCCCTCGGGACTCTATCTTCTGTGAGCGCGATTATAGCACTTCTCTTCCAAGGTTTAAGACGCGCATTGACGGGGGCGGGTATCCGCCCCCTCAGATTTTTCAGAGAGTGCAGAAAAACGGCGGCGCGTAGCGCCACCGTACTTGACATGCCTTTTCCTTCCTCATTTTTACAACTTCTGTAAAAATTTTAAGGCTAGGTCATCTCAGGTCAGGTCACCAGTACAGGCCAAGTGACCTGACCTCAAAAAAGTTTAAGATAACATAAGTCGGAGCAGGGTGAACTTATCTGACTGAAACTCATATCACATAATGGGCCCACCAAGATCTCTAAAATATGTTTCGGTACTTTTGATATAGATGACCTAAGGTCAGGTAGGAGGCATGACCTCTCCATTGGAAATACATGGGAAAAATATGTTTTATTGAATAACTCAGTAACGGATGGTGACAGAGCGTTTATTTTCGCTGCATTAGACTTGCCTTGGCTTTGCAGTTCTAATGATATGCACTTTATATAATTTGGCCCTGACCTGACCTCAGGTCAGGTCAAATCCTTGATTTGACCTAGCAATGTCAAATTATATATCATTCGATTTAGCTTGATGCTAGGATTCGTACAGTTTAAGTGATTTTGCTCTATCTTTACTTGTTCAGATGAAATGGCCGAAAAACTTAATCTACATGTTATCCCTATGACGAAATGTTTTGACCTCTCGTGACCTTAAATGTGACCGGACAAAAAAATGGTTCAAATATTTTCGATGGAGAAGTGGATGGGCTACCCAACACCGTTTACTGTTTTTGCTACCTAGCGTGGTTCTCGAGATCTTAGGGGGGCGGGTACCCGCCCCCCGTCAAAGCAAAGGTGGCTCAGACCCCGCCATTGCGCGTGTTGAAAAGTATGCTTAGAAATGTGGGTGGCACACAGAAACTTCACAATTTTTTATCGGTCCAGGAATTCACTGTGGAAAAGAATAAATTAAACACATGGAAGTATTTGTCCAAATCTTAACTACCGCAAAACTGTCCCCGATTATAGGAAGTACCTATCATAAAAAAGTGATTATAAATTGTTCCATTTCCAACAATTAAAATATGTTTCAACTTTCAAATGACGTAACACGATGACGATACATATAATAAATAAAACACGATAAAACAACGTAAAATAAGATGTCGCCACAGTCATCAAAGCACCAGACTCACCCGGGTGAAAATACATAAGCACTTTTAGCTCAACCACCGCGCGATGTATTGGCGTTCTGTTGCCAAAAAATGTCGCTGCACCGTCATCTCTAACGTGATCTAGCTGACGAATATGAAACTGTATGAAAGTAATATCGGCTGAGACTTTAGAAGGTTTTGGGCTTTAACTTGATGCCAACATTGAATAGTTCACTTAAGTTCCCAAAAGAATAAGGCTATTTGAATAATATGTTTCAGATTGAATACAAGAAAAACAGATCACTTTGTTTCAGGAGTTGGAAAATATGGGTGTGCCTGTACCTCAATAAGCATGCCACGCGTCTTAATTCGGCCAACACTGAGCTTAGGCATTTCAGGAATCGTTGAAGCATGAATTAGCAGTGGTCCTAAATGAAGTTGTAGAACATTGACAAACTTGGGAGCCGCATTCGGGCTGCGGTCACGTCAGGTCAGTTTTGCGGAAACCAGGCTGTAACGCCATCTTGTCCCTGATTGAGATCTACAGTATACTCGCCGTGGTGTAGTTATTGTGATTGGTGTCCCAGGCGAATGGCACTGGAGCTGGAAATTCATCTCGGCTACCACCGTCGTCCGCGAGCGGTAGCAGAGCGCCAAAAAGCAAACCACTTTGGCTGAATCCAAAGCGAAGTTTTTCACATCGATATCATGCAGACTACCTGAAAACCGGAAAACAGCGTCGAAATAAGGAAGGTCAGAAAGGCCCTGATCTTCACTTCCCTCACTTTTCAGGATTTCAGCCAGGTTGAGATAAAACCAGACAATGTTGCAACCAGCATATGCAGAAGGTAACAGGGTCTCCAAAACTAGTCAGTTGTTGGTTCTGGTGGAGAAAGTTTTTGGTCAGTAAGAGGTTGAACATTTACTCGCCGCCTCACTCGTTTGCTGGGGGCTGCACTTATGATTTTAACTAGCCAGCATACTCCATATTGCACCAAGGTATGTATGTACATACATACCTTGCAAGGATAGTGCCTGAGCGCCAAGGCCATGAAACCAAACCTCTCTCTCTCTCCTCTCTCTCTCCTCTCTCTCTCTCCTCTCTCTCTCTCTCTCCTCTCTCTCTCTCTCTCTCTCTCTCTCTCTCTCTCTCTCTCTCTCTCTCTCTCTCTCTCTCTCTCTCTCTCTCTCTCTCTCTCTCTCTCTCTCTCTCTCTCTCTCTCTCTCTCTCTCTCTCTCTCTCTCTCTCTCTCTCTCTCTCTCTCTCTCTCTCTCTCTCTCTCTCTCTCTCTCTCTCTCTCTCTCTCTCTCTCTCTCTCTCTCTCTCTCTCTCTCTCTCTCTCTCTCTCTCTCTCTCTCTCTCTCTCTCTCTCTCTCTCTCTCTCTCTCTCTCTCTCTCTCTCTCTCTCTCTCTCTCTCTCTCTCTCTCTCTCTCTCTCTCTCTCTCTCTCTCTCTCTCTTCATAGTTGAGCAGAGGTCGGCAAAAGGGTTTAAGTGTCAACAACGATTTGAACCAAACTTTTTGTACCCAAGAATCTTGGGCTTTTGCACCAAAGGGGATTAATTTTCAAGTCATCTGGGTCCTTCAAAATCTTATTAGCGTATTGGCAGACTAAACGCCAACTTCTTACAATGAGGTGTGCGCAGTCTTGCCTATTTTGTTGCCGACTTGATTCACTTTTGTCACCAATATTGCTGGTGCTTTGGCAGATTTTTCAACCTCTGCCGGTGAGTTCTGCCGGCAAATCCGACTGAGGGGATCCTCATTATCGAGTCAGTGTAATGACAAATAAACGAGAGGTTGAACTCAAATTGCATGGCAAGGTGTTCCGGTACAAAGCACATGCCTGATATATCTGATCCAAAAATGTGATATAAATGATTCACTCCCCACTGCAGTCCCTGGCTACACACTTATCACTAAATGAGCGCCAATTTGGCCACGTGCCGTAAGGAGAGCTGGTAAGTTGATGTGTGTAAAAGATTGGACGTCCGGTCGGAATCCCCGAGCCTCTGGCTGATTGTCTTGAATTAGTAAGGCAGTGGTTACAAATCTGGATTTGGAATTGGACAACCATTTCGACAGTTATGTAATATTTTTTTGGGATACAAATTGGATTTGCCTTGATAATCATGGTGTGCAAACGAATCGGCCTCTATTTCTCGTGCTATCTTCCAGCATGGTCCGGATCAGATCTGAGGTTTTTGCCATAACATGCTCTAGTGAGCAGCGCCGGAACGGCGCCTCTCTCATAAAAAAACAGCGAAAACAACAGCCGAGGTCAAGCCAAACTGAGCCGATATATCACATAAATGCTGCCGAAGGCTGTTTAGATCAAAAAGGTATCTTAACTTGCCCATAAGTATTCTCACGACTCGCGGTGAATCTGGCATGAAGCCTAGATCGTAAGTGTTTACGAGTGCGTGCAAATAGTCTCAATTTCTAACATAGTCTCAATGTTCTAAATAGTCTCAATTTTTAATAGAATCAACAATTTCTACCTGCTGTGATAATGGTGATCTTCCGTTTTCAACAAAACAAAGGCTTATTTTTTTATTTATTTTTTATAAAAGTATGAGAAAAAGCATGATTACCCATGTATGAGCCCCTTTCCATAACCCCCTCAGGCCAGTAGGCGAGGAAAAACCTGTTGCGCACCGACCTTCAAAGGCAAAGAAAGGAAGCTCATGATTTATCAAGATATATTTTCCGCATCTTCATTGTCCGGCCAGATGTCCTGTCAAGAAAAGAAAGAAAGAAAGAAGAAAAATCACGTTTTACTCACTTATGGTGATCTCTAGGATAAATGGAGTTCTTTCAGATGATGATGAGATGAGAGTGACTTTAGATGTGAGCATGCTTTTTTTGGGAACACCACAGTGCAGACTAGCACCGGTTCTGATTTTTTTTATGATGATGAGGTGAGAGTGACTGAAGATGAGAGCATGATATTTGTCTGTCAAGCGTGGAAACATCGCAGAGCCACTTGACCCCGGGTGCTGAACCACAGACAGGTTTAATATACGTTATTAGTAACGTGTTTTTTAACCTGGTTTAGATGAAACAGCCTAGCTCTTACAATTTATTTTATTCGTTGTAACAAAATTATTAACACTACAAATCTAGAGAAGCGATTCGCCACGGAATGAAACACGCATACCTAGTTCGGCTACCACAGGGACAAGAGGAGATACGAAAAGATCTGGTCTATTGGTTGACATACAAATCCAACAGTTTCCTTTTTATGATATTTTTAATTACTGTTTTGCTAGCTGGCACATCTTCAACTACTTGAAATTGATTGATGAAAATGGAATTCCACAATTTAGGGCCAAGGCAGGGAGTAGTGAACAAACGATAATTTCGAGGGGTGAAGATTCTTCCCTTATAGTATTTACTAAGTCATGGCAAGCTTCTTTGCAAAATTTGTGTGAATGGAGTTTGATTCGTCGAGCCGCATGGACCATAACTGGACATGGAAGGGCATTAAACATCGCATTTACAAAACCAGGGTTCGGCCAGTGGATGTTCGACGGCTGTCATGCCCCGAGGCCGGAAACCCCTTTAGCAACCGGGGCCCTGCTGCGTCTTTTTGTATCGCATTTTGGCCTCCAATTTCCACAACCTAAATACTGTTGCTCCTATTTAAGAGTTTGATCTTATTTTGTTTTGAGTTTATTTTTCTCCATCAGACCTACAAATTTAGGTCACCAGATGCTGAAGTCGGCCCATACCTAGATGGCAGTGCCGCTGCTATGGCAATTAGTCTTAGAGAAAATTTCGGGAAATTAAGCATTCTTGCGTTTATGATATTATACCTGGCTGTACATAAGATCACTCCGACAAACAGACAGACCAAGATGAATACAAGCTTTGATCTTAAAGTTAATGGGGTCGGTGGCTTTTAGTAGAAAGCATTGCAGTCCTCTTCTACCGGAAATCTTTTCCTCTAATTTTCATAATGTCAAAGTAATCAATTCTGTCATGACAGAGAAATGACGAGAATAGAGCACAAAATAAAGATATATGAGAATGTTCCCAACATTATGTATAAGTTATAAGTAGTTATAAAGTTATAAGTCATATATTTGGCACCTTTGCCAGATTAGCATATTTTGCTTTGTTTATTGTTTTTCTTCAGTAGGCAATGAGCCAGAACATGTTTTCGCTGAGGCATCTGACCGTCCAAACATATTTTTATTTGGATCTCATGCGGTATCTTTGGGTTATTCTATACGATTTAAAAGAAACGAAACGAAAAAAACCTGGAGCCGAGTAGAAGGGATATGGAACTTTTTCCCAGACGGTCTAATGCAACTGCTCACTTACCCCACTCCAGCACTTGAGACGGTGCTGAAACCAGCACTTAGGTGAACCCCAAAAGCAGAACATGACCCCGAAACTAGCTTAAATATTTGTTTAGGCTGAGCGACGCACCAACTGCAAGTGATACATGGCGTCGCCAATTATCGCCCTGTTGGGAGTGGTTAGGGGGATCATATCGGCTCATTCAGAGCCTTTGCCGGGATTTCAACCCGGAACCAGTGTCTCGATACTTTTGAGGCTCTCCAATGAGCCAACCCCCCCCTCACACAAGTACTTAGGAGTCCCGAAACCAGTGTATGGCAGTCCGTAATTGTCAGGGGCACCCGAAACCAGCACTTGGGAGTACACTGAGACATCTTCCGAGGCCCATGGATTTTTTTCTCCCGAGAGGCCCTGAGGTCTAAGGGCGCCCCCTAGACCAGCACTCTGGGTACCCCTGAGACTAATTCTTGGCAAGCCCCCTGAGACTGACTATAGTCATTACCCGTTATAACCCGTACTTACCAGTACCCGTCATTACCCGTTACAACGGGTTACCCTGAGACTGACTCCCAGGGTCCCCTGAGACCAATACTTGGTAGGCACCTTTGAGACTAACTCTCGCGGGCCCCAGATTAGAACTCAGGGGCCCCCAAAGTTGACTCAAGGGACCACTGAGAAAGACTCCTGGGGAGTCACTGGGACAGACCCTCGGGGGCTAACGAGATTACCTCTCGGGGGGAGCTGAGATCGACCCTCAGCGGCAACCCTGAGACTAACTCTCAACATGTCCCTGATATTAGTTATCAGGGGCTCCCGGTATTAGCATTGGCACCTCGTGAGACCAGCATTCGGGGGTGCATCCGAGACTACCTCTCGGGGTCCTTGATTAGCTCTCGGGTCCCTGAGAATAGCTCTCAGGCTTCTGATCAGCGAATTACTTGCAGTGTTTAAGATCGATCCAAGGGACCACGGACCCCATGCACCCCTTGGCTACGTTCATGTATTACATGAGTTGGGTTAGGAACGGTATTAAAAGCCTAGTACCAGCAAAGCCAGTTAGCCGCTTCTATGTAAATTGAGTTCAAAATGTGTCTAAAATCATCAAAGTGCAAATTAAGGCATCTAAATCATTGAAAAACTTAATATCTTGTTCACCACATTGTTTTCAACCATAAAAGAAACTGAACACGCTGTACTATACACACTGCGATTAATTATCAAGCTAACTCGTGATAGTTTCCTAATTGAGCTAACGTGTTAGGTACTGAGATCTTCTGGTTAAGCTTTTACTTCAGACGATGACATACGATGTCTTTGGAACTTATTTATCGTTAAAAGGCGATGCGGAACATGATTGACATAATATCCCAATGGCGGATTGTTGAAACTGATTGATTCACACCGTTCACGTTGATACCGTTTTAATAAAAACAAATGCCATTCTGACACGATTTGCGTGAAACAATGCCATGGTTCTGAGTTCAAGGAAACTCTGCTTCAAAAACAAATTTTGTATTGTTTTAGCTCACAAACCCATATCAAATGGGGTATGACAAACCCAGGAGAGGTATGATAAACCAAACGAGATCCAGCTAGTGTGTGCACCATCCCATGTGTCTATTGTGACAAACACCAGACCAGGAGTGTGCTGCGTGACGCATGGGTCTGGCCTCCTTCCCCGAGCCAGCCATATCGGATTTCATGCTCTGCACTACGCCCAAATCCTACGCTTTCTCTGCGCTGGCGGGGAAGGTCCCCTGCCTGTTTTCAAGGTGGACGTATGGAAGCGGCATTTGCGCCCTTAACAGGACTGCTGGACAACGGGCACGAGCCAGGTCGCGTGTGAAGGCTGTGCAAGGCTACCATTAGTGTTGAGAGCGCGTGTGGGTCCCTGCGCGTCCGGGGCGTGGATTGTAGAAAACTACTGGGTGTGACAAAACAAACAGTCAGCTGCGACAAATATAGTTTGTAAACACCACAAATCTCCTTCAAACATGAAATCAGGTTTCAATACCTTTAGATACAAATAACAGAAGTATCGATAGGATCGGTTTATTATCGCTCATCCAATTACAATCCCTCATTTACTGAGGGTAAGCGGGTATCTGTCCCTCCCCAGAGCTAGAGAGCAATACTAAACCGCGTAGGAAATGTTAAAGTTACGTTTTCTGTGTAAAATTTGGCGAGGCGCTGGGAATCTATCCAGGAAACATGTGCCGGCAATATGAAAAAATGTGTAAGATATTCTATAATAAGGGATTGTAGAAGTTTTAAGCTTACCAGTTAGTTTGAGCTTTCCGTTTACTGGGAAGACATCTCATATTAGATATACACCACAACGAATAGAATAGTCGCAGCATCTCAAAACTCGTTGGCTCTCTCTGCCGATTTTAAGACCAGCACTGAAACATTTTCTTAATTACATGAAAAAACTATATGATCTGGATCATTCGAGCTGTTTCACGGACCATTGGCTCTTGATGTGGGTTTAAGCCGAACGAATGCGTTAAATTTTTAAATTGATTTTTACGTTAACACGCGCATTGACGGGGGTCTGAGCCACCTCGCTTTGACGGGGAGTGGCGGGTACCCCCCCCACCAAGATCTCGAGAACCACGCTAGGTAGCGAAAAACGGTAAACGGCATTTGGGTACCCCATCCACTTATCTATCAAAAATATTTGAACCATTTTTTGTCAGGTCACATTTAAGGTCACTAGAGGTCAAAGCATGCCGTCATAGGGATAACATGTAAATGAAGGTTTTTGGTCATTACATCTCAACAAGTAAAGATAGAGCAAAATAACTGGAACCGAATGAATCCTTGCAGCGAGCCGAATCGAATGATATATAATAAGACCTTACTAGGTCAAATAAAGGATTTGACTTGACCTGAGATCAGCTCAAGGTAAAATTAGAGAAAATGCATATCATTAGAACTGCAGAGACAAGGCGAATCTAAAGCACCTAAAAGAAACGCTCTATCCTCATCCGGTATTAAGGCATTCAGCTAAAACAATTTTTCCAAATATTTCCAATGGCTCGTACCTGACCCTAGGTCATCGATATCAAAACTACCAGAACATATTTTAGATAACTCGATGGGCCCATTATGCGATATGAGTTTCAATCGGAGAAGTTCATCCTGTTCCAACTTATGCTATCTTCATTTTTAAGGTCAGGTCACCTGACCTGTACTGGTGACCTGACCTGAGATGACCTGACATTAAAAATTTGACCAAAGTTGTAAAAACGATGAGAAAAAGTGTGTATCAAGTACGGCGGCGCTACACGCCGCCGTTTTTATGCTACCTCCGAAAAAACTTGAGGGGGCGGATACCAGCCCCCCGTCAATGCGCGTGTTAAACTTTCCATGAACTCTAATGATTTTACAAACGCATCACTATTCTAAACTCGCTTTTGGCTCCATCTCTCCCTCACACTGAACCACTTTCCATTCTGTTCGCATCTAACGTGATGTGTGTATGTTTTTTTATGAGGTGTTTCACAGATACGGATACATTACTTTGTGAATATATCGTTAAGAATATGACTAAGAATGACTATATAATAAACATGGTAAAATGAGCAGAGTAAGCAATCGTTAGCAAGTTCATGTTTTTTTCAATCAAAATGAGCACACATTCCCCAAAGAATTAATCGGTATGAATTTCGCAGAAATGTTAGAGGATACAAATATACCTATATAGAGGCTTCGTTTCTGTTTCAAGCAGCAAATGTGTTTATATCCTGCGCTTTAATTTTATATTTCTCGCCGCTTTGTCATTAATTGACTTATTTTATTGCTGTGAGAAAAAATCAACTGAAAAAGTGAAAGATCAAAATGGTTCTGAAGTGGTTATGTTGGTGGAGCATGGCTCATTTCTGAGGCTTATCAACGCGCCAACTGCCAGGGTTATATGGCGTTGCCAACTCTTTCCCTGTTGGAAGGGCCAGATTGCTCCTTTTTATTGAACATTTAACAACAGATTAAGCACACGAAGCAAGAAACACATGACATATTATAAAATTAGCTAAATATAAAATTTTTTACCTCAAGGCGCAATACCATCCTGCCTATACAACACGCCTCGTCTTCTTTACCCGCCCAGTTTAACACGCCCGCAGTGACGGGAGGTTGATGGCTCTTTCTATCCCAGGTGTGCGACGGGTAAACATAGCGTTGCATCTTGTCCGGGTCCCACGGCGATGCGGCATGATATTGTGGATGCCTCCCCTGGGCTCGGTGCGCCGGTGTGGCGTCGGCCAGGCGCGCCATTATCAGTCACGTGTACACGTGTTTGCTGCCGCCCTGCCGATCGCGCCTCCCACGGGTGTTCACCCGCTAACTGCACCGCTCCCTCCGCCGGATCGCAAACAAGTTGGCATATACCTATTCTCTCAAACAAAGCTAGCTTACTGCAAGGCCTCGCCAGCTTTGTGTTATCAGATGTGGAGGATGAATGTTTACAGCAGTGTTCGTTATTTCAGTCAGCAGCTCAGTTCTACTCGAAACAGAGAATGCACGTATTGGGCGACAAGGTCAGTAAACACCATCGGCGTAATGTGATGCCGCGGCGGCATCCATCGCTCCACCGGTGATGAGGAAACACGCGCGTCTAAGTAGATTGGAGTGTATCGATCCAGGAGAGTGTTTTCACTTACGTGAGGGCAAGCTGTCGACAGACCGGTTGATAACATACTTAAACTGATGGAGTTATCTAGACACTAATCATCATTACAGATTAAGCTCGCTTATGTCGGTCTTCAGGTATCGTGGGCATGCGTGGTCTGGTGGATAGAACATCTATCTCATCCGCCCTAGGCTCCGGGTTCTAGCCCCGACGGCTTCCTGAGTGCGTGAAAGCTGAGTCCTAACAGTGGTGGATCTAGCCGGTAGGTTTGGGGGGGGGCAAGCCAGAGTCGATAAGCGAAAAAACGCCACGCGGTGAGAGCATCCCGCAATTTAACTAGATGTTAAGTTTTGGGGGCAAGGCCAAACGTTAAAAAAAACGCCACCAGGTTAAACATGTGGCCACAAGATGCTCGTTTTTTCTATAAAAGGCCCAATGTATAAACATGTACACTGCAATTGTCTGGTTCTGATTGAAGCTGAGAGTTGACGCACCAAAACCTTGCTTATAAACTAAACATGAGTCTGGGCAAAAAAAGGTCAACAGCTTTCAGGAGAGGGGTGGGGGCAAAACCAGGGCTTTGCCCCGAGCTTTTCCGTTGGGGGGAATGCCTTTTTGTCCCTCCCCTGGATCCGCCAATGAACCCCAATACGCCCAATACGCCTCCCACGAGGATGGAGTTGGTAACTCCGGCTCACACTGACTGTAGACGCGTGGGAAAACCCAAACATACCATATGGTATGTTTGGGTTATATCATATAGGATATCCTATATGGTCGGATCTACACCTCCTGTTTCCCGAAATTTAATCTGGTCTTTGACAGCGGGCGAAGTAAAATACTTTTATGTACAGGCTTTCAGGCTATTAGCTATCAAAATGAGAGCTTTATTCAGAACCCATATGCAATATTAACTTTGACTGAGGTTCGTGACTTAACCGGGTGCCGTCAGGAATTTGTTATACCTACCATCACTTGGGCGGGAGGAGGGAGCGAACTCCTCCCTCATAGCAATCCAAAGGTGATAGGTTCATGTGGTTTGTGTCTTCGTAATTAGAGAAATGGTTCCTAGTCCTGACCTCCCCCCCATTCAACAATCAGAGCGTCACGTGCCTCCACACATAAAAGTCAGAGCCGGTTTAGGGCAAAATAAGACGAATTGTTTACATATTGCTTACACCTTAGCAAATGATACTTTTATGAATGAGTTTCATGAAGTTTAAGCTATTTAGAGAAATTATACGACACTGCTCACGTCCATGTTATTATAATGAGCTGTTTGTAGAGGGAAAAAGGTTGTGTCATTTTAGCACAGCCTTTTATTTATGCACTCCCATTGCGCGCTATTTTAAGAGTAAAAAACTCCGCGTCGAAATCTAACATGCTTAGATCAGAACCTGGTATTCTTCGTCAACGGCTCCTGATTTGGATAACTATCAACGTCTGGGTCTGCACAGTTCGACGCGACATGTCGTTTCCTGTCACGTACATATGTGCCTACATAGCGGACACGTGGTGTGCATGCAACGCCAAAATGCAATGGAGCAGATTTAGCTGTAAATGAGCGATACAAATATCATTACCTACAGAGCTGACACTGATCATTATTTTTCCTGAGAACCATGCGAATTTTTTTGGCCGTTTGCCGCGAGTCGCCGTTGTTCCGTCCTTGCATGTTTGTCACACGAAAGCTGATATATTTCCCACTCACGCGCTCCGCCTGCACTCACAAATCGGTATGCCGGGAGTCTTTTAAAACGTTGTTTTTACGTGTCACCCGTTCTTAATTCATGCCTGTGTATGTTTGTATGTATGTATCATCCACTCGCCCATTTGTGTGAAATACAAGTATGAAGGTATATACATGCGCACGGAATGGAAATATTTAAGCACATGTGATATTTGCATGTACGGAAGAATATATATATATATATATATATACATATATCTTCCTAAATTAAAATAAACAGCTGAAGTTAGAGGGCTACGGCAGGCGTAACCCATCCAACCTATAGACGGTGAATAGTAGACAAATCCGCGGGCCGAATCGGCCAGCAGGACATAAAAGTACCAGTCCGCAGTCGGTGGTACGTTGGTACATATGTCTGTGAGTGAAAATAGTCTATATCAGCCATTAAAAATTTCACTTATACCACCAATACATTGCCAAGGCTCTCTGCGGGCCTTATATAAGCTCGGATATTTGCACCATTATCGTATTGAATATATACAGCGTATTTCAAAAGTAAGAGTCGCATTTAGAACCGAACTCTATCCAAGCATATGGATGCACAATAACTCTTTTTTGTGCCATGTGCAAGTAAAAGCTCTTAAACTTTTTGACACATGTGCCATTATTGTGTACCAAGTTCCACCTCAGAACTAAACTAAGCTCAACACCTGAGAGTTTCCGACTGAAAACAGCAAATATTAATCACCGTCAACTGGAAACGATGTGGGGCAGCGACGAGGAACATCTGGCATGCCATGCCGGTGAAATTTAGAACCCTGAAAACCAACAGTGGTCGCAGAAACATGGTGCATCTTTGCGCAACACAAAAAGATATTGTGATTTAGTTGCAGGTGTCCTTGGGGGTCCAGGTGATTACAATAGCCACTGTGTCTTACTGGAGTAAGAATATATCGTACTTGTGCATTCAGTTTTTTTTCGTTTCTGAAGAGCCTACAGTGAAACGAGAAAGATGAAGATTCAGCATTATTCAAATTAGCAATTAACCCATCAATAAGCCAGACAGTTCTAAATGTCTGATTTCGATAAGAATCGTGTAGCAGAATGCGTGAGGTCCACAGAGCATTCGTACAAAGTTTTAAAAAATAACCTATAGCTCAATTTCAGTGTTTTTCTTTTAACACACGCAGTGGAGAGGGGTCGGCGTCAACGCGCAGTGGAGAGGTCCTAAAGTGCAACCCCTCTGAGATCTCGCGAGCCAAGAGGGTTAGAACAGCGCCCGTTGGAGGGTGTATGGGGGGCGATGGCGATCTACCTTATGGCAACGCTTCATTGACCTAGGTCAACATCTTCAATGTCAAACGAGGTTGCAAAGGTCGAATCTAGGCCGTGTTGAAGACTTGTTGGGAAATGCGGTGATTTTGCGGAAAGAAACCGATAATGCGCCAAAATCGAACTAAGGTCATATAGAGGGGAGGTACCACATAATGTTCCCTGAAATGTTGAGGTAAAGGTCATTCAATGTTAGTGACCTATGTCGTAACAATATGATAAATTCTCGATGATTTACAATATAACTTTTAGCAGTCTTTGGATGAAAAATGAGGGTCTTACCTCGAAAAATACTTTCTACCTTGACCTGTGATCTTGGCCTTGTCCTTGAGCAGCCTTAACCATGAAGTCATAGCATAAGATATGTCATACTGAATAATGTCATCTGACCGGAATACTGGGGCCAATGACCTTGACCTGTGACCTTTGACCTTGAACCTGATGTGGGTTAGTCTTGACATATAACCTGACTATATAACCTTATATAAGGTATATAAGCTTATGACGTCACTACTTGTTCTATAGTGCAGGCGAACTGGTACGACCACGCGATTGCGAAAGTGTCAAAATATAGGTCTGATTTTGAAATACTATAAGTAGAAAAATTATTGGCAGATTTTCAAAAATTCTTCACTAATCGACGTGCTCATCATTTATCGCAAACGTGGCCATATAGTGTTTTCAGGCGGAGAGCAGTTCTCCGGCCACCTTGAAAAATAAGGGGGAGGGGAAATGGCACTTTAGGTGCCCTTCCACTGCGCATGTTAATGGCACAATTTGTTCCCAACGGTCCTTTCATAACCATGAATTTGCATTCTCCCCGTTCTCTCTTGTATCAGCCCAAGCCATGTTGTCTATGTTTCTATATTTTGGCTCTGTACACAGTGCAAACACAAACGTAGGCTTGGGGCTAATGAACCTCCCCCCCAACTCCCTGCGATGTTTTTGAGTACACATAATAACTTTTTAGTAAGAAGCTATTGCAGGCTTGAGCACTCCAGCCTCCGAAATTGAATCCTGGATCCACCATTACCTACACACAGGGGGTAGCTTCAGGGGCACTTCGATGATCTTCCCCTACAGCGCACTTCCCCCCATTTTGGCCAATTTTGGCTGTTTTTTATCAGGTTTTTTAGAACTTTGGCAGGGAACTTTGGCTCCCCGAAATGGTTTGCCACCATCCGCCTCTAACAGTGGCAGATCGAGGGGGTCAAATGTATTATGGACCCTGCCCAAAGACTGGAAACGTATGATTGACCACCAAACAGCCAGACCACCAAAGAAAAATATTATATATCATTCGATTTGTATTGACGAGAAGATTGCAATGGTGCATCTACTACGGCTGCATCTTGCTTGGGTTCGAAGTTATTGGCGAAAAAAGGAAACGCCCTTATGCATGGGTGGCTACGGACATTCCAAAGAAGAATCCCAATATTCAGTGACTTGCAGCTCTCTAGGCTTTGACCTGACTCGAAAAAAATTGTCACTTCAATGAAAGAGCAGCTCAAAAGCTTTCGAATGGCGTTATAAAAATTCTAACTATCATGTTTTCGGAGATATATGAGGTTTTCTTAGTACAACTCATTTGAACGAATTTGACCTATTTTGACCTCTGGTGGCCTTGATAATGACCTGAGGAAAAAATGACCAAAGTATTTTTGATATCATTTTTAGAGATCTTTCGATTGCCTTTTGTGTTTTTTTCTAGCTGTCTTAGTTTTTTAGATCGCAGGGATCTTTTTTAGTCCCCCCACCGGGGTGAAGGTAACTCGTACCGCCACCGGGGCAAGGGTTAAGAGACAGGAGCCACCTATTCTCCATCCAAGGCTTTAGTCGCTCTGGAACCCCTTTTTAACCCGCGCCCCACCGGGGTTCCGGCGCCACCTTCGCTCCACCGGGGGGCATCGATGGCCCCCTCTAACTCCGAAAATATAGGCGTTAGCGCAAATCTGCAAAGTCCACTAGAAAGCTCGCGTGAATTCAGTAAGAAATTATCTAGTATGTTTTAGTGCTCAGGTCAATTTTTTTACCTCCAGAGGTCAAATTAGGTCAAGATCGGCTATTTTCACTCAAATATGCAATGCATGCAAACTGGGCATAACTCTTATGCCATTAGAGCTGTTGAGGTCTAGTAAGGTACATTTGATAGGAAATTGCCAGTACTTTTTCCGCTACGTGAAACGTAAAGACCTCCCGCCAGTGGTTTGACCTCCAGAGGTCACCTCGTGACCTAATATTACCTGAGGTCACGAAAGGTCAGAAAGTAACCTTACCGTATATCAAATGAACGCCAGTGACAAGACATACACGATGGTGTTTTATTCAGCGCTTTAGGATAATTAGGTCAAAAGTCATACTCAAAATACTGTTTTTGACCCCTGGTGACCTTGGATGACCTTGGAGAGGTCAAAGGGCAAATATGGCCCCTGGAATCCGTGAAAGGGTGTCCAAGAACGCTTTTCTGATCAAGCTGAACATTTTCAATCGTTTTTGTGACTTTTAGATCATAAGACAGCTTTTCCCATGCTTTTTCAATGGGAGAGGTCACCTTGTGACCTGACCTCAGGGCACGAAATCGAAAAATCGCGGATATACACCTTGTAGAACCTGGAAGTGTCATGAAGTGTAGGAAGTTTCAAATCGATCGACTTCGAAATGTAGCTCTTATAGAGCTCTAAAGTTGAAGTGAGGTGACCTTGGTTGACCTCGTCTGGTGACCTGACCTTGAGTGGCCCGGGGTAAAAAATTTCAGAGATGGTGGGAAAATGATTCAGTGAGAGGTAGAGCCCTCAACCGCCGTGCTGCATGTCGTCGTTTTTCTGCTATACCGGAAAAACCTTAGGGGGGCAACCGATGCCCCCGGTGGGGCGAGGGTTAAGGGGCATCTGACACGTTTGTAATGAATTTTGAGCCGATACAGTTAAAAGGAGATACGCAAAAAGACATTTTATTGTAGTTTCTTGCTTTTTGAAAAAAAAATCTTACAAAACCGTCAATTAATCTTATATCTACGGCAAATTTCTATGTACCCCACTCAACTATTACTGAAATATGTTAACGATACCGGTAAAAGGCTGGAGCCTGCTCTTCATCTCAATTTTTTTAAAAAGCTATAAAAGTTTATAAAGTAATTGTTTTTTTTGTAATAAACACGTATGTTCTCCTGTATTTTCATAGGAA
This sequence comes from Lepas anatifera, assembly GCA_034440635.1. NCBI lineage: Eukaryota > Metazoa > Arthropoda > Thecostraca > Lepadidae > Lepas > Lepas anatifera. Next base: position 38,651 of record JAOTON010002216.1, read on the forward strand.
AGAATCAGTTTGTCCTAAAAATGGAGCAAAAAATAATGACTCCGGTCTTCAATCGTTTCGTACCTTGGGTCTTTAGCCGTTTTCTACAAAATTCTCAGGATGACGAAACTTTTTTGCGTCAGATAGGTCACTTGTCCCAGGTGGGGCATTCCAGGACAGATCGACCAAGGCTTGACACCACCATATCTAGAAAAAATCTGAAACTTTGTCTCCGGGGAAGTTTTGGGCCAGAAACACGCCTGTGAGAATCTTAGCCCCCTCCGACCAACGGTGACCGAGTTATAGCCCGAGGCATTTTCGGGAGGTCACCCTGTAGACTCATCTTTGATGCTTCATAACTCAAAAAACGCATAGCTTGATTAACAAGTTTTGTATATCATTGAACTCGTCTTGAACTATTCTTTATTTTGAAAAAAATTTCAAAATTGGAAAATTTTTGATTTCTTATTTGTTTGACCTTTTCTTTTTGACCTAGCTTGACCTTTTCCCAGTTGAAATTGCCATTTTAGACACCTCAAACATTTTGATTAATAAAATATCTTTCGATAGGAAAAATAAAAAAATGCGTTCTTGCTATAAGTTCCAAATATTTAGCACCTAAGGTAGGTATGTAGACGGTTTTTGACCACTGCAGTAGTACAGCCTTATGTTTAACGCCGCGAACATAGTGATTGTTTTTGTAATCAGTTGCTGGCAATCATATTGCTTTGTATTTACGAAATTTTCATCGTGCAAGTGTCAGAATTTATGACAATTAACACGCGCCCACCCGAGGGGGTGGGCAACCGGCCTCTTCAGGTCTCTACAGGTAGTAAAAAACACCTTAGCGCAGCGCCACCGTGCGCCATCTATCTCTAACACAACATATTACAACTTCTGGAAAAATTTTAGGTCTGGGTCATACCAGGTCAAACCGCCAAACCAGGTCAAGAGACCTAACCTCGAAAAAACTTTGGGAAGTGCATCAATAATATCAAATTTAGCCTATCGTGGTTTGATTCACATTACATAGCAAGGTCGCCCAGCAAGATAATTTTTCGGAGCAGGATTTCTATGTCGATAACCGGGAGCAGGGTCAAGGTCATGGTCTTTCCATTGGAAATGCATGGGGCAATTGGTAAATTTTGATAACTTGAGAAAATTGAGAATTGTCGAGAATTGCGATGGAGGTTTTGTTTTTACGTTGTCGTGTCTGGCTTGCCACTGCAGTTTAATTAATATTCTTTTTACCATACAGACCTAAGCCTGGCTCTAGGTCAAAGCAGGTTAATTTTGGCATTTGACTAGGCAATATTATAAGATACATAATCCGTTTGGGCTCAACAAGAGTGTTCCAATGGCGCTGAACATTTCTTTCAACGGCTCTCCTCTGTCACCTATTATGCCACAAAATTTAGGTTTCCACTTTGTTCCTGTAAGAAATACTGTGATCTCGAGCAACCTCAAAGATGACACGACCAAACGATTGTATGTAACATTGTCGGTAGTGATTAAAACTGGCTGTTTAGCGGCATCACTCCCAGTGCACAGTGTAATTATTCATCTGGGATTCTGGGATCCGTGTCAGCTATGAAATGATCACCTTGTAAAAATATCATGAGGCAATCTGTTCAAGTGACCAAGTCGAATGCGTTACAATTTCAGGACACTTTTTCGCATATATGAGCAGATTCAAATTACTTTTTGGGAATGAAATTATTTCAGACACGTTTGTTTACATTGCATGAATCCTCTCAAACGTATGCTGTGCTGCACTGGGTCACCTTGTATCGATACTATTTTTCCATCTCGGGGGACGATGTAATTGTGTGAGTTAGTGGTGCTCATAGGATAAGTTATATTTGTTTCAATTATGGATAAACTCGCGACATCTTTGTAAATTTTCGTTTAAGGCTGAAAGGTCATTTATTAATAAGTTCATTTGCCCTCGTCTCCCTCGAAACAATGGATCCCTTTCTATCACTTTTAATGGCTGCAATTTTATTTTTATAAATATTGTCCAAGTTGTATCCAGTTCAGTTTTAGGAGTAGGTGTCTCACTAGAGTCATCACGGGACTTTTTACGGAGACCCCGACCCCACCACCCAAACGAGCAACTCCCACGATGAAGTGTTAATCAATGAACCAAATTTGAAAGTCCCACAAGGCATAACGACGACCGTCTACCTCAGGTCACACCCTCACCAGTCAGTTGCCAGCTGGCCTTCAGTATTTACGGTACCTACCACCTCCCAGTTGACCTAAATTATTTTTCCAGAAGTTGTAATATGTTGTGTTAGAGATAGATGGCGTACGGTGGCGCTGCGCTAAGGTGTTTTTTACTACCTGTAGAGACCTGAGGAGGCCGGTTGCCCACCCCCTCGGGTGGGCGCGTGTTAATTGTCATAAATTCTGACACTTGCACGATGAAAATTTCGTAAAGACAAAGCAATATGATTGCCAGCAACCGATTACAAAAACAATCACTATGTTTGCGGCGTTAAACATAAGGCTGTACTACTGCAGTGGTCAAAAACCGTCTACATACCTACCTTAGGTGCTAAATATTTGGAACTTATAGCAAGAACGCATTTTTTTATTTTTCCTATCGAAAGATATTTTATTAATCAAAATTTTTGAGGTGTTTAAAATGGCAATTTCAACTGGGAAAAGGTCAAGCTAGGTCAAAAAAGAAAAGGTCAAACAAATAAAAAGTCAAAATTTTTCAAATTTTGAAATTTTCTTTTTCAAAATAAAGTATAGCTCAAGACGAGTTCAATGATATACAAAACTTGTTAATCAGACTATGCGTTTTTAGTTATGAAGCATCAAAAATGAGTCTATAAGGTGACCTCCCGAAAATGCCTCGGGCTATAACTCGGTCACCGTTGGTCGGAGGGGGCTAAGATTCTCACAGGCGTGTTTCTGGCCCAAAACTACCCCGGAGACAAAGTTTCAGATTTTTTCTAGACATGGTGGTGTCAAATTGAAATATTTTTGGTCGTTTTGTCCTGGAATGCCCCAGGTATGAGAATTCCTGGGCTCCTGATTGGTCAATTGTGATTTCTTTAAAGTCCTTTGTTTCTGTTTCAAAACAGTTTTGGAATGCTGTCTTTTAACACGCGCATTCACGGGGGTCTGAGCCACCTTCGCATTGACGGGGGCGGGTACCCGCCCCTAAGATCTCGAGAACCACGGAAGGTAGCGAAAAACGGTAAACGGCGTTGGGCTGTCCATCAACTTCTCCATCGAAAAAATTTGAACCATTTTTTGTCAGGTCACATTTAAGGTCACAAGAGGTCAAAACATGCCCTTCATAAGGATAACATGTAAATCCAGTTTTTCGGCCATTACATCTGAACAAGTAAAGATAGAGCAAAACGACTTTAACTATATGAATCCTCTTTGCAAGCCGAATCTAATGATATATAATTTGACCTTGCTAGGTCAAATCAAGGATTTGACCTGACCTGAGGTCAGGTCAGGGTCAAATTTTATAAAATGCATATCATTAGGACCGCAAAGCCCAGGCGAGTCTAATGCAGCTAAAATAAATGCTCTATCACCATCCGTTACTGAGTTATTCCGTAAAAAACATTTTTCCCATGTATTTCCAATGGAGAGGTCATGCCTCGTACCTGACCTTAGGTCATCGATATCAAAAATACCGGAACATATGTTAGAGAACTCGGTGGGGCCATTATGTGATATGAGTTTCAATCGGATAAGTTCACCCTGCTCCGACTTATGCTATCTTAAACTTTTTTTTAGGTCGGGTCACTTGACCTGTACTGGTGACCTGACCTGAGATGACCTAACCTTAAAATTTTCACAGAGGTTGTAAAATTGATGAGGGAAAAGGTATACCAAGTACGGCGGCGCTACCCGCCGCCGTTTTTCTACTATCTCCAAAAGACCCGAGGGGGGCGGGTACCCGCCCCCTCGTCATTGCGCGTGTTAAACAATTGTTTATGTTACAGTTCAAGGTTCTACACCACTGTTTAGGACAGATATGACCTAGTTCTTAGAGAAATATATGGTCATAGCCGAGGCTACGTAATTTGATCGATAGTGAGAATTATCGATAAGTCATCTAGAAATGTTGAATTTGAGAGCGATTTTAAGGCATTTGGAGGCTGAATTCGCAAAAGTGAGAATAGGCCTTCTTAAAACTGTTGGTGACCTTTTGATTTAGCAAATAAATTGCTTTCGTGTATCTCCCTTTACGTGATACATTATAGCGGAGAACCACAGGTTTAGCATGTCAATTGTCCCAAAACTCATTATTAGTGGAGAATTAGTGTGTACTTAGAGCGGGATCGACCCCATCGATCCCGAATTATCGCCTGCCTGAATTTCTAATCATCTGTCGTCAGCCGTGCCCTCAAAAAGTAGTACACTGATGAAGCGTTGTTTTTATGTGTGTTCTGAGACCAATGCACTACTGACCTCAAATTATTTAGGCATGCTCTCTGACACTGATAAGTCGGCTCACATGTCATGCAACCGCTGTATTCCCTTTGACCTGCTAGTCCAATTTTCAAACGTTGCTGTTCTTGGTTTCTTCTTATGCGGGAATTCCTAACTGAATTCTTCCACGAATAGAAAGGAGGTGCACCATTCGGACTGGGATTGAAGCCTGAAGGATAGAATTTCTGGAATATTTAAATCAGACCGCCTCGTCTAAATCTAAGATAATGACTCAACTGTTGACAAGCATCCTCAGCCAGTGCGATGTACCATACCTGGAGCTCCCTGTGCATGTTTGTCCAATGAATAACCCACATCTTTTTCTGGTCCATTTATGGAATCTAATCACCTTTTCATGGTTGAATGGTGGATGGTGCCGCCATAACTGGGCCTCTGAGCTGCGGTTTATATCCCAGTACATGCATTTTTCAACACTTTCTCGCAGCCACGGATCAGTCGCACCCGTTAATCGATGAATGCGCGGATCACATACTACCGGATAGGAAACCCATCTGGGAAAAATACAACAATGCCTACAACACTTCCTGGGAATGCTTCGACTTCTCTCAGAGATAAAAAATCATTTACTTTCTCCAACGGAGATAAGTTTTGGCCCCGATATTTGAACGTTTCCCCGAACTAAAAGGGTTTTTGAAGTCTTACAAAATATAATATTTTGCATATTATGATAACTGGGAATTAGCAGATGGCGGGTGGCGCCCATCTGCACACCTCTGCCAGGCAAGCGTCAGCACGCCCACCTCAAATCCGCGCCCGCCCACGTACTTCTGCCACAGGAGAAATCTCCTGGAAGGAGAGAACTTAATCTAGAGCCGACAAATCAAAAATCATGCACTTTGGATCTTTGCTTTTCCGGGTGTTATAAAACCGACTTGCCCTACATGCAAGGCGAGGCCTCGCTACATTCACGTATATTATGCTTTCAAAAGTGCGTCCGTCTTTTCGAAATATCTTTTGATGTCCTCCATTCCAAAGACGTGAGGTGACCGCCCATAAAACGCACACTGCTAGTCATAAAGTCGCTGGGAAGGTAAGCGTAAATTATGTGGCAAGGTGGCATCTGCCCCATTTAAAGTCATCTCCTGGAAGGATAAGATCAGAGAAAATGGTACCATAGGTTAACTTCGATCCATTAAAATCCTTTACTTAACCGTGACGTTTTTACGAATTGCACTATGACAGACATTTTTCTCAATGCTGATCGAAAAGTTTGGGTCGATGCTAGATAATAATTCCAGCTCCATGGCTCCTATATGATGTGAGTTAAAGCTCAATACGTGAATTATATTTTGTACATGTTAACTTATTTTTCACGTCAATTGGCAAAATTTGTCAAAATCACTAATTGTCTAGTCTTTCCACATAAAACTATACATTTGGGCCTTTTTGCATACTATTCGTTGTATTTTACTGCGAAATGGGCCACATTTTCCATTTAATAACATTTCTCAAGGACATGGCAATGCCCAAGAACCTTTCAATCAGCTTTAACCTACTGCGCAGGTTTGGCCAAGGTGTTGGTACTTTTATGTTGCAATGAAATGGAAAAAGTGGTGGCGCAGTCAGAAATTCGTCAACAGCGGCCAATGTCCAAGCTTGGGCTGTTCAGATTATCAGCGAGAATCCCGTACATTTATTCCTGCGCATGAAAGAGGTCAGTCAACCAAAGCAAAGGTCAGGGCCTAGTCTCTCCTCTGTCTATGCCACTAAAATTGAGTGAAGATAGGATTTTCACTCTATTTGGAGAGCAACTAGGTATGAAAACAGACAAACACACGTTTGGTTCGGATTTTAGGGACTACAAAACCCTATTATCATTCGGCTGGGTTATGAACAGCGTTTTTAAACACGGATAGCACGAAAATATTCCAGGAATAATTTAATTCAATTAATATAATTACAACTTAATTGCTGCCGCACATTTGGACACATCTCTGCCCATAACGGATTATTCTGTTATCTCTGTTGACTAACGAAATCGGTTTAGAACGCTGCAGCTCTAGCATTGAGCAAGGAATTTCTAATGATACCTCAGAAGACATCCCTGCAGCGTTTCAGGCAACTTCAGGACAGTACTGGGTTTTGGCTGCAAAGGTACTCACGGCAGAGCCTAGTCAGCTCAAAGTATGACATATTTTACCTGTTTGAATTCCTCTGATCTTGGAGGTAATAACCCACGCCCCAGGGCGGGAGGGGAAGGGGTTGAACGACTCCTTCACTCAGGTTTCTCCAGCGGTACCAAAAAAGGCGGCGTGAAGCGCTGAGGTACTTGGAAAACTTTATCCCTGGTCAATTTCGCAACTTTTCTAAACAAATTATTGTTGGGTCATCTCAGGTCAAGTTTTTAGTGTTGTTCCAATCACAGTCACCAGTGCAGCTCGAATTATCTCACCTCCAAAAAAGTTAGGTAGTCTAAGTAAAATGGATTAATATATCCATTTTAAACTCGTATCCACCAGGTACTACAAAACATATTCCGGGATTTTCACCAATATTTTCTGACTGTTTTTTATTGATTCTCCATAATTGTTGTCCTTGCTGAATGATTTTCACAAAACAAGTGAGCAATAACCAAAAATTGATGCACGATTCCCATGTATTTCAGTATTGTAAAAATGAAAAATGCAATACCAGATCCAGAGCCAGTTCTATATGGTGGGGTTCTAATAGTTTTCTAATAGTTTTTGAGGTATAGAATAGCAAAAGCTGGACAGTGTGTTGTGTGACATATTCTACATAGCGACAAATGGTATAATACAAAAATAGCACCAGAAACGGGTGCAGGGGATAGCACACTGTCGTGCAATATGCATATTGCCTTTGTCTAAAAATATTGTACACATGTTCCTCGGCTGTTGATGTTTTTGTGTTTGCCGAACAATGCGCTCACGGTAAACCGAGGCGGCTGGGGGTGGGGTATCTGACTGATCTTGTTTCCTTTGACTCGCCTGTTGACTGCTTTCATTCGGCCTTTGATGTTTGTCCTATTCATTGGACTTAGCATACTAAAGTACTCAAGACTCAAGACTCAAGACTCAAATATATTCGATTGCGGTCCACGGCAGCGAGGGGATTTTCGCACAATCACGTCAAGAAGATAAAACGGTAGGGTGACTAAAGGAGTAAAATACTCAAAGATAATAGACACACACTCTGACACATACAAACATAACACGTAAAAGCATAGCACGATGACTAGATATCTAAGTTTCATCCGGCGCCCGTGATAAAAGATATTTTAAGGTGGCCTTAAAATTAGAGGTGCCAGGTACCAGCTGGAGGCTGAGGTGCCAGGTACGCTGGAAGATGCCTGAAACCCCCTGATTACAGTACCAGAGCACGCCTATGACATATAATTATCATATAATATAGTGGCATGGGCATGGATATTGCAACTTTGGCTCCTCCCGGCTGCTCTGCAAGCGGTCTATTCGTTTTGAGTGCAATCCAACTGCACTTTAAACCCCACATTTTGAATTGCTGGAACCACCTCTGCGAAAACGATATGTAAAAATGTCAAAGAACCATCATCTGACATATAAGTGATAACACTCAAAGATTCTAACTGTTCTCGATACTGTTACGGGCGACTTTATTGTACGGAGAACGCACCATGCAGATAATAATCGGTTTCTTCCCTAAATACCGAGCCATGGCTTCACCTCTGGTAAATATATTATTTCAGAACTTTCAGGGGATTTTCAAACTTTAGTTTTAAGGAAAATTCAAAAGTTTTAAAGGTCTATCACTAACCGTTTTGAAGATATCCCGGATACAAATCATGATGGATGGACAGAATGCACCACTCGCAAAACCCCTCAAAAGATCACCGTCACCCTCAGAAGCAAGTATTTTCTTCAACCTTATGTTCTGGTATCATAGGGGAGGGGGCACGGAATTTTTCTCTCCAGTTCACAGTTAGGCCGAGTCACTCCAGTGCAGGTGCAAAGTTTGAGAAAAAAAAACAAAATCTGAAAAATGCAGGATGAGCTGAATGCTGACTCGCAGCTGGAAAGTGTTGGCTCAAGTTGGGCGTCGCATCGCGTGCTGGCCTAATGAATCAGCTGTAGTTCCAGGCCGGCAGGTGAGCTGACAAGTGGCGAATTAATCCCCAGATGACGTCAGCTCTGAAGTATCCGCTGCGTGACAAAATGCGACAGGGACATGGCTGCCCGCTCAAAACTACATCAAACTGTAGTCACAGTTAGTGATATTTATACTTACTCTGTGTAGCTCAAGTATAAACGTAAACTCTACTTTATAAATATAATATACCAACTGTGCTATATAATTATACAACCATAAACGTATTCGCGCCTGGTCATCTTGGTGCATCTGTTGCACGGTAAACCAAGAAAGAACAATTCGTCCCAACGGTACACAGTATACCGCCGCAGTGGGTGAATAATTCCGGTGTAATGCATAGACGAGTGACCTGGAGGCTTGTGCGTCGCCTGAAAAGCTGTTCAAACCTGGTTAATTGTCGCCCGTTGAACTCAGACTTTCAAGTTAGCTGACACCTAAGAGCAGCTTGGTTGAAATCGGTGGTACGCAAATTATACTGATTTACCTGATTGAATACATGTAAAAGTGACTTTATTTGTTTTATTTTGTATTCTATTTGGACTAAAAGTGTATGTGTCCGTCTGCCTACCTGTCTGTCTGTCTGTATGTCTGTCTGTCTGTCTGTTTGATTTAAGGCCCATAAGACATATCGGAGGGTGTTTTTTTGTCAATGACATCAATTGCTTGCTATATCTTAGGAAATATTTAGATATGAGTTATGCATAGGTCCATCTTCACATATAGGTTACTCATGGGTGAAAGGCCAATCACTTGTTTTAAATCGGTAAAAAATAGGGCAATTACAAGGACACAAATTTATTCATGATCCGTGGGTATGGTAAAACTACAGATGGTATAAGGCTTGAGGGCCGATTTCGAAGATTTTCGGTGACCTGGGGCAGCGCAGAGCAACGTTGCATCGGAAATTCATAAAGTTGTTTGGCCTCGCCAGCGCCAGCTGCGAACACTTTATTCATGATTTTAAAGCAATAGTGGTGAGTGGATATCAGCGCTGAGTAGGCGAGAATCGCTTAATTGCTTATGCTAGCGTTGATACGCCTTTATCGACCTGATCAATGTTCAAGCTGGCGTTGGCTACCCCCCCGGGCTGGGGTCGACTTTTCTGCAGAAACTTAATCGAATTCACTTAATATTGATCGGAAATAACGCTATATGAGAATAAAGTTTTACTAACCTAAACATTCACCATATTTAACATCTCAGACAGCTTGACAGGTGCATGGTAGTTTCAAGAGACCAGGTACCGAAATCAAAATATGCTGAAGCTTACGCTCTGCTGAAATTGTATCAAAATAATCGGACAAACAGTCATAAATCTAGGGTTTGAGTATTTCATGCAAATGCGTTGCAAAACACTGAGCCATACCACCTCCCGAGGATGGCCATCCATAAAAAGTGTGTGAAAGAACGTGCCGGCAATACAGCACCGCTGTAGGGTCACGCGAGCGAGCGAAGCTTCTGACAACTAATCCGATTCATGCCTGAGTAGAGCTCTCTTTTTTGTCATTTGCGTCACCACTCCTCCTCGTCACGTGAGTGGCGTGCCTCACCTGCGAGCGACACCAGTGCTAACAGCATTAGCGTCAGCATCGGCGGCGACGCCGTTGATGAAGCCGGAATCGGAGAGCAGTAGGGGGGACGGCGGCGACAGTGCAGACCGGTTTTCCCCTGGGGTCTGCGCATGATGCCGCCGGCGCGCCGCCGCCCGCCGCTGCAGAGCCTGGCCTCTCAACCGCTTGATAGATCCATACTGCTGGGTGTCAGCCCGGAATCCGGCTGGCGTGCGTCAGGGCTCGTGCACCGGCTTCCCCTGGAAACAGTACCGACTCGTGTCGATGGGCCGACCATCCTGATGGAGCGCCACCGGCGGCGCCGACACCCAGGCAACGAGGCCAATGGCGCCTGCGGCATGCATGTGCCTCACCATGTATAGACACGCTTCAATGCCCCGTCTTAGCGCAACAGCACGCAACTTTTTTAAGCTTTCACTCCGACATGGGTGTACCTTCAGATATATGTTTGAATGGGATACATGGTAGGAATGTTCTAGTATTTTAAGTGGACTCCAGGCTCATCCCAGACATTCCAGATAGTGCAAATAACCTCCCCGCTTCGCTCCTTTTAAATGGAATGCAATTATTCTCCGAGGTAGGGTTTTAGTATGCTAGCTGCAATGTTAGCACGGAAGTAATTTCACGACCAGGAGTTTCCTTTGTCATTGCTTCTCCTATATGTGTGCCATTTTCAGGGAGACGCAGAGACCTCAGAGCTGTGATCAAGTTTCAAGTTGCACCAGTGAAAATGAGTTCAACCAATGGATTGTATTTTTAGATCGCATAATCGACCCATCGAGTGCCACAACTTGTAACGGCGCTTCTTATATCGTTAACCTAGGGTCAGGTACGGGTCATGACCTCTTCATCAGAATTACGTGGGGAAATGGGAATTGGTCGAGAAATGGCTGTGTTTCATTAGCAACCACTGATCATAACTGCTTGTAATCAAATTAGTGCTATATTATACCACTTCCGAGGGTCAGGCTTCAAGTTTAGACCTGGGGCATTCAAGAGTTCCCAGGCCCTAGGCCTCATTGACCTCTGGGAGGTCTCGTGTCTATAATGATAATATGACATAAAATAATATAACGGCTACTGTTTATAGGTCATATACCAATTAACAGTAAGTTTCAAGCACAAATGTACAGAAAGCAGATCTAAACAGAGGGCAAATGGTGGCAGACAGTGACGGATCCAGGACTTCATTTCGGGGGGGCTAGGGGCCTCGAAGCTGCCCGCTATTGCTTTGTATCAGCCCCCATGTATTAACTATAAGCACTCGGACATTGGGGGGGGCCTGAGACCCTAATCCCACCTTGTATCCGCCATTGCTGACAAACTCTCCCCATTCGAACATTCGATGCCACTACACTGCACCCTGCCGCCTTCTGAAGCCAACCCCCGTCCAACATGGAGGGGTGCAGAGGTGCAGAAAGTATGCTAGCTGCCACAAGCTCAATGTGACGCATGTCTCCTCTGTCACACGGAGCTATAAATTTTAATTCTATGCTCGTAGGCTATTTCCAATATGCAAAATGCCCTTTGCCTGTCTTACTTTTTGCGGCAGACAAGGTTCAAGCACCGAACCATTGCAGCATGAAAGTGGTAAAATGTATCTTTATTTTTCGAAATTGCTTTTGTTTTTGAAAGGTGTATTTTCAATTGTGGCTCGTTTTCCCAGTATTGGGATCATAACTATGATTGCCAACTCTGACCACAGTTTCCCCCACTAACATACGTTTCCCTTTTTGAAGAAGTTTCCATTTTTGGAAGGAGCATTTCCAATTATGGTTCATTTTCCCATGATTTAATATAGGAATTATTAGGAAAATAGCTATTATTGGGAGCGTATCTATTAATGAGAGCGTAGGCACAAGTGGGAACCCGGATCAAAGCTTCCCCCTCCCACTAAACTACTATCTCACATATCACCAAAAGGAACAAAAATGTCAATGTCAACATAGGCTTTGGATCTCCATAAATGTGTTGGTAAAGTGAACCTTAGGTATCATTTTCATAGACAGACCAAATGATTAAAATTCGCCTCGCACTCCCCGAGGTCGTTCCTCCTTACAGAAATAATTACGAGGCAAGTGCCCTGCACAGTCGTAAACTTATGTCTATAGGCCTAATAAGTACAGAGCCATTGGAATTACCTACAAAAGGTCCAGCGTAGTAGAAATCCAGCTTTAATTCCGTGCAGTTCAGGTTTCTTGTGCTGCTTACTCTGCTCCATACACTGTATAAAGGTATCTTGCCCTTGACTTTACGCCCCCAGGCTCTACGTTATTGATTATATCTACACAACACTCCATTCCCGCGAACATGCATTGTTTAGTCGCTGTTGCGCAGTTTGCAGAGTTTGCTGCCAAAATAAAGGTGAAGTTAGGTCAAAATGAATATCAACGAGGCAAACCTAATGTTGTCAAATAGGCGCTATACATTAATTCTAAAGTTATTTAGTTTCAACAATTTTCTCATGTATTTCCAATAGGCTATGGCTCGTGCGGTGAGGTCATGGCTCGTATCTGACCTTAGGTCATGGATATAAAAATACCAGAAATTATTTTGTAGAACTCGGTTGGCCCATTATGTGATATGAGTTTAACCCTCGCCCCACCGGGGGGCCATCAAAGGCCCCCTAAGGTTTTCCGGGATAGCAGAAAAACGATGAGGTGCAGCACCGCGGTTGAGGGCTCTACCTCTCACTGCATCATTTTCCCATCATCCCTGAAATTTTTACCCCGGGTCACCCAAGGTCAGGTCACCAGACGAGGACAACCAAGGTCACCTCACTTCAACTTTAGAGCTCTGTAAGAGCTACATTTCGTAGTTGATCAATTTGAAACTTCATACACTTAATGACCCCTCCAGGGTCTACAAGGTGTATATCGGGGATTTTTCGATTTCGTGCCCTGAGGTCAGGTCACGAGGTGACCTCTCCCATTGAAAAGCATGGGGAAAAGCTGTCTTATGATCTAAAAGTCACAAAAACGATCGAAAATGCTCGGCTTGCTCAGAAAAGCGTTCATGGACACCCTTTCACGGATTCCAGGGGCCACATTTGCCCTTTGCCCTCTCAGAGGTCATACAAGGTCACCAGGGGTCAACAAAAGTATTTTCACAATCACTTTTGACCTAAAAAAGCTAAAGCGCTGATTTAAACACCATTGTGTATGTCTCGTCACTGGCTTTCGTTTGCTATACGGCAAGGTCACTTTCTGACCTTTCGTGATCTCAGGTCACCTTAGGTGACGAGGTGACCTCTGGAGGTCAAACCACTGGCGGGAGGTCATTACGTTTCACATAGCGGAAAAAGGCATGACATTTTCCTATCCAATGTACTTTACCTCATCTCAATAGCTCTAACGGCATAAGAGTTATGCCCAGTTTGCTTAAGCATTGCATATTTGAGTGAAAATAGCCGATCTGGACATAATTTGCCCTCTGGAGGTCAAACCATTGGCCTGAGCGCTAAAACATACAAATTAATGTCTTACTGAATTCACGCAAGCTTTCTAATTCACTTTGCAGATTTGCGCTAGTGCTCATACTTTCGGAGCTAGAGGGGGCTATCGATGGCCCCCGTGGGGCGAAGGTGGCGCCGGACCCCCGGTGGGCGCGGGTTAAATAGGATAGGTTCACCCAGTTTTGATTTATCTATCCTATGCATTTTTTAGGTCAGGCCACTTGACCTGCCATGATGACCTGACCTGAGATGACCCAGCCTTAAAATGTTTTGAGAAGTTGTGAAAGGATCAGAAAAAGACACACCAAGTACGGCGGGGCAACGCGCCGCTGTTCTTATTATGTATCCAAAAAACCCGTGGGGGCAGGTACCCCATCAATGCGTGTGTTAACGTTGGGCGAGAGGTATTGGCTGGGAAAATGGTTAATCAATGTCTAATCGGATGAGCAAATATTATAAGATGGGATGGGTTTAGGGACAACTTGACTTTTCACTGAGTGGAGAAACCCCTTCATTTTCACGGTACGCATACTTCAGTTATCATGTCATTTCGATTGTTGTCCCTTGCCACTAAGTACATAGTTAATCAAATAATTCGAGCGAAGCATATCTGATAAAACATAGCACCAGGCTGAAATAGATAGGAAAGTATGCAGTCATTGTACTGGTACATAGCATTACATGTACTAGTGATAGTGAAATATTTGTTGACCTCTGAGAAATATCTGTGTTAGATCTCTTTGACAACCAGGATTTGAGGAGACAGGCCAGTAAACATCTTGTCAACTCAGATCATTGATTTTTAATACACCCTGTAGTAAACATATGTAGTAAGCTCTTTGGCTACCATGGTATATTCAATCAGTGGGAGGAGCTTATGGCTTGGAATAATGGAAATATTGCACCAATATGGGATGGAATTGCTTAACGTTTTGAATTCGACCTTTGTATCCTTCATTTGGGATGATAAAGTACGCAAGCTGCTATTTCAGCTAAAAATAAAATCATAATAAAAGTGGGCATTCCCTTCCAGACCGTCTTTTCAGCAGTGATTTAGCTATTCAGACTCAAGTTCTTCAGAAAGCAGCTGCATTACAGTCATTACAAGCTATGTAAGGGAGCGGCGTTAGGTTTTCTCCTGTACCTGGATAAGGCCGAATTGCACCTGCCTTACCTGGCACATTTGTCGTCATTACTAAACTCACATTGCTCCCTCCACCAGGTGTTTAAGAGTGTCAGTAGAAATGATTCTAGCACAATGTGTAAAATACTGACAGACAAAAGCACGAGGCCGCCATATGCGACTACACCAATTATCTTACTCTCGTGTAGGTAAACGGTCACGCAGTGGTCGTAGTTTTACATAATTAGTCAGATACCTGGCTATTGCAGACAATGGGGTTGATGCCAGCACATATTGTTAGAGGATTTAAGCTATATCTATAAAAAACACTTCGCTGTCTAAAAGCTTCTTCAGTGTAGGTGTGAACATGCTAGTATAAAAATACATATGATGCAATAATAAAACAACAACACATCACGGATCAGACGCTATTATGTTATTCAACACAGTTTTACTTTCATTCTTAATAATTTATTTGCCTGATGCTTATAATTATGCAGGAAAACAAATGTAATAACCTTTGTACCACTGGTCGTGGACATCAAAACAATAGTTCAAATGCTTCGACTTATTGCACATATCTGTTAGACCACAAATGTAACACAGGAAAAGTCGCTCTGGCAAAAATGCCAGCCCAAATAAGCGAAAAGAAAACTATGACACTAATTTCGCTAGTTAGCGAGGTACATTTTTCTAAACTCATCAACTCGTAATTTCCTATTTTAATGCGGAGTGTGTGATTTTGAGGGCCTTAATGTCATCCCCCATGAGAACTCGACGGGCAATACAAGCGGAAAATTGAAACTGTGATGCTGTCAGCCGATCACCAGTTCAATGAGCAATAACCACACGTGCCTGGGGTTTGTGCCAGCACCACACAGGGAGCATTACCACCAGTGGCTGGGGTTTGTGCCAGCAGCACAGGGAGCAATACCAGCAGTGCCTGTGGTTTGTTCCAGCAGCACAGGGAGCAATGCCACCAATGTCTGTGGTTTGTTCCAGCAGCACAGGGAGCAATGCCACCAATTTCTGTGGTTTGTGCCAGCGACACAGGGAGCAATGCCACCAATATATGTGGTTTGTGCCAGCGACACAGGGAGCAATGCCACCAATGTCTGTGGTTTGTGCCAGCGACACAGGGAGCAATGTCACCAATGTATGTGGTTTGTGCCAGCAGCACAGGGAGCAATGTCACCAATGCCTGTGGTTTGTGCCAGCAGCACAGGGAGCAATGCCACCAATGTCTGTGGTTTGTGCCAGCAGCACAGGGAGCAATGCCACCAATGTCTGTGGTTTGTTCCAGCAGCACAGGGAGAAATGCTACCAATGCCTGGGATCTGTGCCAGCAGCACAGGCAGCAATGCCACCAGTGGCTGTGGTTTGTTCCAGCGACACAGGGAGCAATAACTTCCAGAACCTGGGATCTGTGCCAGCAGCACAGAGGGCAGTAGCACCAATGTGTGTGGTCTGCACTTTCTCTTGATGACATACCGTACTTTAGCAGTGTCAGTGGCAATAATGTGACAGCCACAGCATGATCAGGCAGCTGACAGCTGTACTGCTCTCTCTGCGAATGCAAGCCAACAGCATCCCCAAATTGAAATAGTAGTGTGAAATATTAGTGTGGCATGCCCAAGAGGCAGAGACTTTTGAGCCCTTTTCCGTATTTCGGCTTCAGCCTTATTATTTTCAGTTTTAGCATGCTATTGTGATCGCGGGATGTTTTTTGTCTATATTGGACCAGTATTTCTTAGGGTCGCAAAATTGGCTTCCCGCTCACCCGGCCGGAGCGCGCGTGGAAGGTCGCCGCGGAGGCAGCGCAGCTGCTATGGGTGGTAGAAATACACTTTTGTACTTTAGGTGTGATTGTATACCTGGATGTTCGGCGGTTTTTCCTTGAACGTAAGTAAACCGGTCCAGAGACGGATCTAAGCGAACCACTAGGGAAGGAGAAGGCAGCACAGGGCAACATCACATTTTTTAAGGAAAGTGGCCAAGATCGACTAAAAAGGGGTTTGGTAACTTTGGGGACCATGGTAGGATTGGACCTGAAGTTTGATTTGAATAAAGTTTGTTTGGGCTTTTGATCAGACTTAAATTCGTATGGCATTGACAAACCTGAGGCAGCATAGGAGGTCTTAAAAACTTTATTTGTGCTCAAATCCGCTCATGGTTACCAACTAGGTGAATATTTTGTATACCGGAACATAGAGCTGTAATTTTGTAGCCTAGACTTTTGAATTTGTTTACTATTCTACTTTCTGAGCACCGCAATCAATGCAAAAGGTTCAAATTGAAAAAAATCAACGCTTTTAAATGAAAGTTTTTTATTGTCCAAATTTTTGCATCTACTTTTTAAACAATTTTTCGTAGTGAATAGGTATGAATTAAGAAAAGCCAAATGTCACTAATAGTTTTATTATTATACTTTTGTCTCTGCATCAACCCTCGTGTGGTATCAAACCTCGTTTGTGGTATCAAAACCCAACAAAGAAAAATCTGCACATCGAATTTATTTTTCTCAGATTGTCGTCAGGACTGTAAAATGCCTCACAGAGTGATGCTCTTACCTTCATCGTGTAGACGGTGCATGGCTGCATATTTTACTCGATGATGATTGTTATCGCGCATACATATTTGGGAAATAGGTTTGGCTGCAAAAGTTTACATATATAACTTTCTCTAGCTTTTTCGTAAGAAAATCATGAAGTCCGAACATTCTTTAAAAAAAGTTTGTCACTTCAAGATGCACCATGTGGTGATGGGTTCATATCACTACGACCAATAGTACTGATGCAATGGACGAAACAGACTCTAGATTATCCTGAATGTATGCGTTCACGCAAGTGGTGTCCACTGTACACCCATCACCCATGATAAACTCAGTACAAAATTCACGCTCCAATATTTGTTTGGGATATATTGGCTGTCTTGGAATATTAACGCAAATTTCATATTTGCATTATTGAGGCTTAAGTGTGCACACGTGAGTCATGGCTCTAGTGCTGAGAGATGGAGTTTATTCTTTCTGTTAAGCAGATCCATGCATCAAGCGTCAGCTTAACCCTCGCCCCACCGGGAGGGGCCATCGATGCCCCCCCTACGGTTTTTCCGGGATAGCAGAAAAACGACGAGGCGCAGCACCGCGGTTGAGGGCTCTACCTCTTACTGCATCATTTTCCCATCATCCCTGAAATTTTTTACCCCGGGTCACCCAAGGTCAGGTCACCAGACGAGGTCAACCAAGGTCACCTCACTTCACCTTTAGAGCTCTGTAAGAGCTACATTTCAAAGTCGATCGATTTGAAACTTCCTACACTTCATGACCCCTCCAGGGTCGACAAGGTGTATATCCGGGATTTTTCGATTTCGTGCCCTGAGGTCAGGTCACGAGGCGACCTCTCCCATTGGAAAAGCATGGGGAAAAGCTATCTCATGATATAAAAGCCACAAAAATGATTGCAAATACTCAGACTGCTCAGAACAACGTTTTTGGACACCCTTTCACGGATCCCAGGGGTCATATTTGCCCTTTGACTTTTCCAAGGTCATCCAAGGTCACCAGATGTCAAAAACAGTATTTTGACAATAACTTTTGACCTAATTGAGCTAGAGCGGTGAAACAAACACCATCGTGTTTGTCCTGTCACTGGCTTTCATTTGATATACGGCAAGGTCACTTTTTGACCTTTCGTGACCTCAGGTCATATTAGGTCACGAGGTGACCTCTGGCGGTCAAACCACTGGCGGGAGGTCTTTACGTTCCACATAGCGGAAAAAGTACTGGCAATTTGCTATCAAATGTACTTTACCAGGCCTCAATAGCTCTAATGACATAAGAGTTATGCCCAGTTTGCTTAATCATTGCATATTTGAGTGAAAATGGCCGATCTTGACATAATTTGACCTCTGGAGGTCAAACCATTGACCTGAGCACTAAAACATGCGAAGTAATTTCTTACTGAATTCACGCGAGCTTTCTATTGCACTTTGCAGATTTGCGCTAACGCCGATATTTTCGGAGTTAGAGGGGGGGCCATCGATGGCCCCCCGGTGGGGCGAAGGTGGCGCCGGACCCCCGGTGGGGCGCGGGTTAATGGAGCCAGTTGTTGCTGAGATATCGAAGATAGGTACGCACCTGGGGTAGGATCTTAAATATAACCAGTGCTCTCTTGCTCTTAGGTTCACCGGAAAGTATGCCGTGAATTAGAACCATAATACGGATCTATTCATTAATACGAGTACACAATACAATAAACGCTCCAACAGATGGAAACAAAATATATGCGGACAGAGAATCCGTGGAGGATGGCCCCGGGGTTCAGGAACGATGAGTGGGGAGGGGGGTAGCTCACAGTCCGCCAGAGTCGACGTGGGTTATCCATGCCAGATGGTGCGAAGCTACATATATGGGGCTGCGGTGACTCGTTCGATGCAAGACGCCCGTTTTCAGAGGACTCACAGCCGATGTGCTTACATTCGGACGCGCACGGCGGGACTACGAGTTCAATCGGAAGTCTACGAAGTCTACCGGCGCAGTGCGCAGTGGCGGAGCAGAGGCGAAGTGCACTAAATACGGGCGGAGCCGTGACTTTTAGGGGCCATACGCGTGCACGTCGGGCGAGTTCGGGTGCTGACGGGAACGATGAACGACGAATTCCATCACGAGGGGATGCGGAGTTTCTAAGTTACGGTGCAAAGGAAAATCTGCTCACTCCTTTCCCATGCACATGTCAGCGAGCAGTTTGACCTGGGATTGAAATGGCCTTTTCAACTTAACTCACAGCATTAGCGAATCCTATACAACAAGTCTGGATCTATTTGGGCAAACTATAATTAACCTGTGGCGTACTGTGTACCCAAAATGCGATGTTTGACATTCTTTTGATTCTGCACGCCCCATTACCTTCGTTAATATCCCATCCAGCGCGGTAGACAATAATTAACACGCGCATTGACGGGGGGCGGGTACCCGCCCCCTCGGGTTTTTCGGAAATAGTAGAAAAACGGCGGCGCGTAGCGCCGCCGTACTTGGTATACCGTTTCCATCATCATTTTTACAACTTCTGTGAAAATTTTAAGGTTAGGTCATCTCAGGTCAGGTCACCAGTACAGGTCAAGTGACCCGACCTCAAAAAAGTTTAAGATAGTATAAGTCGGAGCAGGGTGAACTTATCCGATTGAAACTCATATCACATAATGGCCCCACCGAGTTCTCTAAAATATGTTCCGGTATTTTTGATATCGATGACCTAAGGTCAGGTACGAGGTATGACCTCTCCATAGGAAATACATGGGAAAAATGGTTTTTACGGAATAACTCAGTAACGGATGGTGATAGAGCATTTATTTTAGCTGCATTAGACTCGCCTGGGGTTTGCAGTTCTAATGATATGCATTTTATATAATTTGACCCTGACCTGACCTCAGGTCAGGTCAAATCCTTGATTTGACCTAGCAAGGTCAAATTATATATCATTCGATTTGGCCTGCTAAGAAGATTCATATAGTTCAAGTCGTTTTGCTCTATCTTTACTTGTTCAGATGTAATGGCCGAAAAACTGAATTTACATGTTATCCCTATGACGGGCATGTTTTGACCTCTCGTGACCTTAAATGTGACCTGACAAAAAAATGGTTCAAATGTTTTCGATGGAGAAGCGGATGGGCAGCCCAACGCCGTTTACCGTTTCTCGCTACCTACCGTGGTTCTCGAGATCTTAGGGGGGCGGGTACCCGCCCCCCCGTCAATGCGAAGGTGGCTCAGACCCCCGTCAATGCGCGTGTTAAGTAATAATGCTGATCAGACTAAAACTTTTCCGGCTGTTTATTTCATGAAATGTGTAGCTTTTTTCCACAGGGAACGATATTGACGAGAAAAAATATTGCAACACAAAGTCTATGGTTGTATTTATTATGCACAACCGGTTCAAGACCATCTCGTTCCAGCCATCAAGCAATACAGATAAAGGTTAGTGTGAGAAAAATTACATTGATACCTATCTGTCTATACAAAGTGACACCGAAAATGTCTTGAGACCAGTCGTATATGATAAATACAACCGTAAGCCTTCCGATACAATCATATCCATCATAATTACGAATATAAAAGTCAATAGGCCAGTTTGAACATAATTACACGTTACGTCTACTTCGATGTTTGCAATTAGCGTGAGTGCATATGTCCTACGCGACGCCAAACCCGGCCAAACACGGGCGTCAAGCACGGCCAAATGCGGATGATTGGTAGCACGGCACATACTGCCGCTTGTACCACCGACGCTGCGAGCCTATTGCCGTACTTTGACAACCTGCTCCAATTATAGGCTGCACATTGTATACAGGACACATGAGACACGCAAAACAAGCGCCCGGGGGGGTTGAGTGGCTCAGTGGATAACATCGAAGTCTCCTGAGCCATCGATCCTGGGTTCAGGTCCCGACAGAGACTCTGAATATATTGATTTGATCCCCCAAATCCCTCCCAGCAGGGTGAAAGTTGGCGACGTCGTAAGCCTCGGCGAAAATAAAAAAATGCCGTATACTGCACCAATAACCTAGGTAGATGGTGCGTCGTAAGACCCCAACAATTATTTCAAAACAAGTGTTCCCAAGGTGCCATACCCTGCATTCCAGTTCTAGGCCACTCAGTGCACAAACTTCACCTACATTATAAACAAAAAATACGTTGTTTTTTATTTCGTGATATTGATATCGACAGATCATTTGGATATTATACCGATGATATTCCCTGTCACGTGAACGCAAAACAAAATAAAATGTTTTAAACGCCGTATTAACACTGACATATCTAGCTGCTAATATAAAAATTTCCCGTCCGAGCGTAGTCTTTTAGACTGATTACGTTGTAGGTTTACTTGCCGACATCGCATTGGACTGATGAACATCCAGGTCTATGCCCGAAGCCCACAAGCCATAACACAACACTTATTTACATAAAACGCTTTTCGGATTCCTAAAACACGAGTTCAACAAACTTAAAGCATATCCTCCCACCGCACCATATCAAAATAACTGTCTAGTCAAACTCTCGAAATTCTCGTCATTGCGAAAAGAAAGCACTACTCTTATGGGAATTCGAACCAGCCTCAGGCTTTATATATTCCAGCAGTGTTCCAGCAGCAAAGCTGTACTTTGCTTTGACAAGGTTTCCGGCATCAGACGGACTTCGGGTGAGTATTTTAAAACACAAAACAGCAACGTCACTGTGCTCCATAGTTCGAGCGTTGAAATCACAGTTGATCACTGCTTTGTGTGTATTATATGTCTTATATTATCAGATAAGTTAGCACGTTGTAAATATTACGATCTAGTTTTTTGCTATTATGTCACCATGGCGTGCCTAAGCAAACTTAGAAGTTGTTATCTTGGAAAATTTCCAGGAATTGAGCTCTGCTAAAAACTTTGGTACACATTGGAGCCACATTTTTTGCTACCTCAGGAAAGTTCAAAGAGGAGTTTAAAGACCATCCTCGGCTGTGTCATCGTTCTAGGGAATGTGGCACCTTAACTCATTTTTAAGCAGGATTTAGACTGAGACAAACCAATCCAGTCCAGTAGAGCATCGCGGGAACCCACCGATACTTATTTCATTCGCACTGAAGCTTGATATTTGAGGTGAAACATGCCTTTTCAGAGCGGAAAACACCCTGTTTCTGATCCGCTCCACTCCCAAGCAACAATACGGCACAATGGGCAGGGGAAAAGAAGACTGGCGGAAGAGCAACGGGTAGTGGTTCATTTTCACTTTAAACATTGGTTTTACCGCAAATAATGAGACTTAGGATGATCTGAAGCCAGGGAAATTTGCATACTCTACGACACTCATAGAGTAGCTCAGACCCATACAGGTCGTGAAATCCTCTTAACACGCGCCCCGCTGGGGTCCCTTGCATGACGCGCCCCGCTGGGGGGCGTTTTTCGCCCCCTCCGTATCTCGTTTCCCACGAAAGCTAAAGAAAAATTACGGGAGGCGTTCGAAAACTCTTGACAAGACGAAGAGAATTTATACGAAGAATTTTTATGTCAGGTCAATATTGAGGTCAGCATAGGTCAAAGAATGCTCCATAGGCTTACAACAGAGTAGTGCACGTTCCCCTCTCTAGATCTGCCCTTAGGGGAGCTAGAGCAAATCTTTATGCATCATTGGATTTCTCTCATCGCGGCAAATCGAATGATATATAATATGACCTTGCTAGTTCAAATAGTCAAAATGACCTGACCTCGACCTAGGTCAGGGTCACAGAGTGACCTGGTATGGTCATGTTGCATATCAAACGAGTCCATTCTATTTTTCACCATAGACTTATAATGGGGTGACAAAAAAATTGACCCCACCTTAGGTCACAAATATCAAAATTCCGAGATGGCAGATTTGTAGACCCTAATGTTTTAATCATACTGTGGAGGTTTCAAACTGATCGGTTTGCTAATGTTCCCTGGGCGCTGCTTCAAACTCGTAATTTTAGGTTTTGAGGTCGGGTCACTTGACCCTGAATAGCTTCTTGACCTGACATGACCCTAACTCCAAAATTTGACCAGATGTGTAAAATTAATCAGAGATAAGGTACCATAAGTTTCGTTGAGCTGCGTCTCTTCGTTTTTGGGCTATTGGGGAAAAACCAGGAGGGGGCGAATTTCGCCCCTCAGCAGGGCGCGTTTTGATCCTCGCCCAGGTGGCGGGTGTTTGAGAACCCCCTGGGCTTTTTCCGGCGGCACGAACAAAAACGGCAGAGCGAAGCGCTGCTATACTTGACAAACCTTATCCGTTAGAAATTTCGCAGCTTTTCTCAACATTTTGAGGTTGGGTCATCTCGGATCAGGTCACCAGTGCAGGTCAAGTGACTTCACTTCCAAAAATGTTTAAGGTGACATAAGTAATAAATGGGTAAATATATCGGATTAAAACTTATACCATATAATGGGCCCGCCAAGTGTTACAAAAGTTTGTGCTTGATTTTTTCGTATCAATGAGCTAGGGTCAGGTACGGATCATGATCATTGATAATGCATGGGGAAAACAGGAATTGGGCTGTGCTTGCGTAGATACAGCTCAAAGTACCTTCGTATTCTTTAAATCGTAATATCCTGGACCCTGTTCCAGGTTCATATTGCAGTTGTGTTACCTGTGACATCTGAGTTGTGATCTGGGGCTACGTAAGCAGTTTTCAGACTTGGGTCAATAACTTTGCAGGAAATTGAGATACAGTTTTATTTCAATACCATTACATTTCAACTGCTATTGTGAGTCGATTGATATGCATATTGACTGTGCTAGATTGGATGATAATTTGCGTTTTGTCGCTATCCCGCAAAGGCGCCGAGTTCGAGAGGGGTGCTTGAACATCCCCACCAGGGCGGAGGTGGCTCAGAGGCCCACCGGGGCCGGTGTTAACCCTTCACGGCCTGGGGTCCGATCGGGCTTTGCCCTCGTCGTTTCGAAAATGATACCGATTCGATTTAAATGAGAGATGAGTCGCTGTGCAATCCTCTAGGGTGATGAATTCGACAGCTTAATACCAAAACTGTCATCAGGTCAGGTCACATTAATGGGTTATGACGTCAGTGCTAATCCCATGTAAGGCGAGTATGTTCTAAAATGAGGCCGACAAAACCAAGCTGTAAAAAAGCTTCTAGAATATCTGTGCGCTGTCATCCACGTTGAGATCAGTTCAATAACAAGGCCACGGTAAGTGGCGGATACAAGGGGCTAAGAGGTCTCAGCCCCCCTCTCCCAATGTCTGAGTGTCTAGAGCTAATGCATAGCCGGAGGCTGTTCAAAGGCAATGACGAGGGAGGCACCAGCCCCCTAGCCCCCCGATACGTTGTCCTCAATCCGCCACTGGTCATGGTTTTAGAAAATGTATGTGTCTATAACTTGTGCTCAAGACAAGATATAGCAACATATTTGGCATCATACAAACGAGAATGATCCACGGATTCGAATTATATGCGAAATGATCTTAAACTGTCATTATTAAGGTAATCAATAAGTTCACAACACATGGATGCCCCTGGCTTCATTATAGATATAATGGTTTCCGAGTTATCAGAAATATTCTAAATTGGACTGAATTGGACCCATTTTGGCCCATTGTGACGTCAAGGGTCAACGGACATGGTACAAACTTGGCACCAAAGCAGAAGATGGTAAGCCGCTTCCAGCACAGTTTTTTCTGTATCACCTCCGGTTCGAGAGATAGTAGGGGATCCGATCGGACCCCCAGTGGGTACGAAAAGTTATATTTTCTGAACCATTTACATCCACCAGTGGGACTCCGATCCACCTTCACCCAAGTGGGGAAAGGCGTTCGACTCCCCTCTCCCCTCCTCCTATGCGGGACAGCGAAGAAAGACGAATGTAGATAGCCCATAAAAATGATGAAAAACTATATCGGTTACTTCAACGATCATTGATCTACTTCAGATCAGAAACCAAAAAGAATAGGAACGTGAAAATTTACGTTTTATTTAAGACCCAGATTGAACTCAAGAAGCAGAACAAAAATACCATTGCATGCAATCTTTCACGTGAAAACGAAGCTTTGTCTCGAAGCTTCATGAAAAGGCTTTACTTCTCACCTTTTCGTCTCTCTATAAATAGGTACAAATGTAGAGCTTTTTATCCAACTTAATATTTATCTTCTACTTGACAATGGGGCTGGGATGATCCTGAAACCAAACATAGCCTTGGCGCTTTGATAATATTTCTAATAAAATGTCAATGTAAAAAAAACAGTCAGAAAATTACAAACAAAACTTGCTCAGCTTAAACTCCTCCCTTATTGTGAATTTCCGTGAATCTCGTTGCTTTGGAAAATGAGTGGGGCGGCCAAAAATTGAGCTCCCTGCAGAAAACCCTGACTCGTACCATCGCACTCGTAAGTACCGTATTTTCTCCCTTAGGCAAAGAATAGTTTAAATAAGTTTGGTTTATACCAACAGTTTGAAAGTAACATTTTGAAGTACCTAATACATTGCGATATACTGATAAAGGCGATTTAGCCAACAATACGCTAGGACGGGAGCCCTTTCGTGACGCTACTAGTTTAACATACGATACATCATTTCTATTGACATTGAAATTGGCTTAAGCAAGCACAAAATGTTCGAATTAACACAATTTAATGAAAACAGCCGTTTAACCCTCGCCCCACCGGGGGGCCATCGATGGCCCCCCCTAAGGTTTTTTCCGGGATAGCAGAAAAACGACGAGGCGCAGCACCGCAGTTGAGGGCTCTACCTCTCACTGCATCATTTTCCCATCATCCCTGAAATTTTTACCCCGGGTCACCCAAGGTCAGGTCACCAGACGAGGTCAACCAAGGTCACCTCACTTCACTTTAGAGCTCTGTAAGAGCTACATTTCAAAGTCTATCGATTTGGAAACTTCCTACACTTCATAACCCCTCCAGGGTCTACAAGGTGTATATCCGGGATTTTTCGATTTCGTGCCCTGAGGTCAGGTCACGAGGCGACCTCTCCCATTGGAAAAGCATAGGGAAAAGTTGTTTCATGATATAAAAGCCACAAAAATGATTGCAAATACTCAGACTGCTCAGAACAACGTTTTTGGACACCCTTTCACGGATCCCAGGGGTCATATTTGCCCTTTGACTTTTCCAAGGTCATCCAAGGTCACCAGAGGTCAAAAACAGTATTTTGGCAATAACTTTTGACCTAATTAAGCTAGAGCGGTGAAACAAACACCATCGTGTTTGTCTTGTCACTGGCTTTCATTTGATATACGGCAAGGTCACTTTCTGACCTTTCGTGACCTCAGGTCATATTAGGTCACGAGGTGACCTCTGGAGGTCAATCCACTGGCGGGAGGTCTTTACGTTCCACATAACGGAAAAAGTACTGGCAATTTGCTATCAAATGTACTTTACCAGGCCTCAATAGCTCTAATGACATAAGAGTTATGCCCAGTTTGCTCAATCATTGCATATTTGAGTGAAAATAGCCGATCTTGACCTAATTTGACCTCTGGAGGTCAAACCATTGACCTGAGCACTAAAACATGCGAAGTAATTTCTTACTGAATTCACGCAAGCTTTCTATTGCACTTTGCAGATTTGCGCTAACGCCCATATTTTCGGAGTTAGAGGGGGGCCATCGATGCCCCCCGGTGGGGCGAAGGTGGCGTCGGACCCCCGGTGGGGCGCGGGTTAAGTAAAAAATGTCAGCCTAAATGTCACTTGGGTCATGGTCCTCGGCTGAAACCTGATTGTGTTAGGCGGGTTCTGTTCCGTTAACACGGGCCAGAACTGATCACTAGGGTCCGAATTAGCCGGACCGATGTAACTAGCTGGGATTGCTCTTTTAGGCCGTTTGGATTCATCGTGGTCACCAGCCGGAGGCTTTAATCCTCGCTAAGGCTAACCCAAGAGTCTCCATTAACACTTACCCAGCTGGGGGCAGGGGTCTAAGGCTAACCCAGAAGTCTCCATTAACCCTCACCCAGCTGGGGGCAGGGGGTCTAAGGCTAACCCAGAAGTCTACATTAACCCCACCCAGCTGGGGGCAGGTGTCTAAGGCTACCCCAGGAGTCTCCATTAACCCTCACCCAGCTGGGGGCAGGGGTTTGGACACACCCCTTCGGACTTCTCTGACGGTGTCAAAAATAACAGCGGCACGAAGCACCGTCGTACTTGGCACCTTATTGTTTGCTGATTGCAGAACTTATCCGAAAATTTCAGGACTGTGTCAGATCAGGTCAGGTCACAACGCTATCTCAAAGAGCCCTCATCTTAAAAACTGCTGAAATAATAGGCCTACCGATTACCACAGGTTGAAGTAATAGGATTTATAATATCGATGACTTAGGGTCCGGTGCGGCCTATGGCCTTTTAAATGAGAATGCGTTGGGGAAACAGGCATTGGCTGATGAGTGGCTCTCTTTCTGTGTACCTATACTGTTTAAAACTAGCAAACCCCCTCGCTTTGCTGAGCGCCGCCTCTGTTACAAACTCCCTCGCTTTGCTGAGGCCTGCTTCGGTTGCAAACCCGTTAGCTTCGCTGAGCCCTGCCTCGGTTGTTAACTCGATTGTTTCGATGAAACATCCATGCCCTTTGTGCAAAAAAATACAAACTGCCCTGAACCATTCATCTATTGAGTGAACTCGGAAAACATTGGCTAAGAAGCCTCATGGGAATGACAGAGATAGGAATGATATGGAAGGGGAATGATGGGAATGATAGAATAGGAGTCATTTAGGAGCTTTCTTTAACACGCGCATTGACGGGGGTCTGAGCCACCTTCGCATTGACGGGGGGGGCGGGTACCCGCCCCCCTAAGATCTCGAGAACCACGGTAGGTAGCGAAAAACGGTAAACGGCGTTGGGCTGCCCATCCACTTCTCCATCGAAAACATTTGAACCATTTTTTGTCAGGTCACATTTAAGGTCACGAGAGGTCAAAACATGCCCGTCATAGGGATAACATGTAAATTCAGTTTTTCGGCCATTACATCTGAACAAGTAAAGATAGAGCAAAACGACTTGAACTATATGATTCCTCTTAGCAAGCCGAAACGAATGATATATAATTTGACCTTGCTAGGTCAAATCAAGGATTTGACCTGACCTGAGGTCAGGTCAGGGTCAAATTATACAAAATGCATATCATTAGAACCGCAAAGCCCAGGCGAGTCTAATGCAGCTAAAATAAATGCTCTATCACCATCCGTTTCTGAGTTATTCCGTAAAAACCATTTTTCCCATGTATTTCCAATGGAGAGGTCATGCCTCGTACCTGACCTTAGGTCATCGATATCAAAAATACCGGAACATATTTTAGAGAACTCGGTGGGGCCATTATGTGATATGAGTTTCAATCGGATAAGTTCACCCTGCTCCGACTTATGCTATCTTAAACTTTTTTTGAGGTCGGGTCACTTGACCTGTAATGGTGACCTGACCTGAGATGACCTAACCTTAAAATTTTCACAGAAGTTGTAAAAATGATGAGGGAAAAGGTATACCAAGTACGGCGGCGCTACGCGCCGCCGTTTTTCTGCTGTCTCCGAAAAACCCGAGGGGGGCGGGTACCCGCCCCCGTCAATGCGCGTGTTAAAAGTAAGGGCCCTCCTATGTTGGCTGTTGCGAGGCCTTCTTTATAGGGAAAATTCCCCCAGATAGGTCATTTGGTGGGCTTGCTTTATTAGTGAAGGGGGCCTTCTGGGTAGGTCGTTTAGGGGACTTGTTTTATAATTGAAGGGGCTTTCTATGTGGGCCATTTAGGGGCTTCCTTTATAAGTAAAGGGGTCTGCTAGGTAGGCCGTAATTTTACCTCCTTTATAGCTAATAGGGCCTCCTACAAATGTCAATTAGGAGGCCTCCTTTTAAGCAGGAAGGCTAGGTTATTTCATATTCTAGGGGCTACTGCAGACAGTATCAAAGGGGGCCTCCTGAGTCAGGTGGGGGCGACAAAACATCCATGGGGCCCAGGTCTTCCATGGTCTACATGGTCGACACGCATTACAAATCGTTAAGTAAATTCAGCATACTCCCGAATTTGTACTGTAACCAAACCACAAGTATTGGCAGCGATGCAAACGGGCGGGGGCATGCGCGGGAAATGCTTATACGGTAGGGTTACACTGGTGTTAGCTATGTAACCAACCATAGAGATCCAACTATTCAATACACTGCACTATAATATCTTTAAAAGCCCTTGGCTCGCAGAATACTGAAAACAAATGCGAGTCTCGTGCTTGGATTCTCATAGCAATATTTGAAAGGTCTGGTTAAAAAAAACAGTTGTAAAGTATAATCTGGAACATATCTGGAAACACAGTCATTAAGTTCATAGAAACACTAAGAGTGCGGTAGAACGCAGACTAACCCTATCACAAGGGTGGCATCCAGGATGACCTGTACCGCTAATCCGGGCCTGGCCGGGTGCAGGGGTACAGCTCTAGAATAAGCATTCATCTGTCGAGCACTCCGACGGGTTGGGTTGGTCGCGCCCCAGACACTTTCCGGCGCCATTTGGGGACATTCAGTGTGATGAGCTGGCTGTTGGCCGCTCGACCCCGCCTCGGCGGTGTGGTGCCCCACGCGTGCGCTCGTCGGTAACTACTGCCGTCGACGGTGACGATGTGTTCTGTGATCCCGGAAGCACTCGCCACCTGTGAGCTTGTAGAACTTTTTTCTTCTTTTTTTAATTTCCCCGGAGATCCGCAAAATCGGTGGTTATATCATATGTTCCGCAGAAGTCGCTCGTCTCATGCATAGGATGAAACATTTTTCGTCTCGCAAACTAGGGATGCAGACAAACCACGAACATGGATAGAATGAACCGAAATAAAAATATACCTACGAAATCTGAACACATGCAGCAGGTCAAATAAAAATCCCCAGTTAAGTCGAGACTTTCCTGGGGCAGCGAATCGAACGGATATCCCAACATCTCCCTTTGTGTGGAATAAGGCGCGAAATATGCAAAAGCCAAAGACGTTTCTCCCATACTTCAATAAAAACACCACGATATTTCCCGTTCTCCACCCCCCTCTAACCACGTAGTATAAATTGGCAGCTATCTCCCTTCCATCGCCACTACCTTTAACGTTTTAACCTTCATAACTAGCCTGTAAATGATATTAATATGGGTATATTGGAAGAATTCATCCAGACGGACGTTAATTGTCTTATACCAGTTGCACCTCCCTTCCGACTGGTCACCCTTTACCGCGCAGCAGCGTTCGACGTTAGTGATAGGGCGCAGCCTTCAAAAGTTGTCAGCTAACCCGTGCCCCACCGGGGTCCGGCGGGGCACGGGAATATGGAGGCTAGCGCAAATCTGCAAAATGTATTAGAAAGCTCGCATGAATTCAGTAAGAAATTAATTAGCATGTTTAAGCGTTCAGGTCAATTGTTTGACATCCAGAGGTCAAGTTAGGTCACGATAGGCCATTTTCACTCAAATATGCAATGCTTAAGAAAACTGGGCATAATTCTTATGCCATTAGAGCTATTGAAATCTGGTAAAATACATTTGATAGAGAAATGTCAGACCTTGTTCCTCTATTTCAAACGTAATGACCTCCCACCAGTGTTTTGACCTCCAGAGGTCACTTCGTGACCTAATATGTCCTGAGGTCACGAAAGGTCAGAAAGTGGCCTTGCCGTATATTAAACGAAAGCCAGTAACAAGATATACTCGATGATGTTTAATTAAGCACTCTAGCTTTATTACGTCAAAAGTTATGGTGGAAATACTTGTTTGACCCCTGGTGACCTTGGATGACTTCGGAGAGGTCAAACGGGAAAAATAACCTCTGTGATCCGTGAAATAGTGTCCAAGAACGTTTATTAGCAAGCTGAGCATTGGCAATCGTTTGTGACTTTTAGGTCAATTAACAGCATTTTCCCATGCTTTTTCAATGGGAGAGGTTACCGCGTGACCTGACCTCAGGTCAAGAAATCGAAAAATCCCGGATATACACCTTGTAGATCCTGGCGGGGTCATGCAGTGTAGGAGGTTTCAAATCGATCAACGAAGAAATGTAGCTCTTATAGAGCTCAAAAGCTGGAGTGAGGTGACCTTGGTTGACCTCGCCTGGTGACCTGACCTTGGGTAACCCGGGATAAAAATTTAGGAATGGTGGGAAAATGATGGGGTGAGAGGTAGAGCCCTCAACCGTGGTGCTGCGCCTCGTCGTTTTTCTGCTGTCTTGAAAGAAACCTTAAGGGGGCGAGGGTTTAATATAGGCGACCAAATTTTTTCATAGGATCACCACTTTTTTGTGGATCAATTTACAAGAGGAGTTCGTTGGCACAATCAGAACACGTTAAACACGCGTTGTGGTGAGGGGTCTGGTGTTAACGTGCAGTGGATGGGTTCTTAAGTGCTCCTGAGATAAAAACCAAGAGGGCTATAACAACCCCCATTTTGGGGTGTGTGGGGACGATACCGATCTACAATATAGCTGAGCTTCAGTGACCTAGGTTAATTTCTTTAAGGTAAAACGAGGTCGTAAACGTCAAATTTGTGATGTGCTGTAGACCTATTGGGAAGTGCTGTGATTATGCGATAAATATAAAGCAGAAATACTAAAAGAGTGAACTTAAGTAAGGTCCCACACAACTCTCTCTGAAAGTTTGTGTTCAAGGTCATTCAAGGTCACTGACCTATATGGCGTAACAATATGATATATTCCTAATAATGTAAAATGTAACTGGCACTATACAAGTTTTTGGGTAGGAAATTAGGGGTTGACATCTAAAAAGATCTTAGGACTTGACCAGTAACCTTGAACTTGATACTAAGCAGCCTTAACCCTCACCCCGGTGGAAGTATTTGAGCACCCCCTCGGGTCTTTTTCCGTTAGTACGAAAAAACGGCAGCGCGAAGCCCCGCCGTACTTGACACACTTTATTCTTGATTAATTCTGCAGCTTTCCCAAAAATTTTAAGGTTCAATCATCTCAGGTCAGGTCACCAGTGCAGGACAAGTGACCTCACCTCCAAAAATGTTTGAGGTGGCATAAGCAATAAATGGGTGAATATATTGGAGTGAAACGTATACCACATAATGGGTCCACCGAGTGCTACAACATATATTCTGGGATTTTTCATATCGATGACCCAGGGTCAGGTACGGGTCATGACCTCTCCATTGGAAATGCATAGTGAAAACAGGAATTGGGCTGTATTTTTGTAGATACAGCTGATAATACCTTTGTATTCTCCAAATTGTAGTGTTCTGGGCCCTTTCTCAGGTTCATGCTTCAATTTCTTACATCTGACCTCTAAGAGGTCATCTGGGGATGCTTTAGCAGTTTTCAGAATTTGATCAATAACTTTGCAGGAAATGCTGGTACAACTGTTTTCTTGATACCATCACGTTTGGATTGCTATTGCGAGTCAATTGATATGCATATTGACTTTGTTAGTTTGTATAGTGACCTTGAACTGATCTGAGGTCAGGTCATTGGTCTGTTTTGACCAAGTATAGCCATACCATACATAATTCGATTTGCCGTGATGAGAGGAAGCGAATTATGTTAGAAAAAATTATTCTAACTCAACTTTGTTAGACCCTAGAGCCCAACAATTCTACTCTAACATACAGCCTTCTTTGACCTGCCATCATGGGCGCCGAAAGCGGGGGGGGACGGGGGACGCGTCCCCCTCTTTGGCCAACCAGGGGGATTTCCCCCAAAGTTGGCGGGGTCAATCGTCATTAATGCTGTCAGGTACCGAATATGCTCAAAATTCGCCTCCCCGGTTAGCACCAGCCCGGGTCCGTCCACCCTACGAAAATTCCTTGGCGGCGCCCCTGCCTGCGATGACCTCAATATTGACCTGAGTCAAAAAGTAAGAAATGTAGTTTCTTCATGAATTTGTATTAGCCATCCAACAGCATTCACGCTTTTTCACTATCCTGCATAGGAGCCGAGTTCGAAGGAGTGGTGAATGAATACCCCCCCCCCCCTCCCCACCAAAGGAGGCTAGGAGGCCCATCGAGGCGGGTGCTAACTATACTTTACCGCTTAACATACGTCATTCTGAGTAGTGTCCCCTGGCCGAAATACTGGGGTCAATGACCTTGACCTATGATCACTGGCATTCATTTGTGGTGACCTTGATATATAACCCTATCATACAGCGTTATTACGTCACCACCCGGTCCACAGTGCAAGCGAACAGGTGAGACCGCGCTATTACGACAGTCTCAAAACATAGGTCTGACTTTGAAAGGCCATAAGCAAAAACATTTTCCACTTATGTTTAAATTTCCTTCACGTATCAATGCGCGCACGTGTTCCCTAAAAGGTAGCTGAGTAGCGTTTTCTGAAGGCGAACGGTTCTCCGGCTGCCTTGGAAAATGGATGGGGGCACTTTAGGACCCTTCCACTGCACGGGGCTCCTGGCCTGACTACTCGAATGCCGGATGCAAAATGGAGAAAATACACTGTGATGATATATATTCGGATACAGCTCTTCATCCAAGTCTTCGTAATGTAGTACGTGAAAGCATACATTCTTGGTCAAAGTGTGAGCCAAAACCTGAAATGGACCTGGTAAACAATGTATAATCGTGTGCAGCTATTTTCCACTTCGCAGCAGATGAAGGGCGGCAGAGAGCCTGGTGACGACAAAAGAGAGACCTGGCACTTGCAAAATTCAACCAGCAGCTTTGCTACATAAACTACAATTACGTCGTTTAGACCTCGTTTCCCGGCTAAATTAAGAATCCAGTCCAGCTTTGATATTCAGGAACAAGATCGTAGTGGGCCATTTCATGCCAGTAGTGCTGAAATCAATTGTTATCCGAAATGTTCTACTTGATTGGGTGATTCCAGGAAATGAAAGCGATGCAATGCACATCTATAGTTCGGGAGATTGGGTAATTCTCTTGGATGTCTTAACCTGCACCGGACTCATACCCGGTTTAAGCCCTGGAATGCCGCTGGGGGAGGGCTGGTTTGTCATTGACATCGATCAACTTAGCCTTTGAGTGCTGCATTATACAAAATATTGGTAGCTATTTAAATTGTTCGTACTGCTCACCGGGTGATGTATGTTCCATATGTCTTTGAACCTTAAGTGGATAAATGACGAAAAGAGGTCGTAAAATAGCTATTTATGCTTGTATGGCTTTGGCCAGGCCAACATAACAAGCCATGTTGTGACCTGGTGACGTCATTACCTGGTGTCATGGTCACTGATAATCATCCAAATCAGCACCTCGGATTCCAGAGCAGAGGTCAGAATAACCCCGACCCTGGCAACTTAGTGGGGGAAAATCTTTGGAACCAAAATATTGAATATTTTCAAAACTGAAGCTAATACACGTAAAGGTATGATGAATCCATTAAATATGATCTGCTATCATCGTTTGTTATCAAACATACTCAATCTGTCGACTCGGGATAATAATTTTCTCTTTTGAAAGACACTTAAAAGCCCTTTTAGTTCGGGGAAACTTCCGGATCTCGGGGCAAAAACTGATTGACGTTGGGGAAAGCCAATTATTTTTTCTGTCCTCTGATCCAGAACTTAACAAACCCTGCAACTGCTTGAATCATTATGGAGCAATGGCTTTAGTTCGAATTGGCTTCTCATAAGCAGATCAACAACGAGGTATGATATAAGTCAGTCGGATCAAAATGTTGTCCGGATTAGGATGTCAGGAACTGGATTAAGATTGAGGATAGGGAAGCTATCAATATAAAAATAATATTTACAAACAAAAGCAAAAAAATTATCCAAATCTTTCTACCCTTCTATAGTAAACTTAGATCAATGACCTCTGCTGATCCAAAAATGATTAATTACATCCAATTTCTAGTTTAGAGGGGGATGCACTACGTACCGTCAGAGCTCAGTGTTTCTGTCACAAGCAACTTCGGGCTTGAGGGAGGTAACCGAAATTGGGGGGGGGGCAAGGTCGTCGGTCGAGGTTGGCTTGCACAGCAAAAATGCTGCATAGAGCCTACCTGGAGCAAGGTTTTTTTTTCTAAATGGAAATGCATACTTTATCTCTTACTAGCGCCGCCCTTAAACATTATGACAGGCTAGGCACGATTGGCTCAGAGGTAAGGACGGTGCCCAGGCTTTTTACCTGATAGTTGGCAGGGCCGGATCCAGCAGGTCGGCTGGAGAGAGGAGTAGGCTCAAGCCGATGAGCAAAAATGATATTGACGTTTAAATTTTTAATATCATAAAAATTAAAAAAACATTTGAGAGTGTATCGTGGAAACGCGTATACGGCAGCATATGAAAGTACAAGGCAAGATTCAGGGATAGGTAGGTAGGTAAGTAGGCCGGGAAGGACAAGGTACTCACGAGAACTTCCCATTTCAAGGAGGGCTTCGGCGTTTAATTTTTATGACGTCCAATTTCTTGCGGTGCGATCGATTTGTGAACGGATTTTTTTCAATTTCATCCACCAGATTTTGTGCCATGAATCACTGTGTTCATAAGGGTTTCACAATTAGAATTTCTTGCTAACAATTATATAATAACTGTCCCGTGCTAGAGAAGGCTAGAAATCTGCGAATACAAGAGTCAATAAACGAATCTGCTGTAATCAAGGTCAAGGTCCATCGCACGTGCTCCAAATGCTGCATTAAAGAGATGCTAAGGTATTCCTCGTTTGCTGATTTAAAGAGTCAGTACTCGCGTCGGAATCAGTGAGGTTTTAGAGATGTAAATCAAAAAGCACACGTTAGATTTGCCAAGGAGTTAGGCAGATTCAGCGGAATCCCGAAATGCCTTATCCCACAACAAAAATACATGCCTACTTCGACATTCAAAAGTGGCTAGGCAGTGCCTAATGTGCCTCTATGGAAGCGCCGCCACTGTCTCTTACATCGATACAAAGTTCAAAACCTCACCAATCATACTCTGGAAGAGAAGAACTTCTGAAAGCCTGTTAGCTGAATTTTGTGACAGTATTGGCAGCATGAACTGCAAAAAAAACACCAAGTCATACACTGCCTCATAAAGACAACATTTGCGTTCAGAAAATGTATGCTGTCGGTCATGCTACGCCATACCAGCCCTAATACTGTGAAATGATGTTCTTTAAAATGCCACTCCTCTGGGCGTGGGTACTCCTTTTCCATAGGCAGAGGACTGCATGGTTAATGCTGATTATATACATGATATAAGTTGCTTACCAATGTGTTGGTTGCACCTGCGAACACGTTTTCTGGATAATTGCTGTAATCCGTATATCTAAGAGCACCGCATGAAATGAATGAAACTGATTCGCATTCTGGTTAAACCAAAAAAGAGCAGTGTGTTATTTAGGAAACCCTTCTCAACGTTTCGTCGTTAAGCAATTACATGCATTATCACACACACTGGAGGGGGCCTCGGAGGCCCCCCACACCTGTTTTTCCGAGGTGGCCGGAGAACCGCTTGTAGCCGAAAAACAAAACGTGGCCACATTTAACAGAATTTAATAGCGCGTTGATTGGTGAAGACTTTTTGAAAATCGGCCGAAAATTTTTTTGACTTATAGGCTTTCAAAGTCAGACCTGCATTTTGAGATCGCCGCAAACGCGCGGTCGGACCAGTTAGCTTGCATTGAAGACCAAGTGGTGATGTCATAACGTCATATAAGCGGGATTATATGTCAAGGTCACTTCACATGAAAGTCAAGGTCAAGGTCAAAGGTCACAGGTCAAGGTCACATCTGCACTTTCAAGGTCACTGACCACTGTGCGTCCGACCAAATGACGTTACCCCGTCTGACATAGATTATGCTATGACGTCATCGGTAGGGTACCCCAATACAAAGGTCAAAGGTCATTGGGAAAGGTCAATCCTCATTTCCCGCCAAACAGTGGCTACAGTGTTAGTCAAAGTGTAAATAATAAGTAGTATACCATATGGTGCCCTAAAGGTCAATGACCTTGAATGACCTTGACCCAAAAGTTGTGGGGTAGCGTCTTTGAGACCTCTCCTCTATGAACCTTGTCCGCCTTTAGCTTATTCCCGTCATTTTCCTGCATAATCACAGCATTTACCAATCGATCCCAGCATGGCCAATATTTGACCTTTACGACCTCGTTTGACCTTGAAGATATTGACCTAGGTCAATGAAAATTGGTCATCATATAGATCACCATAGCCCCCACCCACCTACCATGTGGCGTTTTTCTAACCCTCTTAGTTTCCGAGATCCTAGGGGAGCCTACCAGGCCCCCTCCAGTGCGCGTTAGTGCCAGACCCCTCCATTGCGGGTGTTATGCTTTAGTTGGAGCAATTTCATCATTGCAAATGCCTTCAGGTTTTAGAATGTATGATGAAAGCAGGGTTTCACGCAAACTTAGCGCGATTCAATGGTAACCCTTGTCAATCTTAACGCGATCGATCATTGATGGGGGTTGATACCCACCCACTTACGCTTCACTGGGTGCCATGACGGCAGCGCGCAGCGCTGCCGTGCATTGCACGTCTACCCTCCCTGCAGCTTTCCTAAAATGTCAGGCCTTGGTTTTCCTAGTGTCTTAATGAGTCACCTCAGAAAATGTTTTGATCGGCAGCAGTAAAGTGTAGGTATGCCTGAACTGTTCATATGCGATTCTTATCACATGATACAGTCGCCGAGCCCAACTGGCAGTAACGGAATTTTATATCGATATCCAGCTGTCAGGTAATCATCATGTCCCTATGAACATTAGGGGAAGTCCGTGCAAGAGTACGCACTTAACTTTCTAAAGGCTTTCACTTTTCTCCTATAAGTCTAACAACTAAAATTTTTATGTGGTTGTTTAGCCAGAAGAATTGTCTATGTATGGTCCATGTTTCAACTCGATGTCTCTGAAAGGAACTCGCCACGAGCCCATCAAAAATAAAAAGTCACGTGCGTACTCTTGCCGGAGTGGGCCGGTAAGAGTACGCAAGAGAGGCTGCTGGAGTACGCATTGATGCCCCGCTGTGCTTTAGGTGCATAGGCCATGTCGCGAAGTTTTTTTGTCGCCAAACTAGGCGATTGTATGATTTTATATCGTTCTGAATATACAAGAACTATGTTGCAGCATTTTTGTTTTACAAATATGAATTACGGACACTGTCCCGAGCGAAAATTAAATTTTCCTATCTCTTAAGCATGCGCACTCTTGCCCAACGGCCTACTGCGTACTCTTGCCGGACATGCTCCCTTGGGAAGAAATTCTTCATAAACATGTTGGCAGGCGTTTTAGCGTGAGCTCCGGTCCTTGAGCACACTCCTAGCTCAGCTTTCTTACTGATGACAGACTGTAATGCAATAGTTTTTTATAATAGGGGCATGGTCTACAAGTTTACCCAGTTAAGAAATATTACTTCAAGGGTGCCCAGAAACTTATTTTGCTCTGTACTCCCGCGGGAAGAACAGGAGCACGTTGAATTTTGGTGTGCAGCCTAGGCACTGACCTCGCTTTTTTATGCCAGAGTATCAGCCATCTCAGTGGTTGCTAAGTAACCAAAACAGCTGCTGCGTACTCTTGTCTCCTGCGTACTCTTACCCGCCCTTACCCTAGGCCATGTCGTGATCACCACTTTTTCACAGGATCTTTGATTACCGGGTGTTTTCTAATGTATTGATGGCCGCTGATCACGATTTTCTGGTCGAAAATGTCGAATTCGAAAAATATTTGCCCGCGCTAGCCGTTTGAAATTCTTTCGGTTTGCCAAAATTTCGATGTTTTGATATCTCACGGACCATAAAATGCAACTAATGTATTGGAAGGGCTCCAGAACTTTAAAACCATTCAATCTGAACAATTTGAAACATTTTTTAACTCCTTGAAATGTATATTTACCTGGAAAAGTACCTTGGAAAGACAGGGATGTTTAAGCTTAAAAAGATGATAATAGATGGCGCGCATGACGCAGCCGTCAGTCAGTGTCCCGCTACGTCGCTTATGACAAGAAGCTATTAGCCAAAGGAGCTGGATATAGGATTTGAGCCTATTATGAATTCGATGAGTGAACATTTACCTTCATAAGATGATCCAGATGTCTCTCGCTTGCAGTTTTAAATATGTATAATTAGTAATGGTTGCTTTCAAAGCAGGTCCAATTAAGATGAGCCAGCCATATATAGATTAGGTATCTTAGCATGTAGTCACTGCGGAAAAATTTCAAGTATTAAAATGTATGCAAGAGCCAGTCGATTATGTTCAGATTAGTCTTGCTATCACTAGCAAGGAGAATACCGTATTTCGGGAAAAATGAAGCTACACGACACCCAGCTTGCCGTCAATACATGCCGTTGTCGGTCGAATTATGATGCTGCGGTTTGAAGAGACTGAGGCCAGGGAAGCGGACGAATTTCATGTTTCAATAGCTTCAATATTCGAACCGACCGCTGGTGAAGTTACCGAGACTTACAGAAGAGCATCTGTGCCAGCAAGGAACAGGTACAAAGTTCACTGAGAAATAAGGAAGCTTTATAATTTGAAGGAAACGATCAGAAGGCGCCTACAAAACATGAAGATATTGTAAGCATGGACAAAGCATGACACCATTGTTTGACATATCAAACAGAGCTCTACCATCAAAAGTATCGGCAAACAGAACATTTCTGGAAGACCAGCGGTGAGCACAGAGGTTGTATATTGGTGGCTTGGATGCAGTCGTGACAGACCATTGGAGACGGCAGCAGCTGAGCCAAGCCACTGCTGCTGTCGTTGTGGCTACCAGGAGTTCTCCGGATGTTGCATTCTGACGGAGCCAAAGCTGCGTCAGAACGCAACAGCACCATTGACAGCGACCGCTGGTGGTATATGCAGCAGCGAGCTTCCTATTTGTAGCATCACACCAGCTGCTAACACGCCGCACGCGATCAGGCTCTGGCAGGTATAAATCAATCTCGGAAAGAAAACTTATTTCTAAATGTTACACGGAAGTCGTTTATAGACTTGTCCGGGTGATTGTCATATTATTGTGCTCGAATACGGACGAGCCGGCCTCCCGATCAGGCCTCATTGGCGGCAGCAGCAGTGGGTTGCCGCAGCTGCTGCCCTCTCCAATGGTCTGTCACGACAGCATCCAAGCCCCCAATATACAACCTCTGTGCTTCTCGTTGGTCTTCCAGAAATGCTCTATTTGCCGATGCCTTTGATGGTAAAGCTCTGCTTTATATGTCAAACAATGTGGTCATGTTTTGTCCGTGCTTACGATACCTTCATGATTTGTAGACGCCTTCTGATCGCTTCCTTCAGGTTACGGTGCTTCCTTATTTCACAGCGAAGTTTGTACTTGTTTCTTGCTGGCACAGATGCTCTTCTGTAAGTCTCGGCAACTTCATCAGCGGTCGGTTCGAATTTTCAAGCTATTGAAACGCGAAATTCGTTCACTTTCCTAGCCTCCATCTCTTCAAGCCGCAGCATCATAATGTCACCGACAACGTCAGCCCCAATCGAGAGCTGGTTAAGCGGCAGCATGCATGTGAATCATGTTAAGCGGCTTGACGGCGGCGCTAGGTGTGGTGTAACTTCATTTTTCCCGAAATGCGGTATTCTACTTGCTAGTGATAGCAAGACTAATCTAAATATAATCGACTGGCTCTTGCATACATTTTAATACTTGAAATTTATCCGCAGTGACTACATGCTTAGATACCTAATCTATATAGGCTGGCTACCTGATCTGAATTGGACCTGCTTTGAAAGCAACCATTACCAATAATATTTAAAACTGAAAGCGAGAGAAATCTAGATCATCTTGTGAAGGTAAATGTTCATTCATCGAATTCAAAATAGGCTCAAATCCTATATCCAGCTCCATTGGCTAATAGCTTCGTGACATAAGCGACGTAGCGGGACAGTGGTTGACGGCTGCGTCATGCGCGCCATCTATTATCATCTTTTTAAGCTCAAACATCCCCGTCTTTCTAAGGTACTTTTTCGGGTAAGTATATATTTCAAGGAGTCAAAAAAGGTTTGAAATTGTTCAGTTTCAATGGTTTTAAAGTTCTGGGGCCTTTTGAATACATCAGTTGCCTTGTATTATCCGTGAGATATGAAAACATCGAAATTTTGGCAAACCGGAAGAATTTCAAACGGCTAGCGCGGGCAAATATTTTTCGAATTCGAAACTTTCGACCAGAAAATCGTGATCAGCGGCCATCAATACATTAGAAAACACCCGGTAATCAAAGATGCTGTGAAAAACTGGTGATCACGACATGGCCTAATGAACATGCATGAAGAGCCGCTGGGTCTGTCTTTTCTGTATACTGCGTGCCGATCAATTCTCAAAACCAGCTGTCTTAAGATTTGTAGGATTCTAAATTTGAATTTACCATTCAGCTTCAGGCCATAATTGGAGAAGCATGTCGATTTTATCCACGGCTTATGTAAAAACAATTGAAACGTCGGTCACAGCTACATCAACCGTATGACACTTATGGATTCAACACTATGAACACCACACGTGCCAATTACCGACTCGCTGTTAACATTTTGCCACGATATTCCTTTATTGTCATGAGCATTAGTCTTCTACAATTATCTGATCATACATTCTACAATTACCAGCTGCACGGGAAAAAATCCGATCCGTGATATAGGCCACACCAAGGCAATAGAGTAAAGGTAAAACGGAGCGGGCCGCTCAGCCATGGCCAATGACTGCAATTTTTACAGCTGGCACAGGATAGCTGACTACTGGAAAAGCATAGGGTGGCTGCTGAGCCAGAAAGTTTCTATCAATACATATACCTACTGAGGCAGTTACAGGTAAATATAATATTTTATTATATTTATCTATCTCATTTTGTAGACACAAAAAGAGATTCAGTAAGTTTTATTGTCAACTGATTGCCGCCAGGTCCCGAGCTGGCGGTGTGTATTGTCTATGGAGCTGGCGGTGGGTTGAAGAGATAGGGACTTTTTGGCGTACAACTTGGCGTGAAAGAGACAATTTATAAACTACGTTCATATATCGTTCTTCTTCTCATATCTATCAGTGTTTTACTTTGAGATAATAACTTTGTAGATGTTGGGATTGATTGTTTGTGTGTGTGAATTTGTGTATGGACGGAAAACTGTTAAATTTTTAAATTACCTACCTATAGTGCCAACTTCTTTGGTGTGATTATCTACTATCCTGGGTGTGATACTAAGCGTTGTGATCACCGGTGCCTATGGATCATATCAGGCACAGACGTGTGCTCATGCTCAATGCCTGGATGTACTAAGACCAAGGAAAATGATCGTGATCTGCTATTCTTCAGGGTCCCAAAGGAGCCAGCCAACTAGGTAAGAAATATGCCACAAAATGATTTTACACTCGTCAAATTTGACTATGGGGCAGTGAAAGTCGGGTGGCTTTCCTCGCCAGTCTGCAAAGTATGTTAATTCTGACCAGTTTTTGGTGTAAAGTGTAACCCAAGACTGGTCCAAGCAAAGCAAATTTGGGAGCAAATGAAATGGTGACCAGCATTTACCAATGCTGAGAGTGTATAAATGAGAGTGGAGGTTGCCAATACCGAAGCCACATAGAAGTTGCAGTGTATAGAAAGTGGATGAAAAGAATATAAAATACTATATTGTTATTTTAAGTTGAACAAGAATTCAGGGCATTCATGCCCTAGGGCAGCTGGGGATATAGTACCAGTTGTGTGGTTGGAGTACCTGCCAAATACATTGTTTGGAAATAAGTAGAGGTCAGTGTGTTTTTATGCCCATTTTGGTTCAAATTTTAGGTGAGAGGTGGTACAATATTCTCAATAGCTGGTGCAACTTCTTTGGCATGCTGCCATACTTTGCCGACTGGCTTCCTTACTGCATGGTGTCCTCTTATCAATACTGACTGACTGCCTCTTGATTCAGCATGTAGAATTTGGCAGATTTACACAAGAGCTCATTGGTACAGCCTTTGGGCAGAATTACTGGTTTGGGGCAACTTTTGTCATTCTTTGTGGTAGGTTCAACAATATTGGAGCTGAGTGTGACAGCTTGGACAGTGCTTACCCTTGTTAAAAGTCATAAAGGTGTCAATAAGATAGTAAAACAGGTAAAATGGACGAAAAAGAAAATTTCTGCTTCAATGTGAAGAGGATTCTGGCCTCTGCCTGGAATTGGGGTAGGATTTGAGCTACCCCAAGCATATTGTGCAGTTTCCTGCCACATTCTGCAGACCAGCACTTCACTGATATTCCCGTCACAGGCGGATCCAGCATCGCGGATGGTGGGGGCACCGTGCCGGGGGTGATAGAATTTGATGCCTGGCTTCATAAGAATTCAAGTGCCGTCAGCTAGTGGGGCACTAATAGCCGTTTCATTAACACGCGCATTGACGGGGGTCTGAGCCACCTTCGCATTGACGGGGGCGGGTACCCGCCCCCTAAGATCTCGAGAACCACGGTAGGTAGCGAAAAACGGTAAACGGCGTTAGGCTGCCCATCCACTTCTCCATCGAAAACATTTGAACCATTTTTTTGTCAGGTGACATTTAAGGTCACGAGAGGTCAAAACATGCCCGTCATAGGGATAACATGTAAAATTCAGTTTTTCGGGCATTACATCTGAACAATTAAAGATAGAGCAAAACGACTTGAACTATATGAATCCTCTTAGCAAGCCGAATCGAATGATATATAATTTGACCTTGCTAGGTCAAATCAAGGATTTGACCTGACCTGAGGTCAGGTCAGGGTCAAATTATATAAAATGCATATCATTAGAACCGCAAAGCCCAGGCGAGTCTAATGCAGCTAAAATAAATGCTCTATCACCATCCGTTACTGAGTTATTCCGTAAAAACCATTTTTCCCATGTATTTCCAATGGAGAGCTCATGCCTCGTACCTGACCTTAGGTCATCGATATCAAAAATACCGGAACATATGTTAGAGAACTCGGTGGGGCCATTATGTGATATGAGTTTCAATCGGATAAGTTCACCCTGCTCCGACTTATGCTATCTTAAACTTTTTTTGAGGTTGGGTCACTTGATCTGTACTGGTGACCTGACCTGAGATGACCTAACCTTAAAATTTTCACAGAAGTTGTAAAAATGATGAGGGAAAAGGTATACCAAGTACGGCGGGGCGTAGCGCCGCCGTTTTTCTACTGTCTCCGAAAAACCCGAGGGGGGCGGGTACCCGCCCCCGTCAATGCGCGTGTTAATTTGTTTAGACAGGCTTCAAAAGCCTTATTCAACAACATGATTTGATTATTTGTGATACCTCATTAGTACCCATTGTTAGTTATTTGGGTTTTCGGGCGAGCGAAACAAGATTAATTATCGCCCATTTGGTACCCATTGTAATCGTGTTGTATTGTTCTTTTCCAGCGCGACTGAGGTAACCTGGACATGCGAAACCTCTTCGGTCGCGAGCATCAGCGCGCGGCTCAGGTAGCCTGGACTTGCGAAACCCTTCGGCGGCGAGCAGCAGCGCCGGCAAAGCTCGCGTGCAGCAAAGCCGTCATCCAGGCGCTGGTGCTACCAGTGCTCCCTCTGATATGATGGCGTATAGCCGGAGTTCAATAATGCTGGAGTTCAATGATAGCTGGATTTGTCAATCAAGGTGGGATTCTTGTATCTGTGTTTGCAAGCAATGTTCAAAATAAATACCAATGAGATATTGAATAT
The DNA here is from genome assembly GCA_034440635.1 of Lepas anatifera. NCBI lineage: Eukaryota > Metazoa > Arthropoda > Thecostraca > Lepadidae > Lepas > Lepas anatifera. The sequence continues at coordinate 83,426 of JAOTON010002216.1, forward strand.
GCTACGAGTTGTACTAACGGGGTGAACATTTATCCCATGCCTTTTTATATTAGATGAGTCTTTTTATTAATACTGTGTCCCACAGAAAACGCCATATTTGTCCCATTGGTGCCATACGGGACTTAGCTCGCAAAACTTTTGAATACCTTCTTTTGATAACTACAATGGAACTCTTCACTGTTCTTGTCTTTTGGCCCTACTCAGCAACCAACTCCTCTAGATCTGTCATCTAGGCTGGCAGAGTGACTTTGAGTTATACGCATGGTAGAACAGTGGCCTACCAATATAATTGCACGTTTACGGTGGAGTCATTTTTGCACTGCCAAATTTTATATTTTCTTATGTCGCGCCGGCTCCCTGCCATTGGATTCGCCATTCCGCCATTGGAGCGCCATTGACCTTTCATAGTGGTATGATGGGCATTTCAGGAAGCTTCGTATAGATCGGCCAACAAGTGCCCCCTCACCCTCTGAATCCGTCCATTGTCTATGTCCATATCTAAAGCCATTTTTAGGCACAGGAGCAACACGTTTGAGAAAGGTGTTCCGCGATAAATTTCCGCAAGCATGGTGTTTTGTAAATCGGCTAGAATATAGTCATTTGAGGAGATCATGGGCTCTCAACCTCCGTCAAGATTTGGACTGCCTACGTACTCATGGACGTCGAAAGCGGGGGGATGAGGAGACGTGTCCCCCTACTCGTGGATCAGAGGGGGACGGTCCCGCAAAAACTTTGTGACTCGTCCTGGGTTTTTATCTGGATTCTCTTATTATTTGCGTTTACCTTCGTTAATTGCGTGGAATTTTGCAACCCAACTCGCTAAATTTGTTGGTGAAGTGTATTGCCAGTATCGTTTTCAGAGACAGCCTATTCGCTCCAAATTTTGCGCCCCAGCGCCCCTCCCCGCCTCTGGTCGTCCTCAGTCATGGTCCGTCCCCACCGGTAAAAATTCCGTGGCGACGCCCCTGCCTCTGTACCGCAGTGTCACATTTTGCGGCGCCCGTCATCGACGATCGAGCTTCATATGTGTAGGTGGGGGTGGGCAGTGGCGGACGCACGAGTGCCGTTGGGGGGGGGCAACGCAGGAGAAATAGTGAAAACAGTATTATTGAAAGATCGGTAAAAACTTTGTCATTTGGGGGGCATGGCCCCTGCCTCCTCCGTACGCGGATCCAGGGGGCGGGTGCCCCCATCGACCCTCGTCGCCCCTAAAATGGTCACGGCATTGCTTTGGAATGCCAATGGCGTCCCCTGAACCGTCGCTTCCCACCCCCCTGAATCCGCCTAAGCCCCTCTGCGTCTGCCAATGGGGGGTGGGGAGGGGTGGGTAATTTTCTATACACTCTTATCCCCTTGGAAGTTGGATCCGTCGCTGCTCCGGATATTTTTTACTTTTGCCCGATGAGAGTATGGTCACTGGCGGCGGAACTGGGGGGGGCTATCGTGGCACGGTGCCCTCTCTTAAATCATGAATTTTAACAGTAACCCAATGGCGTTGACTGGAAAGAAATGGGTTCAAACATGGGCGGATCCAGGATTGCCGATCGGGATGGGGGCACCTTCCCGGGTGGGCTCCGTCCGGTCCAGGGGGGCGCCATTTTTGACCGGCAAAACCTATCAAATGGGTGCAAAATTCTATCGGTGGGCGCCGATTTTCGCATCCTGGGGGAAGCGATATTTCAGGGGGCGTCATCGACCTTTAGTGGGGGGGCGCCGTGACCATTTCAGGGGGCGCCGAAAGTCGATCGGGGGCACGTGCCCCCTTGCCCCCTACATCCGCCTATAGGTTGAAAAGCTCATGGCGCCCCTCCCCCCATAAATTTGGACGTTCCGCCGTCGCTTAGTATGGTAGAAAACCGTCGGAGTATATCTTTTCCACCGTTTCGCATGTTATTTCTATGCAAATACTACTTTTCTATTATCTTTCCAATTTTTAATCAAGCGGCGGTGAAAATTCAGTGCACCAGAATAGTCTCTGCTCGTGGCATTGCTAAAATTACATCGAACTGCATCATTTACTTGACGTTTACGCTCTTTAATTGTCCCATTTGAGTATCTCCGGAATACGAAGTTCAATCATCAGCTGGCATGAAATTGTTTTGATGTCACGTGACCGTGCCACCCTGGGCCACACATGAAAAATGCCCACCGGTTAGAGTCTGGCGCTAAACACGCAACTAATGTACCCATTTTTATTTCGCTGACTTGACATTGTTCTGCCCTGATTGTCTGGATGTTATCGTCCACAAGCCATTATGGTCGAGTCTGCAGGAGCAGCGTGACTCGGTGCCATTTCGGTGGCCCACCCAACAGCCGTAGTGCACTGTTCGGCCCTGACGCAAATCATCGGCAGGTGGCATGTCGGCTACGGAGGCGATGTGGGCGCGCGTCGATGTTGCTGATTTTCAGCTGGAGGCTGCCCCGAGAAACCGGCCAGTGGTTGCCAATGCTGTTGATCCTTTCGACAGAAGCCAAGTGGAATATTAAGCCAGTGCTTTCACTTGCACGACGCTCGCGTTGCACCTCTCCGTTCTGCCCCAGAGAAAACAGTAACCCCACCGTGTGACCACTCTTGCAAACGCACACCATGTCCGTAAGATCATTCACTAGGTGTAGCTTGCAATGGTCCCGGGACCTCGTCTGGAGTACAAACAATTGAACTGTCTGGGAAAACCAGCTGTTCGGAGTGACTCACACGAATTAGTCCAACGTGAAATTCTAAGGAATTAACGTGGCCATTTCGGGAAAATACCGAATCATGTTCTGGGCATAAAAGCAAACCAACTTCAACTCTTTGATGACTCCCGATGCACTCAACGATTTCGTCGCTTCGATACGGGACCTGTCATCGCAGCTCTGTTCCTGCGCCGACGAGCCTCGAATTCCAGCGCGACTGCCTCGCGTCACCAAACCCAGTTCCACCGTCCAGCGCAAAGACGCACAGATATCGCACGCCGCTGTATTCAGCATAAGTCTTTCAACAATAATCACTACGATGCCCTCAGCATGGCCATGTCATCCAAATTATTTGCTCCAGCTGCTTTTCTGTTTTTTTTATACTATCAACTTTAGTCTCGCCACTCACCAATTTTCGGCAAAATGGAAACACACCCTGATGACCCCTTCAAAAGGCAAAGCACCCGCAAGCTGGCTGACATGCTGCCCATTACAATTCTACCACCGCCTACGAAACTATAAGTCGACAAAGTAGTAAAAAACTGTAAATAACCATGAAACTAATCGCTTACTGTAGGCCTCCTAGCACGGTTACCGGCGACATTTGAGTCACCATCCCAGACCACGTATACGGTGCCGCACACTGGGAGGAAATTGATGCTCGAACGCTTTAATAACTGTATCAAGTACTCGATCGCTTTGCTTCAAAGCTTCTCCTCTACAATGAGGGCACAGCCTGGTTTCGAAAATAATGTATAAAGTCATACTCGGAAAGTCCATTGAAACTATCTGCCGGCGGTGCAGTGCAACGATCTAGCTTACAAACAAAATTAGTATTTTCCAGAGAGCCAACGCATCATGTGCGCTCTGTCCTTTGATCACTTATGACCTCTCTCTCTCTCTCTCTCTCTCTCTCTCTCTCTCTCTCTCTCTCTCTCTCTCTCTCTCTCTCTCTCTCTCTCTCTCTCTCTCTCTCTCTCTCTCTCTCTCTCTCTCTCTCTCTCTCTCTCTCTCTCTCTCTCTCTCTCTCTCTCTCTCTCTCTCTCTCTCTCTCTCTCTCTCTCTCTCTCTCTCTCTCTCTCTCTCTCTCTCTCTCTCTCTCTCTCTCTCTCTCTCTCTCTCTCTCTCTCTCTCTCTCTCTCTCTCTCTCTCTCTCTCTCTCTCTCTCTCTCTCTCTCTCTCTCTCTCTCTCTCTCTCTCTCTCTCTCTCTCTCTCTCTCTCTCTCTCTCTCTCTCTCTCTCTCTCTCTCTCTCTCTCTCTCTCTCTCTCTCTCTCTCTCTCTCTCTCTCTCTCTCTCTCTCTCTCTCTCTCTCTCTCTCTCTCTCTCTCTCTCTCTCTCTCTCTCTCTCTCTCTCTCTCTCTCTCTCTCTCTCTCTCTCTCTCTCTCTCTCTCTCTCTCTCTCTCTCTCTCTCTCTCTCTCTCTCTCTCTCTCTCTCTCTCTCTCTCTCTCTCTCTCTCTCTCTCTCTCTCTCTCTCTCTCTCTCTCTCTCTCTCTCTCTCACTCACATTGAAGATGTAGACTCGACGCAATCACTTGATTAGCCAGCGACACACTTCCGTTCAACTCACTGGAAAAACGACCTCCATCTTATTTGACGAATGAAAGCCAGACTAAATTTCCGTTATCAATCGCTCGGTGCGAAGGGTATGGAAATAAATGAGCGGAAGTTAGGTGAGGCATATTTTGTGATTATTTACCCGTTCCTATGAAAACGTTGTATTACACCTATGAGTAAAGTTTCATAATGCTATGGCTGGCTTCCAACCCCCATAAATTGCATTAAGCAATTTATGATAGGGCTGATAATCCCGGGATCGGGATCCCAGGATCCCGGGATTGTATTAATCTCGCATCCCGGGATTATATATTTCTGAATCCCGGAATCCCGATATTTTCCAACACTAAAAATAGCGTGGAAAGTGTCGTTGATAGTATTAAAAATCATTATAGAATCCAACAACATGTAAGAGCGTTGTTTTATGCTTAATATTTTACCTACCTGAAATGTTCAAACACAAGCAAAAGCCAGGCTCTCCCTTCTGCACATACGTAGATTATACCTGGAATCGCTTCACAGTTCACACCGTGTCAGTTTCTTTGTTCGAGCTCGAGTCTGAAAAGTAAAAAAATGTATTTTTGAACGACCCTAACGAAACATGCATCGCGATCGAAAAGAATCAGACGCATGGCATTAATGTATTACAATGGACCCCTGTCGTGTCGTAACTGACCCTTGGTGGGGTCAAATGTAACATTTGAAGTAAGTATTTCAAAGCCAAGTTATGTAGTTATGTACTAGCCAAGCAAAGACCAATTAATGTTTTTATTTTGGTATAGTGCTACATCTGCCAGATAGCCAAAATGTCAAGGCTGCTGAAAATATGATGAAAAGGTTTCTGGCACAAAGTATTGCCCTTCCTGAAGCAGAAAAGTAAGAATCGTTACAGTTGACCCCGGTCTCCCGTATCAACTTTACAGAAAAAGCAATGCAACGATCTCATTATAAATTTCACGCATGCTACCAACACAAAAATAATAAATGGGCTAAGCACTTCACACCGGCACACCAGTAACCAGTCTGACGCGCTTTGACTACGCTGTGTCCCGCCTAATCCACGAACGAGCTCTGAGCGCTGACAACCGTCCACGTCTGAAACGAGAGCATCATACAGTGCCAAGGTACTGGCTGGCGGGGGCTTCTGGTCGGATAGAAAACGATGTTTGATTGGTTTTAGGCTATTTCCTGCGTTGTGGTTAGTTAAATTGATGCTGAGGCTACTTAGCCGGGATTTCCCGCAACTACTTGCTTTGTAACGTTTTTGCACGATGGAGTAGACGGTTACTGATGGCAGTTTTTGAATACAATTTTTGTGGATTGCCGGTTTGGGACGAGCAATAGAACAAACTCATTATTAACGGGTGGTATTCAGTTTTATTTTCGTTAGGTGAGTTTTTTTTTATTAAGTTTTAAGCATGACTTGTCTTTTTACTGGGGGCCAATTTCCCGGAACTGGGGGGCAAATCGGCTGACTGGGGGGGCCAATTGGCACCCCAGTTAACATGTTAAAAAATGACTTGGGACAGATACATGCTTCCGAAGTAGTTGTAGATGCAGAAGCAATGGACGTTGATGATCCTCAGCCAGCACAGTCGCTTCAATCGATGCTTCAACAGGCTCTAGATAAGATAAGAGTTCCAGAGCCAGATCACAGTTCAAGTGCATTCAGGCTAAGTCTCTCAAATCCTTCGCTTATGACCAAGGTCATTAGGAAAGAGTTGAAAAACCTGCCTGCCTCTGGAAGAACGGGTATGATAGCTCTATCCTACAGCTCGCTCAAGCACATAGTCCCTACAAGTGTTGAGTCGGAACGTGTGTTTTCAACTGTCGGGAATATCGTCACTAAAGAACGGTCGAGTCTCAGCGACAAAGCCGTTGATGCCCTTTGCTTCCTTCTAAGTGCTACTACCGTTGCAGGTAACTTGTGGGACCAGAACACAAAAGGCCAGCTCACAATAGGTAAATACCTCTATTGTAATATGACTAGAAGTATAACCAAGAAATATATATTGTCAATATCATTCATATGTCTTTATTTGTTCGGGGAGCAAATAATTTCATTCTGTTTAGTGTCCATATGAATTTTCATGTGCTTTCCGCATGGCGAGAATAGGCTCCTATGCGTTATCCTTAACGGGAAATATTTACTATGCTGTTAAGAATACGCCACAACGTTGTCTAAAGCAAACACTAATTTTCGACATATTTACTAAAAAATGCCCAATCCCGGGATCCCGGGATATCCCGGGATTGAGGGTCGACGAATCCCGGGATTTCGGGATTGCAAAAATGTCCCGGGATTACCAGCCCTAATTTATGAGCGGCCCTCATACACTGCATAATCCTAGATAACAAAATTAGCACAAAAGTGAGGCCTTGAAAATATTCTTCAATCCTTCTCAAACTCTGAAAATCGACCACTATCGATTCAGAAATGGTAGGAAGTTTTGGCGTCTTGCTTGATCTTCATCTCGACTTCGAACCAGGCTTCATTCAAGTTTTCAAGTAGCTGTGCCTCCGCTAATATGACGCAATGACGCAAAGAAACGCTGACGTCAGCGTTTCCATGCCCCAGGCGTTTTATGGTATGAACCTAAGGAGAGTTATGCGTTTTTGGACGGACGTAGCAAGCAGCATTACTGGTTGGAGCTACTTCCAAACTAGCTCGGTTTAACACGCGCATTGTCGGGGGTCTGAGCCACCTTGGCTTTGACATGAGGGGGGCGGGTACCCGCCCCCTAAGATCTCGAGAAGTACCCGCCCCCCATAAGATCTCGAGAACCACGCTAGGTAGCGAGAAACGGTAAACGGCGTTGGGTAGCCCATCCACTTCTCCATCGAAAATATTTGACCTTTGTCACATTTAGGGTCACTAGAGGTCAAAACATGCCGTCATAGGGATAAGATGTAAATGAAGGTTTTCGGATATTACATCTGAACAAGTAAATATATAGCAAAACGACTTAAACCGTATGAATCCTCCCAGCAAGCCAAATCAAATGACACATGATATGACCTTGCTAGGTCAAATCAAGGATTGGACCTGACCTGAGGTCAGGTCAAGGTCAAATTCGATAAAATACGCATCATTAGAGCCGCAAAGACAAGTCAAATATGTGATGCAGTTAAAATAAATGATCCATCACCATCTGTTACTAAGTTATTCATTTAAAACCACTTCTTCATGTATTTTCAAAGGAGAGTTCATGGCTCGTACCTGACCTTAGTCATCGATATAAGAAACACCGGAAAATATTTTAGAGAACTCGGTGGGCCAATTATGTGACATGAGTTTCAATCGGATAAGTCCAACCTGTTCCGACTTATGTAAACTTTTTTTAGGTCAGGTCACTTGAACTGTACTGGTGACCTCACCTAAGATGACCTAACCTTCAAATTGTGAAAACAAGTTGTAAAAATAATGCGAGAAAAGGTATGCCAAGTACAGCGGCGCTACGCGACGCCGTTTTTTATGCTATCTCCTAAAAAACCAGAGGGGGGCGGATACCGCCCCCGTCAATGCGCGTGTTAAGAGCTATGGTTCTGGTCTGTACGGAACTGGCTCAGTTTTCATATTCAGGAGGGTTGAAAGTTTCGTAGGATTTGAACCAACATAATATTCTACAGCCTTGTTTCAAACAGCACATTGATTAGGTTAAAAAACCACTGCCCTGCTCGTCGCACTCATCGCTTACCCGTTGGTGTGTTATCCTAGCTATCTAAATTTACACTCTGCAATTTATTTCTGCTTTCCAAACACTCAATTAAAGGGAATGTGGCACCTTGGTCGAATCCTGGACTTCAGTGAAATTAGGCGTACTTTTAGCCGAAAATAATGAAACCACTCATGATTCCTCTGAAAAATTTATAATAAGCTCAATATTTTTATTTTTAAAATGCTCCTCTATGGAAAGAAATAAATATATGCCTGTGGATGATGTCATGATCTGGCAACCACTACCATACTCGAAATGCTCCAAGGGCTTCGATTGGCTGATGCTCACCGTGACGTCAGCATATGTCGTCACACCAACAGCCAAGACAATTGTGGCCTGCTGCTCAGGGTAGATGAGAGGTACATTGCAGGTAGGTTTAAGCTTTTTTCTACAGAAATCTCGAGTTCCAAGACAAATGATATATTGAGTACCGGGTTTTCCGCCTTGCTTTACAACTTGGCTATCTCAGTTAGAATCACGTTATGAAGGTGTCACATTCCCTTTAACAGGCATATGAACATTCATACGCGTCTCCAAAGGTGGCACGCTCTTCCCAATTTGCCGTTTTTGGCTTTTTTATTTGGAAGCTGTTAGTTATGGTAGCTTCCTTGATGATGTTTTTCGACCGTCTTCCATTATCATTATATCATCCACTGAGAAAAATGGGAAAAAACATCGATGCATCTTACCACTTTTCTGAACACTTGACAGGACGAATAAATGCAATTGTAAAAAAAAACAGAATCATCCAACTCTTTAACCCTCGCCCCACCGGGGGCCATCGATGGGCCCCTAAGGTTTTTCCGGGATAGCAGAAAAACGACGAGGCGCAGCACCGCGGTTGAGGGCTCTACCTCTACTGCATATTTTCCATCATCCCTAAAATTTTTACCCGGGTCACCCAAGGTCAGGTCACAAGACGGGTCAACCAAGGTCCTACTTCACCTTTAGGCTCTGTAAGAGCTACATTTCAAGACGATCGATTTGAAACTTCCTACACTTCTGACCCCTCCAGGGTCTACAAGGTGTTATCCGGGATTTTTCGATTTCGTGCCTGAGGTCGGTCACGAGGCGACCTCTCCCATTGACAAAGCATGGGAAAAACTATTTCATGATATAAAAGCCACAAAATGATTGCAAATACTCAGACTGCTCAGAACAACGTTTTTGGACACCCTTTCACGGATCCCAGGGTCTATTTGCCTTTGTTTTTCAAGGTCATCCAGGTCACCAGAGGTAAAACAGTATTTTGACAATAACTTTTGACCTAATTGAGCTAGAGCGGTGAAACAAACACGATGGTTTTGTTTGTCCTGGCTTTCATTTGTATACGGCAGGTCACTTTTGACCTTTCGTGACCTCAGGTCATATTAGGTCACGAGGTGACCTCTGGCGGTCAAACCACTGGCGGGAGGTCTTTCGTTCCACATAGCGGAAAAGTACTGGCAATTTGCTATCAAATGTACTTTCCAGGCCTCAATAGCTCTAATGACATGGTTATGCCCGTTTGTTAATCATTGCATATTTGGTGAAAATAGCCGATCTTGACCTAATTTGACCTCTGGGGTCAAACCATTGACCTGAGCACTAAAACATGCGAGTATTTTTACTGAATTCCCGAGCTTTCTTTGCCTTTGGTTTGGCTAACGTCCATTTTTCGGAGTTAGAGGGGGCCATGTGGCCCCGGTGGGTGGCGCCGGACCCGGTGGGTTAACACGCGCATTGACGGGGGTTTGAGCCACCTTCGGATCGACGAGGGGCGGGTACCCGCCCCCCTAAGATCTCGAGAACCACGGTAGGTAGCAAAAAACGGTAAACGGCGTTGGGTAGCCCATCCGCTTCTCCATCGAAAATATGTATACCATTTTTTGTCAGGCCACATTTAAGGTCACCAGAGGTCAAAAACATGCCGTCACATGCCGTCATAGGGATAACATGTAAATTAAATTTTTCGGCCATTACATCTGAACAAGTAAAGATAGAACAAAACGACTTAAACTCTATGAATCATCGCAGCAAGCCGAATCGAATGATATATGATTTGACCTTGCTAGGTCAAATCAATGATTTGACCTGACCTGAGGTCAGGTCAGGGTCAAATTATATAAAATGCATATCATTAGAACTGCAAAGCCAAGGCGAGTCTAATGAAGCTAAAATAAACGCTCTATCACCATCTGTTACTGAGTTATTCAGTAAAAACCATATTTCCCATGTATTACCAATAGAGAGGCCATGCTTCGTACCTGACCTTAGGTCATCGATATCAAAAATACCGGAACATATTTTAGAGAACTCGGTGAGCCCATTATGTGATATGAGTTTCAATTGGATAAGTTCACCCTGCTCCGACTTATGCTATCTCAAACTTGTTTTGAGGTCGGGTCACTTGACCTGTACTGGTGACCTGACCTGAGATGACCTATCCTTAAAATTTTCATAGAAGCTGCAAAAATGATGAAGGAAAAGGTATCCCAAGTACGGCGGCGCTGCGCGCCGCCGTTTTTCTGCTGTCTCTAAAAAACCCGAGGGGGGCGGGTACCCGCCCCCCGTCAATGCACGTGTTGAAGAATTGCACCAAGTTACATGAAGGTTTGTTCCAGTACCATTCTGTCCAAAGCCGGCGAATGAGCTTCAGCCGTATGCAAGAGACTACCCTAGGGAACGTCAGCTAGACTGCTACGGTGTCCCTCCGCGCCCACTGGCGGCCCTGGGCCGGCGCCGAGTATCGTCTGCCGCCGGTAATTGAGGCCCAGCGGTGTCGGCCGGCCTGACTTCAACTGCTTTCGCCCAGCTCATTGGAGGTCTGAACTCACTGCGAAAGGTCAGCGCTTTAGTGGAAACTCAACTTACTACTGCTCTCTCACATGGAAGCAGTGTTACCGGAAGTGGTGATTTTTCGCCAATTGGGCGATTTCGAACGTCGGCCGGCGAACAGTATTTTCGGGCTGGCAACTGAATATAAAAACTATCAAAATTGGCGATTTACTCTCAGCGATTAGTGAGTATACATAAATAAGGGTTAGTTTTCCCTTTGAAAACTTCGCCAAGAAACATAAGCCGTGTATCTTTTATTTATCTAGTCTCGTCTCGTTATTTAATGTTAGTCTCGTTTATCACCATAACCGTATAGCCGTACATATGATTGGAGACTGGTGGGGGGGGGGGATTGATGAGTATTTCAAGGGTATTTCTTTCCAGTCAACGTGGCAGGGTTAATGATAAGAATCTTGAATTGAGGGAGGTCGTGGCCAGGGGCCTCGCCATAAATTTTTACTGGGGATACGGACACCGAACTAGCTATGACGTGGGATGGGAATACAAAATAGAAACGTACCTGTTGGCATGGACGTCGTAAGCGGTGGCAAGGGGACGGGTCCCCACTTTTCCTGCGACAATTTTCCTATTTCAGCCATATTGGGGAAAAAGCTAGAAGACGGAATGTCACAAGGGGTATAAAACTGAAAAGGTTTTTGGTTTTATAGGGAGTATTTTCTGCCAGCAAAGAGGTACAGTTTCATTCATACCAGTTCTACCTCTCACTTTTTGACCCAGGGCGGCGTCAATGCGCATTGGCTCTCCTTGAAAACGCGTTCCATGCACTTGTCCAACAAACAAAATGGGAACATCAGGTCTACGCAGTTACTAGTTAATAGAATGCCAGTTCTATCATCTAATAGAATGCCAGTAACTAATGGGGAACCCTGTTCACTAGTTAATAGAATGCGTCCCCTCCGTCTGCGCTTTGGACGCTCATTTTCATGGGTTCCCTGTCTCTTATCTCTATGCCTATGTTTATCCCGTACAAGCAAAAAAGCAAAACTCAACACGCATATTGACGGGGGTCTGAGCCACCTTCGCATTGACGGGGGGCGGGTACCCGCCTCCTCCTAAGATCTCGAGAACCATGGTAGGTAGCGAAAAACAGTAAACGGCGTTGGGCTGCCCATCCACTTCTCCATCGAAAACATTTGAACCATTTTTTTGTCAGGTCACATTTAAGGTCACGAGAGGTCAAAACATGTCGTCATAGGGATAGCATGTAAATTCAGTTTTTCGGTCATTACATCTGAACAAGTAAAGATAGAGCAAACCGACCTGAACTGTATGAATCCTCTCAGCAAGCCGAATCGAATGATATATAATTTGAACTTTCTAGGTCAAATCAAGGATTTGACCTGACCTGGGGTCAGGTCAGGGTCAAATTATATAAAATGCATATCATTAGAACTGCAAAGCCCAGGTGAGTTTAATGCAGCTAAAATAAATGCTCTATCACCATCCGTTACTGCGTTATTCCGTAAAAGCCATTTTTCCCATGTATTTCCAATGGAGAGGTCATGCTTCGTACCTGACCTTAGGTCATCGATATAAAAAATACCGGAACATATTTTAGATAACTCGGTCGGGTCATTATGTGATATGAGTTTCAATCCCATAAGTTCACCCTGCTCCGACTTATACTATCTTAAACTTTTTTGAGGTCGGGTCACTTGACCTGTACTGGTGACCTGACCTGGGATGACCTAACCTTAAAATTTTCACAAAAGTTGTAGAAATGGTGGGGGAAAAGGTATGCCAAGTACGGCAGCGCTACGCGCCGCCGTTTTTCTGCTGTCTCCGAAAAACCCGAGGGGGCGGGTACCCGCCTCCCCGTCAATGCGCGTGTTAAAATGCAATGCGAAACATAGGCAGCCACCCGACCGATAAATTGGCATCTCTAATAGGCAATGACACGCGACCGACACGCTTAGGGATGTTGGGAAACTTATATTCTCTTTATTTTATTGCACTGATATGTTTTCAATAGTTTAAGCATTTGACCCAGTGGCGGACACTAGATGGCAGGGGTTAGGGGCTCAAGCACCCCCCCATTTCCGTGTGCCCGTAGTGAGCCCTCGTAGTAAACGGTCATTCGAGGTAATTGCGGGGTGGCTTGATCCCCCGACCCCCCCAATGGAGTCCTTGCTGGATCCGCCACTGATGTATCTCATGAAACAACAATGTTTGATATTAATATTGATACACCTGACCACCGTAAAAACATGCTATGAAACCGTATAGGACAGAAGCTCCCGGAAGTCATTCTGGAAAAACTGGATTTCGGGATGACAAATGTTGTTGCAACCTCTCCGTTACGCCAGAAATGCTGGCACGCTTCACTTGTAGCGTTATGTATTGGGCTCTACAAAGCACATGTGACCGGATAGATCTCCAGTAGATGAAAGATCATGTGTGCCGTCGCGTCGTGCGTCCGCTTTAGCTAATCCTCCCCGCCGCCGCCGTCGCGCTGCGCCGCGCCGCTGTGGTCGTGGTCGATCCGTGCGAGCTTTTTTACATTCGCCGGTGTCACTCGCCAAACTGCATGGCGCCGCGCCGCCACCTGTGTGGGTGTTTGCCACGGCCGCGCTGGTTTTTACTGGTGGGTCGCTGGAATAGCTTTCGTATTAACATGCGCATTGACGGTGGGGGGGGAGGGGCGGGTACTCGACCCTTCGAGTTTTTGGAGATAGAATAAAAACGCCTGTGCGCAAAGCCGCTGTACTATGTATACTTTTTCAGATCATTTTACAACTTCACTCAAAATTCTAAGGTTGGAACATCTCAGGTTACGTCACCATTGCAGGTCAAGCGACTTCACCTAAAGCAAGTTTAAGATAGCATAAGTCAAACAGGGTGAACCTATGCGATTGGAAACACATCATATCATGGTCCCACCGAGTTCTACAAAATACATTCCGGTATTTTTTATATCGATGACCTAAGGTCATATACGAGCCATGACCTCTCCATAGGAAATTCATTGGAAAAATGGTTGAAACTGAATAACTTAGCAGTGGGGGGTGATACAGCGTTTGTTTTAACGATGTTAGGTTTGCGTCATCCTTGCAGTTCTAGTTATATGTATGCTGGCCTATTTTGACCTTGATTTGACGTCAGGCCATGTCAAATAATATATTTGACCTGATTTGACCAAGTAAGGTCATATTATACATAATTCGATTCGCCTTGCTGCAAGGATTCCAGAAGACCATATCATTTGTCTTTATCTTCACTAATTTAGATGAAATGCCTGAACACATTAATGTATATATATGGTATCCATATGGTGGCATACCTTGAACTCTAGTGCCCTTAAGTGTGACCTGACAAAAAGTGGCTCACATGTTTTCTATCGATATTTGGATAGGCTATCCCAACGCCGTTTACCGTTTTTTGCTATTTAGCTCGGTTCTTGAGATCTTAGCATAGAGGGGTTGGTACCCACCCCCCCGTCAAAGCGAAGGTGAATGAGACCCTTGTTAACACGCGCATTGACGGGGGGCGGATACCCTATGGGTTTTTTCGGAAATAACACAAAAACGGCGGAGCGTAGCGCCGCCTCACTTTACATGCCTTTTCTTTTATCATTTTTACAACTTTTTGTGAAATTTTAAGTTCTAAACATCTCACGTCAGGTCACCAACACAGGTCGAGTGACCTGACCTAAAACAAGTTTAAGATAGCATAAGTCGGAACAGGGTGAACTTATCCGATTGAAATTCATTTCACATAATGAGCCCACCGAGTTCTCTAAAACGTGATCCGGTATTTTTGATATCGATGACCTAAGGTCAGGTACGAGCCATGACCTCTCCATTGGATATACATGGGGAAAATAGTTTTAAGTGAATAACTTAGTAACAGGTGGCGATATAGCGTTTATTTTAACTGCATTAGATTTGCCTTGTCTTTGCAGTTCTAATGATATGCATTTTATAGAATTTCAATTTGACCTGACCTCAGGTCAGGTCAAATCTTTGATTTGACCTAGCAAGGTCATATTATATATCATTTGATTCGGCCTGCTGCGAGGATTCATATAGTTCAAATAGTTTTCCTCTATCTTTACTTGTTCAGATGTAATGACCAAAAACCTTCATTTACATGTTATCCCTATTACGGCATATTTTGACCTCCAGTGACCTTAAATGTGACCTTACAACAAAATCGTACAGATATTTTCGATGGAGAAATGAATGGGCTGCCCAACGCCGTTTACCGTTTTTCGCTACCTAGCGTGGTTCAGGGGAAGAAAAAATTGCAAAACTCTCGCCAACCAGAATTCGTATGAGCAAGACTGTCGCACCAAGGACAGGGGCGGACGCAGACCCGAGTTTTGGGGGGGCAAACCCATGTCTGCCTTTCCTCCTGGGGGGGGGGTGGGAGCGACAATTTTTTTGCTCCACAGACCTAGTGTAAACACTTTTTTTTAGTTCTCAGACCTAGTGTAAACACCTTTTCAAAAAGTTCTCCGGAGTTTGGGGGGGGCAAAAGATAGTTTGGCCCCCTCCAGCGCTTTGGGGGCCATGACCGGAATGCCCCCCCCCTGCGTCCCCCATGACCAAGGATAAGTTGCATGCTGGTACAACACAACATACAAAGCTTGGAAAGTCCGTTGAAGATTTGCCTACAACTCCAGTTAAGCCAAGTTCCTTACCATGTTATAGTCACTAAGACTGATATTTTGTTATATTTCTTACTTATATGGTCCACCGACATTTGGAAATATGGTTTAAGCACTTTCTTAAGAAGCAGCATTGCGAATTTCAAACAAATATTTAAAGGAAAATTTAACCACTGGTTTTATTAACACAAGTAAAGCTTTCAAAATTTTACAGTGTAGGTACAGCTCAACCAGGACAGACAGGGGCAGTCCATTTTATTACCTGGTGGCCTGTTGAGTTTCTTTTTTTTCGAAGGGCAGATCACACCTTGGAATAATTCAAAATTGCAGTGTTTCTATGGACAATTCATGGTGAAAATAATTAATTTAGCCCATTTCTGCAAAACACTGATGACTGATATTTCAATGAAAATAATTGGTAGGGTTCACCTATGCATAAACTGTCAGTATTATATGGTATTGCTAGGACTAATATTTTGTCATATTTTGTTAGAGTTAATTTTCCTCTGTTAGTAATGAAAAGTATCAAAATTATTCTGATATAAAATTGGCCCATGAGCTGGCAATGCTATTTACCTATTTGATTTTAGCCATTAATGAATATGAATGCAAACAAATGTTTTTAAGCTGAAAGAGGTTACCATTAGGAACCAAAGCAACATATATAATTTCTTCTCTTTTTCATGCATATTGAAACATATTGTTGGCTTAAACACAGCCAATAGGCAGGTTACACAGTCAATAATCAGGCTATACATACCCATGTACAATCAACAGTGCCAATCGTATGTTCAGTGTATGGGTTTTAAGATGACAAAAAAATATAAAAATGTTCTCTCAGCATGTGCAGCAGGGTTGAGCATAACATAATTTGTCCAGCATTTTATCCTAAAGTGTAAACATGACCAGGGAGGACAGGGTTGATAGGTGTAAATTTCTTCATTTTTTCTGCAAAAAGTCAAACCTTTAACAAATGAAATGGTGATCAAGTGGTTTCTTGGCATGTCATATCACATGGCTTTCTCAGTTCAGATCATATTAACCCTCGCCCCACCGGGGGCCATCGATGGCCCCCTAGGTTTTTCCGGGATAGCAGAAAACGACGGGCGCGCACCGGTTGAGGGCTCTACCTCTCCGATATTTTCCCATCATCCTGAAATTTTTACCCGGGTCACCAAGGTGGTCCGACGAGGTAACAGGTCACCTACTTCCTTTGAGCTCTGTAGGCTCATTTAAGTCGATCGATTTGAAACTTCTACACTCATCCCCTCCGGGTCTCGGTGTATATCCGGATTTTTCGATTTCGTGCCTGGTCGGTCACGGCGACCTCTCCCATTGGAAAGCTGGGGAAGCTTTTCTGATATAAAGCCACAAAATGATTGCAAATACTCAGACTGCTCGAACAACGTTTTTGGACACTTTCACGATCCCGGGGTTATTTGCCTTTGATTTCCAGGTTAGGTCACCGAGGTCAAAACAGTATTTTGACAATAACTTTTGACCTAATTGGTTAGAGCGGTGAAACAAACACCATCGTGTTTGCCTTGTCACTGGCTTTCATTTGATATACGGCGGTCACTTTTGACCTTTCGTGACCTCAGGTCATATTAGGTACGGTGACCTCTGGGGTCAAACCACTGGCGGGAGGTCTTTACGTTCCACATAGCGGAAAAGTACGGCAATTTGCTATCAATGTACTTTACCGGCCTCATAGCTCTATGACATAGAGTTATGCCCAGTTTGTTAATCATTGATATTTGAGTGAAAATAGCCGATCTTGACCTAATTTGACCTCTGGTCAACCATACCTGAGCACTAAAACATGGTTTTTACTGAATTCACGCGAGCTTTCTATTGCTTTGGATTTGGCTAACGCCCATATTTTCAGTTGAGGGGGCCATCGTGGCCCCCTGGGCAGTGCCGACCTGGGTTAAGAAAGTCCCATGTTCCCTTTAAACTGATCTTGAGAGTTCCCACATTTAAGAACTAACATGGGTCAAATAGCCCATTATTGGGTAAAGTGGTTATTGGGAATGCTTTTCACAATTTCCTGCACAGCAGCTCTCCAAGATCAGGAGTGTCAAATGCTGCCCAAACAGGTGCAGATCCAGCAGGTTGCTCAGGGGGAAGCCAAGCCGATCCACAAGCGAATAGGTCAGATATACTTGAATATACTTTCTATAGAAAGTACTGACTGACGGAGTCAATGGATATAATTTTTCTGGTGCAGCCAATAAATTTTGCATATCAATTAGATACCTTGCAAATGGACAAAAAATCAAAATAGTTTTATTGATGAACAGCTCCCCAATTAATCAATTATGAAACACTAGTTGGCTAGGGAACGGGCCAGAAGAGGATTTGGACCCTTTTATTACTTTGGGGTCATGGGCGAATCGGCATCGTAAATTTTGTACAGCATGGCAGGTTTTGACAAGGGCTCATTGGGGCAGCCGTGGGGAAGATCAACCAATTTGGGGCAGCTTTTAGCCTTCTTGGGGCAGTTAAGGAAACTTTGAATTGCTCTCCCATCCATTTAGCTATCTTCCTTCCTTTAGCAGTGTGCAGTCGCAGATGCTGCTGTACGAAGGCAGTACGAAGAAACCTACATGTACGAAGGCAAACATGCCGCATTCTATTTTAAACACTTTTAGCAAGTTCCGTCCAACACTGGGACCCAAAGCGGTACTTTCCAGTCTTCTGCTATTCGTATCGTTACGCCAAAATAGTAGCGGATCTAGCCGGTCGGTTTGGGAGGGGCAAACCAAAGTAAAAAAACCAAAGTACTTGCCGCTAGGATTTTACGTATTTGAGGAGAAAAGCAAAAAAACGTCAAGGGAAGAAAATATGGGCTCCAGATACTTTTGCCAGTCGAGGGTCCAATATTTACACTGAACATAGCTGGTTCTGTTTGAAGTTGAGAGCTAAAGCACCAAAATCGTGCTTATAAATGAAAAAGGAGTCGGGGAAAAAAGGAGGTCGATCACTTTGGGGGGGCAAAACATAACTTTGCCCCGAGCTTTTCCGTTTGGGGGGAAAATGCCTTTTTGCCCCTCCTTGGATCCACCACTGCGCTAAAACAATTTTCACACGCTGACCTACTCGATGAATCAAGCAAGGTATTTTATAGGCATTTACAAACGACATAATACAAACGACATAAGGCAATGGATGTTTGGGGATGTTTGAGGCACACTTGCGAAAATACGAGAGCTTTTGTTGCCAGACATTTTATCAGGAAATACCAACTGGCCTTTGAAAATACCCAAGATAAATTACATATAAATAAAATAATGTAATGAATGCGGTATTATTGCCTTATTCTTGTTTATGACCATTATGACTCGCGTGTTTCAATCACTTGCGTCATTTGACTTGGGTTTTTTGACAATGCACCTGGCATCAAAAGCTCTCGGATTTTTACAAGAGAAACATCTCAATGTTTTCGACAGTGAACAGTGACTTCGATGTTCAGATTTGCCGTCGGGGCTGGCCGGACCCCGTATATCCGGCAAGTCTGGCTTTTGCCGATTCTCACTGCCGCATCCATTGTCGAGGTTATTGCTCTCCGCAGCGCTGCCGTAGAAAAACAGCAAAGAAACGTGACTGCTATTTAGACAATTGTGGTTCACTTATTTTTTGCCAGAAAGTCTTATCTATTGCATCGTCTATCGTGATATAGGCGGATCCAGGATTCCCGATCGCGTGGAAAAGGGGGCGAATAAGCTGAGGCACCATCGGGGCAATGAGGATGCCTTTTTGTACGGCACGCGCGTCATCCATCGCCAACCGATGTCCAGAGTCTGACTCAAAAGTTTGGCTTTTAACCCTCGCCCCACCGGGCTATCGATGCCCCCTCCCCTAAGGTTTTTCCAAGATAGCAGAAAAACGAAGAGGCGCAGCATCAGTGTCAAGCGCTCTACCTCTCACCCCATCATTTTCCCACCATCCCTGAAATCTTTTTACCCGGGGTCACCCAAGGTCGGGTCACCATGCGAGGTCAACCAAGGTCACCTCACTTCAACTTTTGAGGTCTATAAGAGCTGCATTTCGAAGTCGATCGATTTGAAACTTCCTACACTGCATGACCTCTCTAGGGTCTACAAGACGTATATCCGGGATTTTTCGATTTCGTGACCTGAGGTCAGGTCACAAGGCGACACCTCCCATTAAAAAAGCACGGGGAAAAGCTGTCTTATGATCTTAAAGTCACAAAAACAATTGAAAATGCTCGGCTTGTTAAAAAATGCGTTCTTGGCTACCCTTGCACGGATCCCAGGGTCCATATTTTCCGTTTGATCTCTCCAACGTCATCCAAGGTCACCAGGGGTCAAAAATAGTATTTTGAGTATGACTTTTGACCTAATTAGCCTAAAGTGCTGAATAAAACACCATCGTGTATGTCTTGTCACTGGCATTCATTTGATATACGGTAAGGTTACTTTCTGACCTTTCGTGACCTCAGGCCATATTAGGTCACGAAGTGACCTCTGGAGGTAAAACCACTGGCGGGAGGTCTTTACGTTCCACATAGCGGAAAAAGTTCTGGCATTATCCTGTCAAATGTACCTTACCAGATCCCAATAGCTCTAACGGCATATGAGTTATGCCTAGTTTGCTTAACACCGCACTGGGGGGGTCTGGACTCGCGCACTGGAGGGGGGCCTGGTGGCCCCCTAGATTCGGACTAGACGTCTGAAAACGCCACCTAGCAGGTGGGTGGGGGCTTGGGTCCTGTGATTTTATTGCCTAGGTCATATCTTAGGTACGAGGTCTTAAGGTCAATATTGGCCGTGCTGGGATCCATTGGTAATGCTGTATTCTGCGGGAAATGGCGGGAATAAGCTAAGGCGGATGGTTCTGGAAAGGTCTAGAGGCTTCCCCACTTTGGGTAGGTTTCAGGTTTGCTTTAAGGTCATATAGTATACTACTTATAATGTGCTTCGACTAACACTTAGCCACTGTTTGGCGGGAAATGAGGATTGCCTGAGCTTGCTTGCCTTGCCGCTTTGTGTTGGGGTCTTCGGCGTCTGTTATATGTCGACCAGGTACGTTGCCGGGGCACGTGGGTGCTTGGTGGTTGCCTTGCCGTGCCTTTGCCTGCCTTGTTTTGTGGTGACCTTGACTTATTCGGTTTTGGGTTGCGTCTGGTTTAGAGCTCTGGTGGCGCATTCGGCGATCTAATGGTCTGACTTTGAGCCTTAGTATTTTGCCTTTAAAAGTCTTCTATCGGCGCTATTATTCTGTTAATGTGGCCGTTCGGTTTTGGGCGTTGCCTAGGGCCTGCCGTGTTAAGCATTGCATATTTGAGTGCAAATAGCCAATGTTGATCTAACTTGACCTCTGGTGATCAAACCATTGACCTGAGCGCTTAAAAATATGAATTAAATTCTTACTGAATTCACGCGGGCTTTCTAATGCACTCTGCAGATTTGCACTAATCCCTATATTTTCGGAGTTAGAGGGGGCCATCGATGCTCCCGGTGGGGCGAAGGTGGAGCTGGACCCCCGGTGGGGTGCGGATTAAAAGAATACCTTTTTATCAGCGAGGAATCAAAATTTCACTGACAATGTTCTACCTCCCCTCCCTTCCAAAACTTGTAGTTTGTGACGACAATTTCAAAATCGGCAATTTCATTTTTGTCATATTTAGGGATTCCGAATTACTGTTGCGCTGCTTCGCTCTTGATGATTAACTGGCCAATCAACATCTGAAATTGGTGAATTTTGAAAAAATACTTTCCCCGTTTTGGCGAAAGTTCATGATTTTTTTCAGTGGCTGCGATTCCATAGAGGCACATTAGGCACTGCCTGGCCACTTTTAGTTGTCGAAGTAGGTATGTATAATATGTGGAATAAATCTACTTGCTCTACTTAAATCTACTTAAGTACTGGCTCGTTAAATCAGCCAGCTAGGCATGCCTAGCACGTGCGATGCTGCGTCTTAGGACCTTGATTAGAGCAAATTCGTTTATTGGCATTCTTGTATTCGCGGATTTCTAGCCTTCTCTGGTCCTGGACTGTTGTTTGGCAACTATTAGCAGGCTATGTAATTTGTGAAACCCTTATGAAGGATGTGAGTCATGGCACAAAATCTGGTGGATTGAAATTGAAAAAAAAATGTTAACAAATCAATCGTACCGCAAGAAATTGGACGTCATAAAAAGTAATATCGAAGCCGTCCCGGAAATGGAAAGCTCTCATGAGTACCCTTTGCCCTTCCCGGCTTACTTACCTACCTACTTATCCTTCTTGAACCTTGCTTGACTTGTACCTTCATATATTGCCGCATAACCGTTCCCACGATACACCGAATAATGTTTTTATATATTTGTTATTTTTCATAATTTAACAAATGGCTCTTCAACAAAATATAATTTAACATTTCAACATAAATATTAGTTTTCCTCATCGACTTGAGCTTGCCCCCTATCCAGCCGATCTGCTGGATCCGCCCCCGTCCACTATCAGGTAAAAAGACTGGGCGACGTGCTTACCTCTAAGCCAATCGTGCCTAGGCTGTCATAATGTTCAAGCACCGCCACTGATTTTCATCTGGCAAATCTGGGTAGAGCTGCTTCCTTGCCAGAGCTTTGTAAATACATCAGGTAAGGCTGCAGAATTGCACCTTGTCTTAACACCCGCACTGGAGGGGGATCTGGCACTAACGCGCACTGGAGGGGGCCTAGTAGCCCCCTAAGATCTCGGAAACTAAGAGGGTTAGAAAAATGCCACTTGGTAGGTGGGTGGGGGCTATAGTGATCTACACCATGACTAATTTTCATTGACCTAGGTCAATATCTTCAAGGTCAAACGATGTCGTAAACGTCAAATATTGGCCATGCTGGGAATCGATTGGTAAATGTTGTGATTATGCGGGAAAATGGTGGGAATAAGTTAAAGGCGGACAAGGTTCATAGAGAAGAGGTCTCAAAGAGGCTTCCCCACAACTTTTGGTTCAAGGTCATTCAAGTTCATTGACCTTTAAGGTCACCATATGGTATACTACTTATAATTTACACTTTGACTAACACTGTAGCCACTGTTTGGCGGGAAATGAGGATTGACATTTCCCAATGACCTTTGGCCTTGACCTTTGACCTTGACCTTTGACCTTGACCTTTGACCTTGACCTTTGACCTTGACCTTGACCTTGACATTTGATCTTGACCTTTGTATTGGGGTACCCTACCGATGACGTCATAGCATAATATATGTCAGAACGGGTAACGTCATTTGGCCGGACGCACAGTGTTCAGTGACCTTGAAATTGCAGATATGGCCTTGACCTGTGACCTTTGACCTTGACCTTGACTTTCATGTGAAGTGACCTTGACATATAATCCCGCTTATATGACGTTATGCCGTCACCACTCGGTCTCCAATGCAAGCTAACTGGTCCGACCGCACGTTTACGGCGATCTCAAAATGCAGGCCTGACTTTGAAAACCTATAAGTCAAAAACTTTTGAACAGATTTTCAAAAAGACTTCACCAATCGACGCGCTATTAAATTCTGTTAAATGTGGCCAAGTATCGTTTTTCGGCTACGGGCTGTTCTCCGGCCAACTCGGAAAAACAGGTGGGGGGCCTCCGAGGCCCCCCTCCAGTGCGCGTGTTAAGCTGTTTCTAACGATTTACCTGCTCGCAAACCATGTAGAGGTCGATCTGAATATGGCGCTGATCTTAACACGCGAGGTGGAGCGGGGTCTGGCGTTAATGCGTAGTAGAGGGAATCCTTAACACGCGCATTGACGGGGGTCTGAGCCACATTCGCTTTGACGAGGGGGCAGGTACCCGCACCCCTGAGATTTCGAGAACTACGCTAGGTAGCAAAAAACGGTAAACGGCGTTGGGTGGCCCATCCACTTCTCCATCGAAAATATTGAAACCATTTTTTGTCACGTCACATGTAAGCTCATTAGAGGTCAAAACATGCCGCCTTAGGGATAACATGTAAAAGAAGGTTTTTGGCCATTACATCTGAACAAAAAAAGATAGAGCAAAACAAGTTAAACTGTATGAATACTCGCAGCAAGCCGAATCGAATGGTTTATAATATGACCTTGCTAGGTCAAATCAAGGATTTGACCTGACCCGACGTCAGGTCAAGGCCAAATTATATAAAATGCGTATCATTAGAACTGATAAGACATAAATATAAAACGCGTACCTGGCCTTAGGTCATCGATGTAAAAAATACCGGAACATATCTTAAAAAATCGGTGGGGGCATCATGTGATGAGTTTCAATCGAATAACTTCAACCTGTTCCGACTTATGCTCTCCTAAACTTTTTTAGGTCAGGTTACTTGACCTGTACTGGTGACCTGACCTGAGATGACTTAACCTTAAAATTTTGCCAAAAGTTGTAAAAATGATGAGGAAAAAGGTATGCCGATTACGGCGGCGCTACGCGCCGGCGTTTTTATGCTGTCTCCGAAAATCCCGAAGAGGGAGCGGGTACCCGCCCCCCGTCGATGTGCGTGTTAACCCTCGCCCCACCGGGGCCCATCGATGGCCCCCGAATGTTTTTTTTTGAAATATCAGAAAAAACGACGAGACACAGCTCCACGGTTGAGGACTATATCTCTCACTCCATCATTTTCCCATCATCCCTGAAAATGTTTACCCCGGGTCACCCAAGGTCAGGTCACCAGGCGAGGTTAACCAAGGTCACTTCACTTTAACTTTGAAGCTCTATAAGAGCTACATTTCTTAGTCGATTGATTTGAAACTTGCTACACTTTATGACCCTTCCAGGGTCTATAACGTGTATATCCGGGATTTTTTCGATTTCGTGACCTGAGGTCAGGTCACGAGACGACCTCTCCCATTGGAAAAGCATGGGAAAAAGCTGTCTTACGATTTAAAAGTCACAAAAACTATTTCAAATGCTCAGACTGCTCAGAACAGCGTTTTTGGACACCCTTTCACGGATCCCAGGGGTCATATTTGCCTTTTGACTTTTCCAAGGTCATCCAAGGTCACCAGGGGTCAAAAAAGTATTTTGACAATAACGTTTGGCCTAATTAAGCTAGAGCGCTGAAACAAACACCATCGTGTATGTCCTGTCACTGGCTTTCATGTGAAATACGGCAAAGCCACTTTTTGACCTTTCGTGACCTAAGGTCATATTAGGTCACGAGGTGACCTCTGGAGGTCAAACCACTGGCGGGATGTCTTTACGTTTTAATAGCAGAAAAAGCACTGGCAATTTCCCATCAAATGTACTTTACCAGATTTCAATAGATCTAATGGCATAAGAGTTATGCCCAGTTTTATTAAGCATTGCATATTTGAGTCAAAATAGCCTATCGTGACCTAACTTGACCTCTGGAAGTCAAACCATTGGCCTGAGCGCTTAAACATGCAATTTAATTTCTGACTTAATTCACGCGAGCTTTCTAATGCACTTTGCAGATTTGCGCTAGCCCCCATGTTTTCGGAGTTAGAGGGGGGCCATCAATGGCCCCCGGTGGGGCGATGGTGGCGCCGGACGCCCGGTGGGGCGCGGGTTAAGTGCCCCCTCCCTGAGGTCTAAAAAATCAAGAGGGTTAGGAAAACTCACTTTTATAACTTTTTGACGGCTATAGTTAGCTGCATTATACTCAAATTCTATTTTCATATGTTAATATATTCAAGATCAACCAATGTCATCAGGTCAAATCTGGTCATTGGAATCTGGCCATGGAGATCTGGCTAATTATTGAGAATTTCCATAATGAGGCGGAAATGACACAGCTACACTAAAAGCGGACTTAGCTTATGGAATCCAGTTCCCATAAAAATTTTCTGAGATTTTGGGTATCGGTCCTTTATGTTCATTGACCTATTAGATTACAATATAAAATATTTCCCATCATGCATGCTGTAACTAACACTATGGCACCCGTTGGACGGTAATAAAGGTCCGACCTTGACCCATGACCTTTGACCTTGACCTTAACATCTGGTAACCGTTACCATGGCGTCATTGCATAATATTGATCATACTGGGTGACGCCATCTGACCGGAAGCGTTGGGGTTGATGACCTTTAAAATGGTGGTATTACCTTGACGTTTTTAGCCTTTGACTTTAACCTTCATGTGAGGTGACCTTAACATATACTTTCTTGCAGTAGATGTGATTGTCCGACTCTGACGATCTGTTGATCGACTTCAGTTGACGTGGAAGGTGCATCTTTTACCTACACAAGTACTCAGCCGATAAATAGGGGGAGGGTGCTACGACGGATTGCAGCGTATAGACCACACCTGCCTGGAGCCCACCTGCAACCAGCCACTCTTCGGTGTCAGGGCACTCAATGGACAACACAGCTGTATTCATATCAATGAAAACAGCATTCGGAGTAACAAGTTCATTGATCACTGACAAACTCGCCAGCTATTTGAAACAGTGTTAATAATTACCGCATCTAACATTACGTGTTGTGCGGTAGGTTGATAATTCCGTATATTCATTTTGATCCCCAGTGTCGATCAATTTTAGATTAAAGGCCATAATGGGCATTTTTCCAATGGCAAGCAGGCCGCTCGGAGCAGTCGTACTGGCGTCGGATATCGCAAGAAGTTCAGCATGAAAAGCCTTTATCTCACGCCGACCAAAGCGGTCGGTGGAATTCCACCAGAAATGACGTTTTACTGACACTCTACTTCACTGAATGGCTAGTTCGTAGCCCAAGATCACCAGTTTCATTTGAGAACATTTCAATTCCCTGCTTTTTGTAATTTTCCAAAACTTTGCTCGCAAGATCGGGGCTTTCCGAGCTCTGAATCCTGTTAGCGTTTCCGCCGTACTGTGGGCGCGTGCGGAATATGCAACACATCCGTTCGCCGAGTACATTTTGGGTCATAACATGAGAGGGTAATGTCAGCATGCATTATGCAACTGGCCTGATGAAATTAGGCGTATTTTGGCTTCGTTTTAGATCCAATTATCTCGGAGTGGAGCTGATTGTCCCAAAGTAGTTCATAGGTAGGTATGTACCAGAAATGTCAATCGTAACTGATCTGATTGGTGACCCAGAGATGCCCTTGTCCGATGCCGCAGTCGCCCTGGGAGGTCTGGACTTGGGACATTTTTCACTCATTGTACTATATCTCAGCTCTGACTTGTGAAATTGGTGGGATATTGGTGAGCTCACCCGACTTGCCCGACTCATCATTGTATTATAGCCGGACATTGACAGGCATGCGGAATATTTTTTCGTATATTTTCGTTCCACAGGTTTGTATTGTCAATATTTTTGATATTCAGGTTGTTATTGATATTTATCTATTTACACATATTGCATTTTTGGGTGTAAGTGGTAATATATTGGCAACTTATCATGCGCTTTGTTAATTGCACGTAAACCTGGGTGTAGAAGATATACTGTGCGCAGTTGTGCCCATAAAGCCTTTTCATATCTCCGAAGGCAAATTTTTCAAGGGTGAATTTTCCCTTGCATCGTATATGTATCTGTGTATCAACTGAACATACTGCACGACAAAATTGCGCCTTTCAAAACGAATCTTTCTGTTTTAAAGTGTAAGAAATATAAATATTCGGGGCATCTCTGGCTGCTCCCGAACTGGGGAAAACGTTCAAACTCTGTCGCACGGACTTTCAGTTTATACTGAATGGACGCGTAGCGTACGCGGTGCTTACCGCTCACCTAGAAGAAAGGTGGAGTAAACCCCGACCCGGCACGCTCCGGCCGTGCTAACGTTTTTAGCAAGCTCATAACTCCGAAAGTAACAGCTGAGAGGAAATCAAATTAGCATCACCAGGTAGCTGCATAGTTTCAATTAAATGAATTAGATATTCAAGCAGCACCATTGCCCTACATAACACGGGCATGCATTTCCCCGAGGTCTTGTAACAGCACCTACAAACAGGAATTAGAATTTCACAAACAGCAATTCTGTAACAGCAATTTAAACTTTGTTTGAAAAATAAAATATTTGCAGTCAAAATGCACAAGGGCTTTGATAATTTGCGTCTAAATCTTTTAAAAATGCAATAATCCGTAAAATGTGTTTACTTGGAAAATCAAAATAAAAATACATTTCAAATAGTATTAGCCTACCACATAATTATTGCATGAATATTGTAGTTGATTGTAACTAAAACAGATAATTAGTTCTATGATTTAACTGATTTCCTAGTGCTGACCCGAGAAGCATGACTAGAAGTTCATAAGATGTTTAATGGCTTGCCTTCTCGAGTCCTGGATGCAAACGGAGCAAATACACTGTTACTATATATTCGGGCACAGTCCTGGGCTATGACCGAATTTGTAAGCGCAGTGTATTTGTTTTATTTTCAGAAAGCAGGTCATAAACATTTTTTTAAGAGATGATTAGTTAATTCGGTTATTTTCCTGTGGATTTGTTTCTACCGCGTTAAATTTTAATTGTTTATAGGGAATAAATTTATTCACCGTGGCTGCACCTACTGTGGAATTTCATCTCGCCTATGTTAACACGCGCATTGACGGGGGTCTGGGCCACCTTCGCATTGACGGGGGGGCGGGTACCCGCCCCTAAGATCTCGAGAACCACGGTAGGTAGCGAAAAACGGTAAAGGGCGTTGGGCTGCCCATCCACTTCTCCATCGAAAACATTTGAACCATTTTTTGTCAGGTCACATTTAAGGTCACGAGAGGTCAAAACATGCCCGTCATAGGGATAACATGTAAATTCAGTTTTTCGGGCATTACATCTGAACAAGTAAAGATAGAGCAAAACAACTTAAACTATATGAATCCTCTTAGCAAGCCGAATCGAATGATATATAATTTGACCTTGCAAGATCAAATCAAGGATTTGACCTGACCTGAGGTCAGGTCAGGGTCAAATTATATAAAATGCATATCATTACAACCGCAAAGCCCAGGCGAGTCTAATGCAGCTAAAATAAATGCTCTATCCCCATCCGTTACTGAGTTATTCCGTAAAAACCATTTTTCCCATGTATTTCCAATGGAGAGGTCATGCCTCGTACCTGACCTTAGGTCATCAATATCAAAAATACCGGAACATATTTTAGATAACTCGGTGGGGCCATTATGTGATATGAGTTTCAATCGGATAAGTTCACCCTGCTCCGACTTATGCTATCTTAAACTTTTTTTGAGGTCGGGTCACTTGACCTGTACTGGTGACCTGACCTGAGATGACCTAACCTTAAAATTTTCACAGAAGTTGTAAAAATGATGAGGGAAAAGGTATACCAGTACGGCGGCGCTACGCGCCGTCGTTTTTCTCCTGTCTCCGAAAAACCCGAGGGGGGCGGGTACCCGCCCCCCGTCAATGCTCGTGTTAAAAAAATAAGCATTAACCCGCGCCCCACCGGGGGTCCGGCGCCACCTTCGCCCCACAGGGGGCCATCGATGGCCCCCTCTAACTCCAAAAATATGGGCGTTAGCGCAAATCTGCAAAGTGCAATAGAAAGCTCGCGTGAATTCAGTAAGAAATTACTTCGCATGTTTTAGTCCTCAGGTCAATGGTTTGACCTCCAGAGGTCAAATTAGGTCAAGATCGGCTATTTTCACTCAAATATGCAATGATTAAGCAAACTGGTCATAACTCTTATGTCATTAGAGCTATTGAGGCCTGGTAAAGTTCATTTGATAGGAAATTGCCAGTACTTTTTCCGCCATGTGGAACGTAAAGACCTCCCGCCAGTGGTTTGACCTCCAGAGGTCACCTCGTGACCTAATATGACCTGAGGTCACGAAAGGTCACAAAGTGACCTTGCTGTATATCAAATGAAAGCCAGTGACAAGACAAACACGATGGTGTTTGTTTCACCCTCTAGCTTAATTAGGTCAAAGTTATTGTCAAAATACTGTTTTTGACCTCTGGTGACCTTGGAAAAGTCAAAGGGTAAATATGACCCCTGGGATCCGTGAAAGGGTGTCCAAAAACGCTGTTCTGAGCAGTCTGAGTATTTTCAATCATTTTTGTGGCTTTTATATCATGAAACAGGTTTTCCCATGCTTTTCCAATGGGAGAGGTCGCCTCGTGACCTGACCTCAGGGCACGAAATCGAAAAATCCCGGATATACACCTTGTAGACCCTGGAGGGGTCATGAAGTGTAGGAAGTTTCAAATCGATCGACTTTGAAATGTAGCTCTTACAGAGCTCTAAATTGAAGTGAGGTGACCTTGGTTGACCTCGTCTGGTGACCTGACCTTGGGTGACCCGGGATAAAAAATTTCAGGGATGATGGGAAAATGATGCAGTGAGAGGTAGAGCCCTCAACCGCGGTGCTGCGCCTCGTCGTTTTCTCGCTATTCCGGAAAAACCTTAGGGGGCCATCGATGGCCCCCGGTGGGGCGAGGGTTAAACAATAAATAAAATGAGCCCAAATCTAAAATATGAGCTATCCAATAACGTTCGCGGGTATTCGTCTGACATTTTCAAAGGTCCGCTCCGTTATCGCCAATTAAGGCATCTTACTTCTTCCACCCAACCATCCAGAATTTTGTATTCCAAACCTTGAAATACGTGGGGTTCCTTGATGAATACAATAAAACCATAAACAATAACACGTACTGCATTGCTAGATAATTACAGGCGTTAGTAGGTTGAGTTTGCATTCACTTTCACAGCAGTTGGGACTCAGATGTGGGGACTGGATGTGGGGGGTCCCCACACGAGAGCAAAGTATAAGGCTTAGGAATTATTGTGCGAAAAATTTACATTCATATCTTTACACTTTCCATACATACACATATTGAGAAAACACACACACATGGGTTATGTTTTAACACGCGCATTGACGGGGGTCTGAGCCACCTTCGCATTGACGGGGGCGGGTACCCGCCCCCCTAAGAACTCGAGAACCAAGGTAGGTAGCAAAAAACGGTAAACGGCGTTAGGCTGCCCATCCACTTCTCCATCGAAAACATTTGAACCATTTTTTTCAGGTCACATTTAAGGTCACGAGAGGTCCAAACATACCGTCACAGGGATAACATGTAAATTCAGTTTTTCGGCCATTACATCTGAACAAGTAAAGATAGAGCAGAACGACTTGAACTATATGAATCCTCTCAGCAAGCCGAATCGAATGATATATGATTTAACCTTGCTAGGTCAAATCAAGGATTTGACCTGACCTGAGGTCAGGTCAGGGTCAAATTATATAAAATGCATATCATTAGAGCCGCAAAGCCCAGGCGAGTCTAATGCGGCTCAAATAAATGCTCTATCACCATCCGTTACTGATTTATTCCGTAAAAAACATTTTTCCCATGTATTTCCAATGGAGCGGTCATGCATCGTACCTGACCTTATGTCATCGATATCAAAAATACCGGAACATATTTTAGAGAACTCGGTGGGGCCATTATGTGATATGAGTTTCAATCGGATAAGTTCACCCTGCTCCGACTTATGCTATCTTAAACTTCTTTTGATGTCTGGTCACTTGACCTGCACTGGTGACCTGACCTGAGATGACCTAACCTTAAAATTTTCACAGAAGTTGTAAAATGATGAGGGAAAAGGTGTGTCAAGTACGGCGGCGCTACGCGCCGCCGTTTTTCTGCGTTCTCCGAAAAACCCGAGGGGGGCGGGTACCCGCCCCCGTCAATGCGCGTGTTAAGGCATGTCCAAAGCGTGCCAATCGTGCTCGCAGTCGTCCATTGCCGGAACATCCTGGACACTACTCCCGGAGCGTGACGGTATTGGGATGCTGGGCGTTATCTACAGCAACATTACCGACTGCAGACATCAGTGTTGATCTGTTGCGCACCCCAGCGTGATAACAGAGCTCAGGTACCCTTTAGCATCAGCTGCGGCTTTGTGCAGAGCGGCGGCGGGCGCTGGATCGATACCAGCTCAGATACCAAGAGTGAGCGTACACGGCTTCAACAGATCTCGCAGCCGCTCCGGAAACTGAACCGCAGCAGACTGCCACCAAATGTCACCGCCGGCTCAACACCCATAGGTGGCGAAATGGGGGGCGGGCTGCCGGGTCACTGGGAAGCTGTAGCACCATCTGTTCATGGATTACGAACACTTCCACCCAATTCAGATGGCTTTAAACTTCTGTCGTGATGAGCATGAGGTGATTAAAAGCTATGGGAGGAGACGGTAAGCATCTGGATAGGTGAGGATAAAAGAAAGTGGGATTCTTCCTAAAGTGACCGCTGGTGCCACAGATGTGTGCGCTCACAGCTCCCACGTAGTTTAATGACAGGGAATATTCGTCATAAATCATAGGCACACATACTATCGCAAACACACTAGAGATACACGAACTCAAAGCAAATGAGGATAAAAATGCTTGATACTTCGGCTTTGTATTTTCCCTGTATTCGATCTCGTAAATGTCATTCATTCTCCCTTCAATGGATCAGGCGGGGTGGGGGGAGAGAGAGAATTAAGCTACCGCACTTAAATCGGCAAAGATAGCAGTGAAACAGCGTCTTGTCCTGATTTTCGGAAAGGACTTTCAGTAATTGTTCTCAGACCCACAAAACCTGACAATAGCCCCACTTGGGGTTCCTCATAATTCTTGGGGTTTAAGGGCACACTAACTCCTGGGGTTGTAGCCATCAACCGAGTTGAACCGTGAAAACCCAACAGTTCTAAGGTGTTCCTTGATTTTAATGGCCATATCCCCTTTTCTTCCACAGCAGCCTAATTAGGATAGTTCATTTTTCTTTCCATCTTGTCCATTCCCGTTGGTTCCAGTTTATTTCCTTAGAACCCTCCTCTTTTTTGAGATTGGGTGATTACTGTCATATTCTACACGTACGCTAAAAACATCATGGGTTGACAAACCACGCAGCTCAAAGTGGGGAACATTATCAGGTGTAAACATGTTCGAGACACTGACCAATTTAAGCAGCCCTAAATATTTTCTCGATTCTGGGTATGCTGGGCGGGTTACCAATGACGTGGTAAAAATATTCATACAAAATATAGATACCCAAGGTCCGGACAACCCCTCCCCTGAACGATTTTTTTCACTCATTGGTTTAACCCGCGCCCCACCGGGGTCCGGCGCCACCTTCACCCCACCGGGGGCCATCGATAGCCCTCCCCCTCTAACTCCGAAAATATGGGGGTTAACGCAAATCTGCAAAGTGCATTAGAAAGCTCGCGTGAACTCAGTAAGACATTACTTTGCATGTTTAAGCCCTCAGGTCAAATTTTTTACCTCCAAAGGTCAAGTTAGGTCAAGATAGGCTATTTTCACTCAAATATGCAATGCTTAAGCAAACTGGGCATAACTCCTATGCCATTAGAGCTTTTTAGATCTGGTTAGGTACATTTGATAGGAAATTTCCAGACCTTCTCCCGCTATGTGGAACGTAAATACCTCCCGCCAGTAGTTTGACCTCCAGAGGTCACCTCGTGACCTAATATGACCTGAGGTCGCGAAAGGTCAGAAAGTGACCTTGCCGTATATCAAATAAAAGCCAGTGACGAAACAAACACGAAGAAACAAACACGGAAATTCATCATAGTGTCAATTCAGCGTTCTACCTTAACACGCGCATTGACGGGGGGGCGGTACCCGCCCCCTCGTTTTTCAGAGACAGCAGAAAACGGCGGCGCGTAGGCCGCCGTACTTGGTATACCTTTTCCTCATCATTTTTACAACTTCTGTGAAAATTTTAAGGTTAGGTCATCTCAGGTCAGGTCACCAGTACAGGTCAAATGACCCGACCTCAAAAAAGTTTAAGATAACATAAGTCGGGCAGGGTGAACTTATCCGATTGAAACTCCATCACATAATGGCCCCACCGAGTTCTCTAAAATATATTCCGGTATTTTTGATATCGATGACCTAAAGTCAGGTACGAGGCATGACCTCTCCATTGGAAATACATGGGAAAATGGTTTTTACGGAATAACTCAGTAACGGATGGTGATAGAACATTTATTTTAGCTGCATTAGACTCGCCTGGTCTTTGCGGTTCTAATGATATGCATTTTATATAATTTGACCCTGACCTGACCTCGGTCGGTCAATCCTTGATTTGACCTAGAAGGTCAATTATATATCATTCGATTCGGCTTGCTAAGAGGATTCATATAGTTCAGTCGTTTTGCTCTATCTTTACTTGTTTAGATTTCATGGCCGAAAACTGAATTTACATGTTATCCCTTGACGGGCATGTTTTGACCTCTCGTGACCTTAGATGTGCCTGACAAAAAATGGTTCAAATTTTTCGATGGGAGTGGATGGGCAGCCCAACGCCGTTTACCGTTTTTCGCTACCTACCGTGGTTCTCGGATCTTAGGGGGGGTACCCGCCCCCGTCAATGCGAGGTGGCTCAACCCCCGTAAGGTGTTAATTAGGTCAAAAGTTGTCAAAAAGTATTTTTGGCCCCTGGTGACCTTGGATGATCTCGGAGAGGTCAAAGGTCAAATATGGCCCCTGGCATCCGTGAAAGGGTGTCCAAAAACGCTTTTCTGAGCAAGCCGAGCATTTGCAATTGTTGTTGTGACTTTTAGATCATAAGACAGCTTTTCACTACGGTTTTTCAACGGGAAAGGTCACCTCGTGACCTGACCTCAGGTCACGAAATCTAAAAATCCCAGATATACATCTTGTAGACCCTGGAGGGGTCATAAAGTGTAGGAAGTTTCAAATCGATTAGCTTAGACATGTAACTCTTACAGAGCTAAAAGTTTAAGGGAGGTGACCTTGGTTGACCTCGCCTGGTGACCTAGCCTTTGGTGACCCAGGATAAAAAATTCAGGGATGGTGAGAAAATGATGTGGTGAGAGATAAAGCACTCAACCGCGGCGCTGCCCCTCCTCGTTTTTCTGCTATCCCGGAACAACCTTACGGGGGTCATCGATGGCCCCGGTGGGGCGAGGGTTAAAGGGAATGTGGCACCTTCATAACGTGATTTTAACTGAGATAGCCAAGTTGTAAAGCAAGTCGGAAAACCCGTTGCGCAATATATCATTTTTCTTGAAACTCGAGATTTCCGCAGTAAAAAAGCTAAAACCTACCTGAAATACACCCCTCATAGAGCAGGCCACAGTTGTCATGGCTGTTGGTGTGACGATATATGCTGACGTCACGGTGAGCATTAGCCATTCGAAGCCCTTGAAGCGTTTCGAGTATGGTAGCGGTTGCCAGATCATCACAGGTATCGTCATCTTCATCCACAGGCAGATATTTATTTATTTCCCCAGAGGAGTGTCTTAAAAATCAAAATATTTAGCTTATTGTACATTTTTCAGAGAAATAAAATTGGTTTAATTATTTTCGGCCAAAAGTACGCCTAATTACACTAAATTCCAGGATTCGACCAATGTGCCACATTCCCTTGAAGCTTGCACGTAGCTACGACAAAGAAAGGTGGAGAAAACCATGATCACCCAAGATGATATTTAAATAGACGGGTGTTTTGTTTAGAGGACCCACCGGGCTAATTTCTTTAGAGTAGGTATTGTTGCTCATTGTCACTGTTACCATTTTCTATATTTTTAGAAATTTCCTTTTTGTGATCAATGTCTATTGGAGTAAATTTATAATGTATAAATATATTTGAGTAAATGTATAAAGATGCGAACGTTGTATTCAAAATTCCACGGAAGAAAACGCACCCTAATGGGATTTGAACTGAATCAGTCCTACGAGGGGATGGTTGGCTGAGTGGATAGACTTAAAATCTTGTAAGTCACCGGTCCCGGGTTGAAGTCCCGGCAGAGTCTCTGAATAAGTGGATATGACCCCCCAAATTTCTCCCAACAGGGTGAAAGTTGGCGACACCGTATGACCTTGGCTGTCGGTGTGTCATTAAACCCCATAAATTATTAGAACCAGTCCTGTGGAGAACGCCTAACCAACAATCCCTGGTTCAAACAAAAATTAACACGCGCATTGACGGGGGCGGGTACCCGCCCCCTCGGGTTTTTCGGAGACAGTAGAAAACGGCGGCGCGTAGCGCCGCCGTACTTGGTGTACCTTTTCCTCATCATTTTTACAACTTCTGTGAAAATTTTAAGGTTAGGTCATCTCAGGTCAGGTCACCAGTACAGGTCAAGTGACCCGACCTCAAAAAAGTTTAAGATAGCATAAGTCGGAGCAGGGTGAACTTATCCGATTGAAACTCATATCACATAATGGCCCCACCAAGTTCTCTAAAATATGTTCCGGTATTTTTATATCGATGACCTAAGGTCAGGTACGACGCATGACCTCTCCATTGGAAATACATAGGAAAAATGGTTTTTACGGAATAACTCAGTAACGGATGGTGATAGAGCATTTATTTTAGCTGCATTAGACTCGCCTGGGCTTTGCGGTTCTAATGATATGCATTTTATATAATTTGACCCTGACCTGACCTCAGGTCAGGTCAAATCTTTGCTTTGACCTAGCAAGGTCAAATTATATATCATTCGATTCGGCTTGCTAAGAGGATTCATATAGTTCAAGTCGTTTTGCTCTATCTTTACTTGTTCAGATGTAATGCCCGAAAACTGAATTTTACATGTTATCCCTATGACGGGCATGTTTTGACCTCTCGTGACCTTAAATGTGACCTGACAAAAAATGGTTTAAATGTTTTCGATGGAGAAGTGGATGGGCAGCCCAACGCCGTTTACCGTTTTTCGCTACCTACCGTGGTTCTCGAGATCTTAGGGGGCGGGTACCCCCCCGTCAATGGAAGGTGGCTCAGACCCCCGTCAATGCGCGTGTTAAGTTTTCTCCGCTCGGTAAAATAGTTCCTTTTGGAGCGCTTGCAGTTTATTTTTATTCCTTCTTCAGAAAAAACACGGTGTGGCTGCTGATTCAAGGAGAGTGTCAAACTGAAGGTTCAAAATCAAAACACGAATTTAGATATTTTCAACCAAACGCTATCAGTATGCGGAACAGGCGATGCCAGGATTGAACATTTAGAGAGAAGCTATTCCACACTAGATCCAATTAGAGTGGTACCGAAAAAAGAAGAAGGATTAGGATTCCAGCTACGTCTGGAGCGGGCGGGCGTGTTTATGTTTGTCTCGATTCGAGCGCTTAATCTCATTAGATCTCACTTGAAGTGCGTTGCGTTGCATATCATCTTAACGCCGAAAGTACACGCCTTTAAGCTGTGAGCATATCTTTCATGGAGTGTTATCTGGTGAAGTTTCAAGCGACTAAAGATACTGTTTTGAAATATCTCAAAACCTCAATATTCAATTCTGTCAACCAGCAAATACTTGTTTGTCAAATTCATATGTCTGATGTTCTCACGTTGCTCACACAGACGAGATTCTTACTGGCAACGGAAATAAATCGAAAGGAAAAACACCAATGAACAGCTCGACTGCCTCGATCCAAGAAAATGAAGTGGAGCGATCCCTGCGATTATAACAAACAAAAGAAGATCAAAACAAAAACGACTTGAGCGACTACCAGCCCTAATAAACCCAATGCGACCGACCTTCGAAATGGCAGCCATATTGGGAACGAAAAGAGACTGCCTGAATTGAGCGACTGGAAACAATTAACCCTATTTCCGGCAGGGGGGCTAGTATTGCTCCCCCTTCAGGTTTTTCGAGAATATCTCCGAAACGGCTTGCGATGGAA
Organism: Lepas anatifera; assembly: GCA_034440635.1. Lineage (NCBI taxonomy): Eukaryota > Metazoa > Arthropoda > Thecostraca > Lepadidae > Lepas > Lepas anatifera. The sequence continues at coordinate 120,373 of JAOTON010002216.1, forward strand.
CTTTGAAACTTCCTGACTTTTCCTAAAACTAGCACAGGCAAGTTTTCTGATATTTTCAAGATTATATGTTTACCAGGGCGGAGCTATGGCTGGTTTTTTGGGAGGTTCTATCCACAAACCAAGTATTATCGTATGCGGTGGGTTCTTTGTAAAATGAAGCCGTCTCTGCTGATCCTGATACCAGTTATATGGTTTTATTATACCATTTGTTATGTGAGATGATAGTGCATTCACAATTGTTACTATTTGTATTCATCAGGGGCGGTTACAGCAGTTCAAAATGGGGGGGAATGTTATCAAGAATGACTCAACGTTAGTAAGTGAGAAGACTGCTTACAGCCGTGCCAGGGCGAATACAATTGGGCATATGAACATTCAAAATAGTTAGAGCCCAATCTGAGATAACCAGAGGCGTGTCCAGTCATTATAATGTAGAGTAAATCACAAATATAAAAGCATATGTTTGTTCACTTAGAGCTTTGTGCGAGATCAGTAGATTCATGCTCTGTATGTATTCAGTTTCAGGAACGACTAAGGAAATATTTCACCCATAGACAGATCACGGAGACAACAGCATACAGAACGTGTTACCAATGGTGGAAAAGTGTCAGTATTTGAGGGGGTAACATTACATTTTCAGAATATATATTCCCAGCCAGTATCACCGCCGCGACTCAATATCGTCCTATATTGAAAACGTCTTTCCAATCACCCCCCACCCCCCCAAGACGAGAGTCCTTGATCCGCCTATGTCACCTCCTTTCCCAGAGCTGCCATGGGAGGGTAAACATTATAATAAATAAATTTCAACTAGTCGAGGGACTAATATACTCATGCATACCACTCGCATATTGTTGGTATGTATTTTACCCCACTATTTTACCTTACTGCATCCATCCCTGATGAGTTTTTCGTTTTTTTCATTTATTTATGTGTCAAAGATGCCAAGCAGTATATGACGGCTTCTAAACCACGTAAAAAAACTTTTTAGGTTGTATGTATTTCCCCTCATACTCCTGGTCCTGGAACTGCCATTAAATTTCGAATTTTTGTGTAACTCGAGTATATGACAATTTTTAGTCAATTATTTGTAAATCTGAACTAGTTTTGTGAAAATCGTACAACAGAGACAAGGGTTATGGAAAATCTAAAAAATACATAAACATTGTATATTTTGCACGACCTTCCCCTCAAAAATCAAAATTTTGAAATTTTCTTTTTTCAAAATAAAGTTGGCGTCAGGGGAATCTATAGCGCTTCGAATTTTTAAAATCGGCCGGATAGATTACGAGATCTTAGGGGGGCCGATATTGCCCCCCTTGCCGGAAATAGGGGTAGCCGGGAGCCTGACGGAAATAGGGTTAAGCATTTCGGAGCTCAATCAATCGCAACAAAAGTGAACGAAATCAACTTGCTTCTCGAACATAATATTTCGATATTTCGTGTAATTGGCAGCTATATACTACCATGAAATTTCATGGTTTTTCGAAGTTATGAAGGCTTAAGTTATAAAAAGCAGATGACCAAGGTTCAAAACGTAAAAGCGGCGGTGTACTGAAAGCAAGAGCAAATACCCTGTATTGTTTCGGACATTCCAGAATGCAAGAAAATATAGTTGTTATGGATTTCAATTTCATTGAAAGGTGGAATTCCCGCTGCTGTGCGAGTGACAAAACGACCTATTGAAGGCTCTGTGACACAAGCTTACACTAAGTTGAATAAACACAGTGTCGTATATTCGACACAATCTCAACCAATCCGCAGCGTCATCACTAACAGGAGCTCGTGGTCATGATTTCACGATTACTTCTCCACTGCCATGCCCCTTTTACTGGGCAGGCTAGACCGGTTACCCTGCCACGGGGTGTCGTGTATGGTGAAGGCTTCTTTTGTCTAGGATAGTAATTTTGTGTGGATCTGGTTTAACGTTTCCCAGCCGAAGTCGTAACTGAAATATTTGCCAAACATTTCGTCGTTGGCTAATATCGCTATATATCTCCAGACATTCAAACTAGTTCTCTCAAAAGTAAAACACCTACTTTAATTTTGAGCGACTTAAGCATCAATGATGTAACGGGAATAGAGCACCCCCGAAATGATACCAGCAAATGTTTGGATGAGCAGGGTATTAAACGTCTCAGCACATGGTCGACTCGCCTGTCACCGACGCGATCAGCCATTAATCGCGTGATAACCAGCCTGGACTTACATACAATTCCGTGAGAGTTTTAGATACTGCAATTTGTGATCATCATCCAATCCTTACAAAACTTCCAGCTATAACCGTCGGGATATCATGCCACTAAAACGCGCAGTGAAGGAGGGGGCTTCACCGTTTTTTAGTGCCACCGGAAAAAAACCCGAGGGGGAGTGTTCAAACACCGCCCCCATCGGGTTAAGGGTTAAGGTTCATGTTACAGGTAAAGTTCTAGGGTCACGATTCAAGGTCAAACCCTTATTTCCCACTCTATAGCAAACATACATTATGATGCATGTGTAGTATTATGACCCCACTGATGAATGACCTTGGATGACCTTGACCGTAAAATATCAGAGAAGATTGCATGAGGTTTCCATTCTATGACCGTAGTCCGGCTTCAGTGCTTTCATGTCATTTTCACCACACATCCACGGGTTTCCCAGAAACCTTCCATAATGACTGATATTTTGACTTGATGACCTCGTTTGACCCTCATGATAATGACCTGGATGGAGAGGACCAGGATACAGAGTAGATCACCCTTGTAAAACCCTCACGCAGGTGGTCTACTAACCATCCTATTTTCCTTCTTCAGTGTGGGTGTTAAAATTACCTATGCCGAATATTGTTTTTTTTTGTATTGGAAGCTAAAACATTATATACATCCTGCAAATTTTTAATAAGGTCTTGCGAGCATCTGCATCTGGGAGAGGGGTAAAAATTCAAAAGTTTAAGGACTGCGGGGGCCAAGGCTTACACCAAAGTATACAGGGTACGTCCCTGGTCGGACACCATCGCTTCGTTTGTGCGGTGACGTGAAGTGGTCGGGCCTTCTATTCCGGCAGAGAGCAACTTGAAAGTGGCCAGCTACGTAGCAGTGAAGGAAAATCGCTCGAGGGTCAAGGCAGGTCAAGGAAAGAATGTTCCGAAAAGTCTGAGAATGTTAACACGCGCCCCGCTGGGGTCCCTTGCATGACGCGCCCCGCTGGGGGCGTTTTTCGCCCCCCTCCGTATCTCGTTTCCCACGAAAGCTAAAGGAACATTACGGGCGGGGTTCGAAAGCTCTTGACAAGACGGAAGAGATTTTATACAAGAATTTTTATGTCAGGTCAATATTGAGGTCAGCGTAGGTCAAAGAAGGCTCCATAGGCTTACAACAGAGCAGTGTACGTTTCCCTCTCTAGATCTGCCCTCAGGGGAGCTAGAGTAAATATTTATGCATCATTGGATTCCTCTTATAGAGGCGAATCGAATGATGTATAATATGACCTTGCTAGGTCAAATAGTCAAAATGACCTGACCTCGACCTATGTCAGGGTCACAAAGTGACCTGGTATGGTCAGGTTACATATCAATGGGCTCCCCGTGACAATTTAAGCACAATTCAAGCAAAATGGGAGCTTTATCTCAATTCGGTAAGAAGTTATTGGAAAAACAATCACTCTCTGCTCCCGTGACCTGATATGACCTTTGAGAGGTCAGATGCTCAAAAACTCAACTTTATGGTCAAGATCGTGGTAAGAATAGACGGTTTGAGGATTTTCAGCTTTATTAATCCAGTATTTACTGAAAACGAGCCCATTCTATTTTTCACCATTGACTTCTAATGGGTGACCAAAAAATTGACCCCACTTTAGGTCAGCAATATCAAAATTCCGAGATAGCAGATTTGTAGACCCTAATGACCTTATCATATTGTGGAAGTTTCAAACTGACTGGTTTGCTAATGTTCCCTGGGCGCTGCTTCAAACTTGTTATTTTAGGTTTTGATGTCGGGTCACTTGACCCTGAATAGCTCCTTGACCTGAAATGACCTTAACTCAAAAATTTGGTCAGATGTGTAAAATTGATCAGGCATAAGGTACCGTACGTTTCGTTGTTCTGCGTCTCTTGGTTTTGAGCTATCTGGGGAAAACCAGGAGGGGGCAAATTTCACCCCCCAGCGGGGTGCGTGTTAACATTCAGCCCCAGACAAGTTATTCAGCTTTCCAGAGATTGTGTACCTATAACTCAAAAATAAGATAAAAAAGCGCGAGAAAATATGTAACTATATAAGTTCCCCGCAGCATTCTCCTGAAGAATCTAGTAAAAGCGATGGTATTTAGAATGAGGAAGGACAGCACATGCCATCCCGTGATGTTGAGCTTGGTACTTCTCACTCCCAGCCACGGTCAGCAGTGTTTTTCACCGAAGAGCAGGTCACACTGCACCGAGTCAACCCCCGCCCTTGCTCACCAGAATTTCAGCAGAGCTGAGCTCAAACCCTCCTCCCCACACCAGACCGAAACGCAGGTCCTGGATCTTACACGGAGAAAATCGGCGAATGTTGGACTGGCATTTCTACTTTGTTGAAGTGACCACCACCTATAGGTAGAGGGCGAGGCAAGTTTTTAGGCGAGGATGCCCATCTTACCCGCATCATGTCACACAGATGCCAGACAGCTACAACACCAATGGATGGAGCCAAGAGTTTGCGCGTAATGACTCGAAAAAGAAGTAAACTTGCCATTGCGATGTGTTTTCAATCTTATTCCGGTGTTGTGGCCCGTGTCAAAACCAGCAGCTGAGTCAATCAGACTCCATAACTCAATCAATTTTGAGGTGCCTAGTTTGGTTCCGTGTGCTTCCATTGTGATGAGGAACCTAAACTGGGAAGTGTTCATACCAGATCTTAACTCGTGCAGTTATGGACGAGGCGAACGGTATTGTTTGTGCATTGAACCTGCACTGTGTCTACCTTTGAGCTGAACTTTGGAGGCGGTCTAGATGATGAAACATAACTTTTCAATGGGATAAAGTTTGCTTATGAAATCGAAAATGATGATGATGATGATTATTTGAGTTTTAGGGCACCGCAGCTACAAAGGCTATATGTGCCCGTCAGAGTTGTGCTACATCATTCTGGGATTGTCCCTATTAACTAAAATGGCCTACACAGAGGGTGTGAAATCTAAGAATATGTGATGGGGGTATATACTACGTCAAAATGTATTTCTCTCAGATATGATAACACTTTCCCAATGTCTATGGACGCGTCATTGCCTAGAATCTGTCCCAGCGGAACCGGTGGGAAGGATCGCCGCTGACTTTGCCTCAGCTGGTCGCAGCTGTCAGTAACAATAAAACATGTACAGTGAGGCGGCTGCCGCAGTGTGGACAGAGTTTGGGTACGGTATTAGTCAGATAATGCCCGTGTGTACAGTAACAATGACCGATCCTGAGCCTGGTAAGGCTCACTTCCTCCTTTCTATTCGTCTGTTGCATTCCATGCCGACTGACGGACGTGCGTCAGAAACAATCTGATTCTGTGTCCACCTATTCTGCCACCGTTCTAGAGCATTTGAAGCCTGATTGGTCTTGGCCGACTCTAAATCGTCGCGAGGCAACAGCTCTTAGGAACTCGGTTACTTTTCGTTTCCTGAGATACCAACGTGACTCGGACCCTAGAAACGCTGTTCCTCTAGGAAATCTTCGTCAAGCCTCCGAACTGCCGGAAAGCCAGCACTGTTGTGTGTAAACTGTGAGAGAGAACTGAGTCGAATAATAAGACATCGCTCCTCGAGCGTCTGATGTTCTTAAAACCGAGCAAGCGTAAGTTCTGTTGTAAAACGCACGCCGTGGCGGCTAAACCTTCGCGTCCTTCCCCACAAGGCACTACCCCCGCTTTACACTTGGAACCTAAACCTTCTATAATTTACATACGATTCGATTTCTTGCATAGAAAAGTCCAAGAATTCAGAAGGCAGCGTTGACGCTTTATTGTGACGCAGTAAACCGAGGTTACCTTTAACTGGGGTGAGGCGCCACGGTTTTATGCGCTGTGGTCGCCTTTCGGCGATAGTTTCAAAATTAATGTCGGAGCCCTCTAACCACTGTGATAACCTCACACAAAGTGCCAGAGAGGACTAGGGCCGCGCCATTCTGAGAGGAGATATCCGCGTATCGTCAAAAATCCACTTGTAGGTCGGGATGAGTACAATGATCTGATGAATGTAGCGAGGGCAAGATGAGCTACTATCAAGAAAGTAAAAAAGTTTAAAAAATGTATCGGAACAGCATCAGAAGTGAGGTGTAACGGCGTTTGTCAATTGAATTCCCTTGCTTTATTACAGCGTTCGGATGGCATTGCTGCCACGTCAATCGGATTATCTCCGAGTTCTGATAGAACTCCGTCCAAATCACAACGTAGTAGGCGGGCCCTGCATATTGAGAAGGATGTAGTCATAGTTGCATCGTGGAGTGCTATAACTACCAAAACACATTTTTTAGATGGAGCGAAAATGCCACACTGAAAAACAGGTATTTTTCCTGTGTGGGTATGAATTGGTTGGCTCTTATTTTTGTGTTCGATATATTTAAAATCAATATTTTTGAAGCAAGCATTTAGTAGGAATCCAGAAAGGTTGGTGATTTTTCGTCTAAAAAATTTGCAAAATCCTCACTTTGGTCTTTTGGCAGCTTTGCTTGCTTATTATCTAAAAAAATCCCGAATAATTCCAAGTTCGATTAACTCACTTTAAAGGCGGGTGAAATATTTACTGTCGAGGCCAGGAAATTGGCAGAGGTGCTCCAAAAAAATTATAACGCAAACCTCCAGAAAGTTTAACATGCTCTGTTCTCGGTGTCCATTTGGTATATAGAGTTCTGCATGTATGTACCTCTGAAGAGGCTCGCTTTTCGACAATACTTTGCTGCGAGAGCGGAAAACAAACAAAACTCGGAAATTGCGGACATGTTTTTGGGAGATGGAGACGCAGTATCAGGTAATTGGTTTTTTGGACACCCGACAAAACAAGCTCCAGAGGAGCCAATTGGAGCCAGTCCGCGTATGGCGATGGCCTCTGTTCCAAGCTGTTTTTCTGCTGTGGAGGTGTCCGTGCACTGGCTTTCCAAAGAACGGATTGTGCACTGTGCAGCATTCTGGACCCTGAGTTATAACTACATCGAATATACCTGACCATAAGAAGATTGCAAAAATGCCCCTATTTTCTCCCGTTTTTTTATAATTCCAAGCCGACGGGAAGCGGGTTCTTCTCTATGCGGCAACATCCTAGATTACACCAATTTGACAAGGCTCACTTCTTGGCACGTCGAGTGGAGACGTCTCCAAACAAACTGCAGAAACACGAACACAATCTAAAGATGCTCACAATGTCGTTAAAATATAGTCACAATATTAAGTTCAGATAACGCTTACTGCATTCTTTCGAAGAACGAAGCCGGGCACATGAATAAAAGCCGTATAATTAGGCACATTCAACAAGAAGATCCCGTCTAATAACAATTAGTCTAGTCTAGCTGGAATGCGAAGGAGCATGCCCACTGCAAAGCATAATTTAGCGGCACCATTTAACCCGTCCATCCAAGAAATCACTCCCATTTCGCCTGCACACTTCCGCCGCGTGCCGGCACCCCCCCCCCTCCCCACCGCCCCTCCCACCCCCATGCCTCCCTGTTCGTCGGCACTGGCCCGGCTCATCCAAAGAGAGCACCATGTACCCGCCCCACCTCGGGGTGAGGAGAGAGCACCATGTACCCGCCCCACCTCGGGGTGAGGAGAGAGCATGCCCACACCCACCCTGGCGAGGAGAGGGCACCATGTCCCAGTCCCACCTCCATTAGGAGAGGGCACCATACTCAGTCCCACCTTGGTGAGGTGCCATGTCCAGTTTCACCTTGGCGAAGGAAAGTCAACTATACCGGTCCCACTAGGAGGGCAAATACAAAAGAGCAGCGAGTTAATCACAGCCGATAGGGGTGGCAATGTCACGGGGACGGCGCCATGTGGTACACGAAGGCTGGTTTCCAGCCCTTGTTCGCGCCTTTTATAGCAAGTATGGTTTAATTTATATTTTAACAATCAGTGGGCATACTGTGGTTTATTTCATTCAACAGTTCAGTCTACTCTGAGGACGATAGTTCATGGCTATTTATAGTATTTCCAAAAACATATTTAAGATTCACTGCCTGTGAATGTTAAATGTATGTTTGGAGAGCAGGCGTTGATGTGCACTTCTTGCGCCAGTTCCTATCGAGTGATATCTCATTTTTCGATATCAATACAAACAACATTTTGTGTCTAAAGGCTACGTTTCAGCGCACTCGAGCAATTATCAATTTCCCCTGGAGCGCAGTCTCACATCAAAACCACATACACTCCCTTCACTACAGCCATCAAAACAACACTTGAACCAGAATCACGATAAGTGAATAATGCAAATTAGTATCAACTAATTCTGGCGGTTTGTCGACAGCGGTTGTAATTTGGAGGAAGGCTTGTTAAAATTTTTGGCTTTCAGCATCGAAGCCGATGTGACAGTCAGACAGAGTTTGCAAGGAGATAGCGCCCATACGCGGGAAGGCCGACGAAGTGGTTAAAATAAAAATGTTTCAAAATTGGCACTTACATCTATAGGTTCAACGGTACAGCACATACCCCAAAATTTTTGGAGATTGATCGAACCTTAGGCTTATGTCTGGCTCGTTAGGCAGGTACAGAGGTGCTGAAAGAAACATGCCAGAGGCGGAGAAAAGTCCTGGAGTGTTACGGTAAGGACCTAACCACAAGTGCACTGGTTAGAAGGTCTGACCACAGGTCCACTGGTCTGACCACGGTTAGAAAAATGGTGAGGGCGTCACGTAAGGAACTATGATCTAAGGGATTGCTACCAAAAACCTTTGAATTTTGCTTTGGCTGGCCCTGTATGGGCATAAAAGACCTGCTGATGTATTGGGCTCGTATTTACTATGCATTTACCAGTCCTTCCCAACCACTGGCACAAGTTCGGTACCACCGGGAGTAGCACCGGGCGATCTCGACATTGGCAGCACCCGGTGTTACGTAGTCACCGCAGAGAACGCAGAGATGCGGAGGAGAAAATATGCTTTTGTTCGAGGTGAGGGACTTAGTCACCCAAAAGGCGACGCTTGAAAGGCGATCCCAGTGTGGTATTTGATTCCATGTATTTGATTCAGTAAGCTCTGCGTAGTAAAAAGCAGCTGTTTCAGGTTTAAACCAAATTTATGAGTTAGTAATTTTAGGACAATATTGACCTTGTGAGGGGTTTTGAAATCCCAGTGTGGAATTTGATCCCAGTGTATTAGATCCATTTCGCATCCAGGATTCAGGGAAAGCGGCCATTAAACCTATTTCCAACGGGCTCCCGGCTACCCCTATTTCCAACAGGGGGGCAGATTCTGGCCCCCTAAGATCTCGAAATCTACCCGGCCGATTTTAAAAATTTAAACTGCAATCAATTTCTCTCACACTTAACTCTATTTTGTAAAAAAACGTTTTAAACGAAAATTGAGGGCAGGGGCATTCAAAATACACCAAGTTCCTGCCTTTTTAAGATTTCCTGTAACTCTTGTCTCTTAGGCTTGATTTTCATGAAACTAGTATGGATTGACTGGAAATCGCTTGGAACTGTTCATATCTCTGATTGGGGTGAAATTCAAAATTCATGGGCGATCATAGGGCCAGAAATCTGGGGGGAATTATATGAATTTTTCACATGTCTTCTTTTTCGCAGAAATTCACACGCCAGGTACAGTGTGATATCTATGATATCAAGCAAAGTGCTCAAATGTCAAAACTATCTCAGAGGCGGATTCAGGGAGCGAAAATAGTGGGGTAAGATACAAATTACCCCGCCTTTCAGGTAGGTATGGTTACTTTTCAAATTACCCCGCCTTTATTCACCCCTGCCCGACCCTTGGAAGACTTCTGGATCCGCATATGGATGAATTGTGTCCATTTAGTGTTAGGACTAAATGCATACCTATTTACGATGCTTTGCTCCATTCAATGCAGACACAACACTAAAATACGTTTGAAAGTTAGTGAACCCCCTAACTACGGTACCTGAGCATGTCTATGATAACTTTTTATTATATAATACACATATTGGATCAATAAAACCTTATTTTTACCCTTCCCGTCCATTCTGTAGGCAGTTTATTCACTTTGGAAGAGTTCGAATGGATAACATTGTAGACCCCCATTTTGAGCTCCTGGAACCGCCTATGGCCAAAAATATATCGAAATACACATCAATTGTCACCCAAAATCACATTTAGTGTTAGAACTAAATGCATAGCTACAATGTTTTGTCCCATTCAATGCACACATAACACTAAAGTGAATTGAGTGCGAGTGAAACCCCTAATTACGGTATCTGAGCACGTCTTTGATTTCCTATCATCATATAATACACATATGGGATCAATGCATGGCTATGTTCTACCCCTCCCGAACATTCTGTGCGCAATCTATTTACTTTGGAAGAGTTCGGATGGAGAACATTTTAAACCCCCATCTTGAGCTTCTGGAACCGCCCATGGACAAAATTATATCAAAATACACATCAAGTGTCATCCTAAATCTCAGTAATAACATTCAAACATCACAATTGGCGCATATTCGCAATATACAGCTTTATTGTAGGACAAAATCAAGGCCGGCGACAATGTTCGGCTTCTGGATAAACCCCCAAATTAACGAGCCATAGCTCCGCCTCTGGCAAATATTTTTCCAATTTTTTCAGGAAACATGTGCTATTTAGTTTTAAGAAACATCGCAAAATTTCAAGAGCCTATATCAAATCGTTTTGGAGATACCACGGAAAAACCTGAGGGGTGGGCAGAATCTGCCCCCACCCCGTTTGGAAATAGGTTTAAGCATCCTGTCAACTTCAATTTTGAAATAAATTTCCCGAATGTTTTGCAACCCAATTGCCTTAACGGATTTCCTTGTTAATTATGCACTGAATGCCTGGTAGCGCGTTTAAAGCGTAGGTTTCACCGGTAGACGAAAAGCCATGCTCTTAAACTTGAAAGAAGTGTCAACGGAAAGGATGAGGGAAATAACATGGGCGTTGGCACGGCATTTGCATAATCACCGTCTGATGACTGAGTGGGTGTGGCATAACTTGGCTTCCGAAATCTGAGGAAGCTGGTGTTATCCCTCCCAGTGGACCGGCAACCTTTAGAGAGCAGCACGCAGTTGCATAAAATTGTCGTAATATGTCTTACAGAAGCAGGAAAATGACAGCGAGGCTATCGCTAACTTAGTAGGCGAGTTCGCAGATTTTTTCTTCCTCTAATGCCTATTTGATTTTGGATTTCTTTCATCGAGCAGTCACCATATTGTGGCATTGTCCAGCTTGGTTTAGTGTATTAGAAGACTCAGCTGTAACACGTACCGAACATTATGTGTATCGTACCAAACATGCTGTGAATGTTACCATGTGTGGGGTCACAATGTAGGTTAGCGTGATTAGCATTCACATTTGAATCCATAGGCATATATTGGAAAACAATACACGAGATAAAAGCTCATTTAAGAAGTTAAGGAAGAAAGTCATAGGATGAACGGAACGTCATTTAGGAAGTGTTTGAACACTCCTCCAGATTTCTCTGACGCAGCCGAAAATGCCAGTGCGTGGTCCTATCACAGCTTGTGCATAATTATTCTCAAACTTTTCACAAACTTAACGTCTGGTTCATATCCGGTCAGTTATACTTGACGCACTGAACCATACCTACGCATCAAAACTACCCAGTACCCGACTGCTAGCAGCCCACTTTTAATATCAGATCACTCAGTTGGCAAAGTGTATTTATTGACAAGAACCACTTTCGGAGTAAAGAGTCCATTCAGAAGTGGCACACGTGGTTGTAAAAACAGGGAGCCGAATCGTATTTACTTCACTGAAACATTCACGAATATAGCCGCACGAGGTTCTTCTATGTTCGAAGGAAACCACGAATAGCTATCAAATATGCATACCGGCTACTTAGACCGAATTCCTGAGGACACGTGTTTTTTTCTCTCTTTGTCGACCTTCGATTTGTGTTCACGACTTGACTTGTGTTAACCTGAGTTCTTGTTTCTGGGAATAGTATTGCCATTGCTGTCTCTACACCGCGTGTCCCATAGCTAGGCTCAGGCGTAATATGCACGGCAATAATATGGACGGCAACAATATTGAGGGAGTGGGCGGGCCACTGGGACAAAAGAGGTCCAAATCAGAGGACTGGACAGTCAAAACAAGTACTTTGCCTCGCAAAATATTTTTGTTTTGTTTTGTTTGGTTTTCATGATTGAGTCATTAACACCTTGTTTCATTTGCAGCATTTGTGCCGATAACATCACTTGGTGACTTATTCTGCTGTGATAAAACACGATGCTTTTGACATCTTAGTAAGGCTGTACACACACACAGGTGTATGTATGTGTGTGTATATATATATATATATATATATATATATATAATATATATATATATATATATATTGCATAAAACGAGCTTGATAACACAGACACCTTTAGGTACCGTACCCTACCTTTAAGACATGTAGAAAATATCAACACTTCACAGCTGTTAAGACACAAGCAATTACATTTACACACCGTTAAAAAACAATAGTTAACATAGACACACAGTGCATGTATGTACACCTCTCTGCAATTGAATCTGTACACATTAGGCTCGACCAGTTTTCAGCTAATTGCTAGCGAACTAAGGCTTACTTGGGCGTGATTCAAGCACCGGAGTGTGCGTTTTAGCCGCAGGTATCTATTTAATACCCATGCACACTTGGTAACTTCATAATGAAGATACTATTTACAAAAAAAACGTTTTCGGCCGCTTCCCAGCGGGGCAGGCCTCACTGGACTTGACAACGCCTCTGAAATACGACCCTCCCCTGCGCCGAGCACGGTCACGTGACTACTATGTTTACGCATGGCTGTGCACCCGGCACAATAACGCAGCCGTAGTAAATTCTACGTGCTGCATACTTTAAGGTCAATGCTTGAACCGAGCGGGTCGGGCTACGGTCAGATGTGAACTAGCCTTGGGCAGGGGATTAGAGACGTGTTGGTAACAGCTTGGTAGAGTGGGCGTGGGACTGAGCGAAACTGTTATGACGTGTCATATTGAATAATGTAATCTGACCGGAATACTGGGGTCAATGACATTAACCTGTAACATTTAAACTTGACTTGGCCTTCATTTGGGTTGACCTCGACATATAACCTGATTATATGAAGTTATGACGTCACCACTCAGTCTACAGTCCAGGCAAGCTGATGCGACCACGTGATTGCGATGGTCTCAGAATATAGGTCTGACTTTGAAAGCCTATAAGTAAAAAAATTACAGACTGAATTTCCTTTTTCAATTGTCGCGCTTATAAATTCTTTCCAATGTGGCAACGTAGCATTTTCCGGCGGAGAATGGCTCTCCGGCCACCTAAAAAAATAGGTGGAGGGGCAAGTAAGAACCCCCTCAACTGCGCGTGTTAAGGAGTTGGGAGCTCCACCTGTGACGGACCCTCTGAATCGTCCAGAAGTGACCGATGAAGGCATTCGCACAGGAGATGGGAAATCAAAGCACCAGAGGGCACCTGTATGCCAAATAGCCCGCAAGTTGCCTTCCAAATGTCCCCGAATGTGGGTCTAGGAGACTCTTATAATGTATCTAAGGGCCCCTGAAATTGATCTCGGGGGTCCTGAAGAGTTGCCTTCTGGCATCCCCGAGGTTTGCGATAATGTCCCCCTCCCCAATGTCGGTTTCTGGGCCTCCAGCTTTTGGTCTCTGAAGAACTAGAGTTGCCCTCGAGGCCCCTAAATAGGTGTTCTCTAAGTCCTCAATAATTTAGCTGCTTTGGCCCCCAGAGATGTTCTCGGGCCCCGCCCTGGGAGGTCCTAGGAGCCCGACGACCGGGCCCGCAACAATTGTCTCGGGGGCCGGCCCACTGCTGTCCAAGCCGCGCATCTATTCTAAGCAGTTGTAGGTCCCCATTATTCCAACCGAGCCCCCTTTGGCTGCATCCGGGCCCCCTGTGGCTCACCCAGGTCTTCTGTGGCTATCCGGGCCCCCTGAATTGCTTCCAGGCCCCCAAATTGCTTCTGGCCCCCCTTTGCTCCACTTGGAACCTCTCTGTCCGCGACTGGACCTACCAGATACCGGTCCCATCGCTGCCGAAGGCGGGCCCGTATTCTCAGCAGTCACATAGAATTCCCCTGTATTCCACACGGGCCTCCTGTGGCTCCAGGCAGGCTCCCTGCGGTTCACCCGGAACTTCCTGTGGCTATCTGGCCCCATGAAACTTTCCCGGGCCTCTTGCAGTCCACTTGGAACCTCTGTATCCACGACCAGGCCCCTCAGAGCTATTCAGGGCCCACTTCTGCCGAAGCCAAGTCCCTATTCGCAGCAGTTGCAGAATATTCCCCAGTATTCCACCCGGACCCTCTATGGCTGCAGCCGGACCTCCTGCGGTTCAACCGGGCCTCTCTAACAATCTGGGCCGCTTGGAATACCTTCGGGCCTCTTTTGGTCCATTTGGAAACGCTTTGTCCGCACAGGGCTCCTCACAATTATCCCGGGCCCGCTGCTGCAAAAGCTGGGTCCCTATTCTCAGCAGTTGCAGAAAATTCCCTTGTAATCTATCCGAGCACTCTATGGCCCCAGCGAGGCTCTCTGCGGTTCACCCGGGCTTCCCGAGTTCCTGACCAGCCGTTGCCACGCGCGGAGGGCTCCCCGAGTGCGCGCTCGGCCCACCGTAAACACAGTGAATAGTGCCGCGACTTGGTGGATTCTGTGAGGGACGCTCCAGTGAAGCCCTGAAAGTGCAGTAAGCATCACTAGGCAGGTGGTCAGCGGCCATGGAATCAACGGTAATGAATGAGCAGGACCTGAAACTTAATGAGCTAGAACAGTATAGCATGAGAAACTGTGTTATAATAAGCGGGGTTCCAGAGTCCCCTGATGAGAATGCCCTAGGCCTGGTTCTGGAAATCGGTAGGCTTATCGGTGTGCCTTTGCAGGACACAGACATAGATAACATACACCGCATTGGCAAGCAGAAAAACGAGAACAAAATCCGGCCCATCATCGTAAAGTTTGTTCGGCACATCAAAAGAGCCGAGTTCTACCAGGAGCGCAAATCGGTACGGGAGGCTCGGGTGGACAGCCAGTCGATTTTTCGTGCCGATATGATGTCAAACATATACATGTCGGACTGTCTAACTCGCCACAACAGTGCCGTTATGTTTGTGGCCCGCCAACTTAAAAGAGATGGTGTGTTAGCACGGGCCTGGACTGATGCGGGAGTCATGAAGGTTCGTCTGAGCAGCGACGGGCCCATCAAAGAAAATCAGGGGGATCAAAGACCTTCATAAACTTGTAGGTGATCACCCCTCTCTCGGCCTAACGGACTACGGGATCCAAGACATGCATGTGTCCGAAATCCAAGGAACACAAACGTCGCCGGAGGCGTCTGGCACCACTCCCGCGCGGGATGCACGGGGCCACCGAGGTGGGGGACGCAGCAGGACAGCGGCAAGGACAGCGCGCGGCGTCAGCGGACGAGGATCCAGCGCTGGATCTCCAGCCGCCACGCGCTCTCGCGCTGGCGGCGCCTCTGGGACCAGCAGCGGTCACGCCACGCCCCCAACGAGAGCCGCACCCTGGCAGTCCGCGTCCGCGGGGCCGGCGCCGGACGGAGCAGCGGTGGAGCAAGTGGAGGCAGAGGGAAGCGACGGCACCCAGGAAAGTGATCGATTGTTTCGTTGGTGATGAACTTTAAGACTGATCTAGATCCTTTCAATCGATACTGCCCAATTGACCAGACTGCATGGGATCTGCCGCATTAAGGCTCGCTTTTGTTTGAGTGATTTTTGTTAAAAACTTCAGTTATGATTCATGATAGAGAAAATAGCAGCGGAAAAGATCTCATTATGCGTAAACCCCACTCATATTATTGATCCAGCCTTTGAACTGAACCTGCAGTGCTGAAGTTTCAATAGACGTATGCATTTGGTTTAATAGACGAGTTGCATAATCAAAAGTTGTTGGACTTTTGTTACGTGTATTAGTGAATTCAATATAATTTTCGTACTCTTCCGAGCTTAAGACGTGCTATTTGTGGAGTTGCTTTCGTCTATATTAGCTAAATCGTTTTTGTCAGTTAACCAGTTCCTGTGTAGATCATTCAAATTTAGTGTCATTATTATGTACATGATTTTGTGTTATTGAACATTTAGTAGACTTCTCGACCGAAGCCTTGGACATAAGTTTATCATTCCCACGTCTTAACTAGGCCACGTTCCCAAGTTAACCCTTATTGCAGTCTTGACATGATGTGTGGAACTGTTTAGTTATATTGTATTCGTGCCTCTGCTAACTGCTACCAGACAAACACCAATCCTCTGATCATAGTGTTGAGCCGTTTAAGATTTACTCAAAGGCAATTTTTTTATAAGCAAAAATAGTTAGATGCCTTAGTTTTGTTCTAAAAATAGGCTACCAGCATTTCTTTTGTGTTCACAGCTTGACTGTAATATCATGTGTGCTTGTTGCCAGTGTCAGCGACCATGCATGGCCTGTTCACCAATGCTCGGCCGCCCGGCCCCTGCCTGGGAGTGTCCAGATGCGCGGCCCATCCGACTCGACTGCTGCCGCCGCCTCAGCGCTGCTTCCGCCGGGCCCGGGTGCTTTGAGTTCTGACGTCATTGATATTGAAGACCATATAAAAATATGTAGCATTAATATAAACAGTATCACGGCAGAAAATAGAAAGGACGAGTTAGATGAATTTGTAAACCAAAACAACGTAGGGATTTTAGGCCTTGTAGAAACTAAGCTAGACGACTCTGTTAACAGCTCTATGTACAACTTAAGTAGATTTCACAGTCCACTTTCCCGGCATAGAAACAGGAAAGGAGGAGGTATCTTACTGTACTGTCATTCATCTCTTGGGATAACGAGGCTCCACGACCTAGAATTCGGAAACGTAGAGTGGGTGTGGGCAAAAATTAAATTAAAAGATATGATTTTGATCGTATGTTGCACTTACATACCCCCAAACTCAAACGCTGAAGCCAAAGATTTATTTCTTGAGTACTTAACAGAGAGTGTTGAACAGGCAAAAGCGCACAACCCAACATGTATAATAGTAATGGGGGATCTGAATGCTGGCAATATGTATCTAGGAGATAAAAAATGTAAACCATTCGCCACTGACACACTTTGAAAGCAAATTAGAGGCAACTGCCAATTGTTTAGGACTATTTCAAGTAATCAAAGAACCCACCAGGGTGCAGGGAAACACTCAAAATTTGCGCGACCTATGTTTTGTTGATAACAAGCAATTTATCTCAAGCGGTGGTGTCCTGTCATCTTTTTCTGCGCTCGATCATTTTCCAATTTTTGTTTCTATCAAAAAAAGCATAGCTACCCCGGCGACAAACCATAAAACAATATGGGATTACAGTAAGCTAGACGTGCAACGTCTGACCAACATTCTCACGACAACAGACTGGCAGGACATAATAGACAAAGACATTAACACTGCAGTGAACTTGTTCACAAAAACATTACAAAATGCGGCCGCAGCAACTATTCCTTTAAAAACTATCACTATCAACTCAAAAGATAAACCATGGGTGACAAAATCTCTGAAATCAGCGATGAGAAAACGGGATAGGTTATTCAAACAAGCCAAAAAGGTTCAAAACAAGTATAAAGACCGGAACCATCCTGAAATAAATATTGCGTGGCATAGGTGGCGGTTACAGCGGAATAGGGTCACCAACGACTTACGACAATTTAAAAACCAATATTTACTCTCAAAAACAAATCAACTTCTTCAGTATAAAAGCAGCCCACACAAATATCATTCTACTTTGCGAGAACTTACTGGCCGTATAATCACTAAATCAATTCCTCCTTTAATGAACGAAAATGAAACCATGGTCAACGACAACGAGCAGAAAGCAAACATGTTAAACTCCTATTTTGCAGCGCAATCAACATTAGACATCGTAGAGCCGGAGATACTTATTGCTGAGCCCCCTGACTCCCCTGTCCCGGAAATAGACGCCCTTGTGGTCTCTGAACGAGATGTGCTACATGAACTAAATAAGCTACAGCCCCACAAATCAACAGGACCTGACGAAATTCCAAACAACTTCTTAAAGCTAACCGCAATTCTTATCACAGACCCGTTAACAAAATTATTCAATAAATCTCTTCAGCTCGGTATTTTCCCGTCAGAATGGAAACTCGCCAATGTCAAACCAATTTTCAAAAATAAAGGATCCCCATCCGACATTTCCTGCTATAGGCCTATCAGTCTTCTTTCTTGCTTATCGAAAGTCTTTGAAAAGGTGGTTTTCCGGAAAATATACAAACACTTATCAGACAACAGCCTTCTAACAGATCGACAGAGCGGGTATAGGCCCGGCCATGGTACACAAATGCAACTTTTCTATTTGACACATAAATTAAATGAATCACTAGATAAGGGGCAAGATTTCACTGCAGTGTATTTGGACATTTCGCGCTACTTCGACAAAATTTGGCATAGAGGACTCTTAGAAAAATGCAAACGTGAATTCGGACTGACTGCAGTTTTAGACTGGCTCGCCTCCTACCTTACTGACAGAAGACAACGTGTTTGCTTGCAAAATTCTTACTCATCTACTCTTTTGCTAAATGCAGGCTGTCCTCAAGGATCCGTTCTTGGCCCCCTCCTTGCCCTCCTCTATCTAAATTCTCTGACAAAACAAACGACCCAAGACATACTTTGTTTTGCTGACGACACATCTCTGTACGCGGCTCATACCACTGACTCATTCCTTTCTATTCAGAACACTCTTCAGACAGACCTTGACAAAATATACAGTTATGGACAAAAATGGTTCATTACCTTTAACCCAACCAAAACAACCCAGCAAACTTTCTCGTTAAAAAATAGAACACAAGTCCCAAAACTAACATTTGGTGGTGAACCTGTACCAGTGGTGCAAAAGCACAAACATCTAGGAATTACTCTTTCTCACGACTTAAAATTCAAAGAACACGTCAACCAAATAATCAAAAAAGTAAACATAGCTTTGAGCCCTATCTACCCTTTAGCACAGTTTCTCCCCAGAACAATTCTAAATCAAATTTACAAGACATACGTTAGACCTCACTTTGACTACTGTGACATAATTTATGACGGACATATCACAGCACATGACAAACTTAGACTTGAGCGACTGCAGAATAGAGCCGCTAGACTAGTGACAGGGACCTTACTCCGGACACCGACTGAGAAATTGATAAAAGACCTTGGGTGGGAATCCCTTGAGACAAGAAGGAAAATAAACAAAATTGTATTTTTTCATAACCTTTTAAATAACCCATTAGTACCACAATTCATACGCAACGTTGTTCCTGAAACAAGAGAAAGTAACTTGCTTAGAACCTTAAGACATTCAGAAAAAATAACAGTGCCGCGACACAGAACACTAGCGTTTAAAAGATCATTTTTGCTTACCTCTGTCAAGACGTGGAATCAGCTGCCCCAAAATATTCGTGAAATTACCTCCAAAACTACATTCAAAAACAAAATAAAACACCATTTTGGGACTCCCTCTCCCCCACTTTATTACTCATTGGGCCAAAAGAGCGAAAATTGTCTATTGACAAGACTGCGACTTGGCACAAGCAAATTAAATTCACCCCAATTTGAAGTTCAAGCGATCAACTCTCCCCACTGTGCTTGTGGCGAAACGAAAGAGGACACACCACACTTCATGCTCCATTGTCAATTATTCAACCACGCAAGAGCAACAATGTTTCACGAAATTCTCTCTAAAACCAACATTAACCTTTCAAACATGGATAAGCAATCAAAACTGAATATTCTACTGCATGGCTCTCCATTAAACAAATCAAACTCCAAAAAAGTAGCCTCAACTGTCTTTAAATTTATCCGAAACACAAAACGATTTGCATAGCTGCGCCCGGGCCGGGCGGAGGTGACGGTGGAGTGGGCGGCACACCCAATCATTTGTTACCTGAGCGGCGGCACTGGGTGATTCCCTCTGTGGTGGTGCGGTGTGTTGGGAACCAACCGTGCGAGAGGCGCCTCGCATAAGCATTCGTGCTTTTGCGCCAATCGCGAACAATGTATTATGTTTTGTAGTGTCTCTTGATGAAAATACATGTCTGTCTGTCTGTCTGTCTGTCTGTCTGTCTGTCCTATCGCTATCCGGCCCCCTGAAATGCTTCCGGGGCCCCTGTGGTCTACTTGTTACCTCAGTATCCGCGACCGGGCCCCTCACGATAATGTCAGACATACTGTAGCAAAAGTCTGTCTGTACTAGGAACAAATGTCACACCATGCCTAATGTTCGAACCTGCCCCACTGCGTAGATTCGGGTTATGGGGGAGATGCTTCAACCGCGGAACATTTGCGTTGTCAGTCAAATAAAATTCCATGTATGTTTCAGAACCTAATAAAGACATCACATGTAAGGCTTGGTCTTAAAACACCAGTTCATGGTTTTTTTAGATGAATCAGATCAAAGTAAAAAAAACAGCATGCAAAATCATAAAAACGAGTTTGATATCTACCATGGACTTGAAATCAGTAGCGGTAGAACGCCCGTATTTGAGGGGAGGGGGAGATGCCACCATGAACTTTTGAGCCCATTTATTGCCAGTCAACGCCATAGGATTGGTACTAGAATCTCTTATTGCAGGGGGGCGGGGGGCGTCACCATGCCCCGTTGTTCCCACCTCCCAGTTCCACCACCAGTACTTGAAATCAAACCCGAAAGCAGTCTGGAGATAACTGATTGTCATCAAGGCAAATATTTCCAATCATGGCCCACATAAAATGTATTCGATGATCTTGGAAAAGCTAAGGTGACCGAACCATCATGCCTTTCCACCATACCCACCCTTCCCTAAGTTTTTGTCTCAGGAAAATATTCCATAAGACTCACAGTCTGAAAACAAAGAGCTGTAAACCAAAAGAAATATTTTCTTACACGTCGTGTAACATGGGTGTCAATTCTGCTTAATTTACCACAATTTACAGTTCAATAGAAAACCATTCGCAGAATCTCGTTGGTTTGGGCTACATTTCAATATATTATCGCTTGGAAAATAATTTGTTCCACGAGAAAGTCTTCAACATGTCTGATACAATCCAGTCAACCTGCTACATTAACCTTTTTGATTTTCTCCAGATCTATCCATTTTTGCATTGTGTATACGTTGCACGCGTTTTCGCGAATACTGCTGTTTCGCGCTGCCATTTGAGCGGAAACCATATGTGTTGTTAAGAAAATTAGGAAACTTTATCTTCATGACACGGTGCCAGCGCCAAGTCTCTTATGCGGGTTGATTGGTATTAGCCATCCGTTGAACGTGTTCATGATGAAATTGAATAATCATGGCAATTAACGAAAAGCACAGTATGCATTGAATAGACTGAAATATTTAGATACTTAACCGTGTTTTTCTTTTGTGCTAATGTAAGGGTTTCCCCGTCAAAGACAGCACAGTGGGGAGAGGGGAGGGTGCCTAGTGTTCTGTTATTTTAGACAGCTAACCCGCTGCAATTTTCACGACGTTACAGCATTTCTACGCGATTCCTCAAATATCGGAGTCGCACGGATTCGAACCCGGCTCTGCTACTGACGAGACAATCTCATAATCTTATTGCCAACTCAACGCCCCGCCCAAGCGCCCCGACAGGTTGGCGTCAGCCTCGGAGTTTCGCTAAGTCCCATACCCACTCTTCCGAGCTGCCATAACGTAGATCACCACCACCCCCACACACCTCTTGCCGTGCGTTTTCTAACCCTCTGGGTTTCTGGCATCTCAGGGGGGACTTTAGGATCGTCTCCAATGCTTCGCTCCACGTTGACGCCAGACCCCTCTCACCGGCGAGTGTTAAAGCGAAAACCTGTTAAAAATGCAGCGCTTTTCAGCATTATGCCACTCGTCACCTACATGGCATGGTTTGTTGGTTTTTATATAATTTTAGTAGTATTTTATCCACCAAAGTTTGAGTGTTATCTTCTAACCATTGGCCTGGCAGCTGGAAAATTGTGCTTATTACTGACTATTTTTTTCCTCTGCTATATGTGATTCTGTTCATCACAATTCTGCATTTTATGGGTTTACGCACACCGCTAATGAAACGTTGAAATAAAATCGTATGGCTTGCATTAGGTATCGTTATATCCGAAACCTTAACCTCGTCCCCTTTTGATATGGTGGCTCTCAGCATTATCAAATTGGACAGCTCTAATTCTTTTGGAGAATCATCAGCTCTGTATCTTAAATCGACATATGTTGTGAGTGCCATTTGGTGTGTTATGCGGTTTGTGCAACTGATAGGTATGTTTTTTGGCAATCAAAGTGCTGGTGTTTCTGTATTGTGTAGTTCATCTGTTCTTTTAGCTGTACGGTTCAATGTCTCATTTCGAAATGATACGCAATGTGTCAAGCTCTGCTACTTTCCCTCGGCTGCTTATATATTTTTGGGGTTCCGAGGAACCCCTATTGAAAGCTCAAAGGGATGATTGAATATTTCTGTAATTTTTTTTCGGATTTTGCCTGGATGATAGATATTTTATTTCGTTTCATGTTGTTTGGAAAGTCTTTGTGGTTTCTAAAACATGCCTTACAAACATTACATTCCAATATGGCGGCTGTTGAGATTGGTTTGAATTTGGACAATCCAAGTGATTTAAACAAATTCATGCCTTTGCTCGGATCGTGTTAAATTTATTATATTTTTTGAAGCTTCGAATTCTTTAACACCATAGTACTCGGAAAAAGAGCTGTGAAATCCCTCGCCAGCCGAGAGGACAATGCATAAGTAAGCGCTGGGATCACGGAGGCCGACTATGCCTTTGTTCCATTTTTTATTAAAGGCTCCTTTATCAGTTACATTCGAAGTTTTTTCACGGGGCGTTTGAATACAGTATTATAGGGATATTACATTTAATTGGTAATTCTTAGCGATATTGAAAAACCAGGCTGAAATAAGTTCCTAGCACAAATAATGGTTTGTTTCGTTGAAGGTGCTTGGATTGTCTATGATCCGCGGGTCCGTCGCTCCTTGATCGGTAGAACCCGCGGTAAGTGGAAGTAACAAAAAAGTCAACAGTCAAATGAAAGCCGTAGCCACAGTCGTATCATGTTAAAACAACCGCACTCATTGACAAGCTGAAATCTGCGAGATATATTTATACGAGTTCATTGCAACAGTATCATGTATCCTTTTCACCTCCATCGGTAAGGGCAGCGCAGGCGCAGGCCTCGTGGCGCGAACTGTTTGTGCCGCCTCTCTGCACGGTTCCAGTGTTGCCGCAGGTCAAGCCGGGTTGTCAATGGCAGCGTTCAGATTGTATCGTGGGCAAACCGTAGCATCGCAGTGGTCACGTGACCGTGCTCGGCACAGGGAGGGTGGTATTTCAGAGGCGTTGCCAGCGAGGCCAGCGAGGCCTGCCCCGCTGGGAAGCGGCCGAAAACGTATTTTTGTAAATAGTATCCTCATTATGGAGTTACCAAGTGTGCATGGGTATTAATTAGATACCTGCAGCTAAAACCCACCTTCCGGTGGTTGAATCACGCCCGAGTAAGCCTTAGTTCGCCAGCAATTAGCTAAAAACTGGTCGAGCCTAGTGTGTACAGATTCAATTGCAGGGAGGTGTACCTGTTATCATGATTGTCTAGCTCCCTCCCCATAGTGTTAGTGATTGTTTTGGATTGAGTTGGATGTTGAGGGTGGGTTTCTGCTGATCGATGTAAAGTGATTCTAGGATGGCTAGTTTGTGGGTATCGTCGGTGGATGCGATGATAATTGTGTTGTGGACAAGCATGTCCCGTGTCAGTGATGTGCTATGCTTGTCAGTCATGTGTTGTTTGATTGTGCCTTGTTGGAGGTGCATGGTTAAGCACCGGGACAGGGTCGTTGTTGTCGCAACAATGTAGTAAGCAGCATGAAGTCGGCAACCCTCATGGGGGCAAGTGAATATGTACACTACATTGGTGCGTTTCAACGTCCCTGTCGGGTCTGAACTGTTGCGCATGATGAGGTGTTTTGTCAGAGCCGCATGACGAAATCCATGGAGCGAAGCGCATTGAGATTTCTCAAGCGGCTCTATTCTGGCCGCTCAGACGGGTCTCGTCTGGTCTGTTGTTGTTGGCGTCTGTCAGTCCTGAGAATTGATGTCAGAGCTCTGGAATTTTGTAGGTGATAGCCCTTCTGCTCCAGACACCCAAACTGAAGCCCCGAGTTGAAATCCAAAATAGTTTTTGAGAAATTTTGGCTCAAACTTTTCTGTTTTATATTTTTCTAATTTTTACTTCTTAAGTTACGAACTTGAAATTTATGTCCTTTTCATGGATAACAAGGGCCAGCTAGGGGAAAAATTGAGCTGATCCAACAATATTTATTGCGCGAAAACGCGGCATTTCTCACGCGCGCAAAAACCTGCTAAAAGTTGATGGCCGACTTGTGCGCTCGAAATGTCAGAAGGCAGGCCTCAGTTAGCTGAAAGGCAGTTACCTAGGGGTAGCTAGGCAAATTTTGTAGTGCTTAGGCATAGTTTTGAGTGCAAAACGTAAAATTTTGACCTACTTTTTACAGTTCTTCCGGAAGACTGAATTTTGGTTCATTTCATTTCAACGTTAATATCTCACAATCTAATTGACTGATTTGAGTTTCCATTTCAAATAATGAAAGAACATTGCTTCTGCCTGATAATATTTGGAGATGGAAATTGTGAATGTGAAATTCTTTGTTTTATAGGCATAAATAGAAATTGAGTCAAAAACTTTTTATTTGCATCTTCCTGGCTCCAAGCTCATGTCACTCACAAACTCAGAACTGACATGGCTGAATAGGAAAGTTACTTGCGGTCATTTCGCTCACTTATACTACCCACCTATTCTAATGGCTTTCGAGTAATTAGTCCAAAATGTATTACAAGATGCTAAATTTCTCGGACCACCTTTGCTTCTCACCATGGTTTCAAGTCCTTAAAATGGATGGAAGTGGAAGAAATTTGGCATGAAGCTAGCTTAAGATCCTAGCTCGACGATACAAGTAATTTCAGCCCAAAAGAATGCTTGGTTCGTCTTCTAGAAGCACCTTTATATCGTGCCTTTTCGGGACAAGCACAGCACCCGGCGCCAGCGGCCCGGCATATTCGGCGGAGTTGTACCAGCCAGTGACCTCCTGACGGGTCCAGCTGTTCGCTATGGGAGGGTGAGTGGTTGGCACGGTGGTCTAGTGGTTAGAGGCCCTGGCTCTTGATCAGGTAGGTCCGGTTCGAATCCGGGGTGACCACGTACTCTTTATTGGTTATTTCAAAGAAAAGAATGATAAAACTGACTTGCAGGCGTATGAAGAGATACATTAAGAACGAAATATGGTTTGCTTTCGGCACATTGTCATGCGGTCTCCTGCGCCGGTGGGCGTTGCCCGGCCGCAGGCCGAGGTTTTTTGTGTCGTGTAGCATATTTTGAGATGTTTGAACTGATTGAGAAATTCAAACGCAATTCGGTTCTCCATTTCACATACGAACTACGCATAGATAACGTATTGCCCTTTCTGGACGTACTAGTAGAGTCAAAGGACTCTAAGTTTGTAACAAGCGTCTACAGAAGACCTACTAACAATGGCACAACAATTAATGGAAAAATTGAATGCCCGGAGCGTTCTAAAACTAGTGTTCTGCGTGCATTTGTGAAAAGGGCAATAGGGCACAGCTCAACCAATGGGAAGATGAGCGAGGAGTTTACTCGAGTGAAACAGCTACATGTCAATAATGGCTTCACAAATAACGCAGTAGACGCTGAGATCAACAGGCAACTCCAACAAAGAGACCAAACACCCACAACAGCAAAGTTACCCATAACATCTTCTATAAAAACTATATGAACACCTCACACAAAGCTGACGAAAGAGCACTCAATGATATCATAAGACGCAATACGCAGTGCAAAGACTAAGAAGTACTACATTTCAACATATACTACACGACACAAAAAACAAAACACCTTATCATGCGCAACAGTTCAGCCCCTACAAGGACGTTGAAACGCACCAATGTAGTGTACATATTCACTTGCCCCCATGAGGGTTGCCGACCTCATGGTGCCCACTACATTGGTGTGACAACAACGACCCTGTCCCGGTGCTTAACCATGCACCTTCAACAAGGCACAATCAAACAACACATGACTGACAAGCATAGCACATCACTGACACGGGACATGCTTGTCCACAACACAATTATCATCGCATCCACCGACGACACCCACAAACTAGGCATCTTGGAATCACTTTACATCTATCAGCAGAAACCCACCCTCAACATCCAACTCAATCCAAAACAATCACTAACAATATGGGGAGGGAGCTAGACAATCATGATAACAGGTACATACATACAGTGTGTTTCTATATTAACTATTGTTTTTTTTACGGTGTGTAAATGTAATTGCTTGTGTTTTAACCTTCGCCCGGGTGGGGGGTCTTTTTAGACCCCCTCGGGTTTTTTCCAAAAAAGTGACCAAAAAACAGCGACGCGCAGCGCCGCCAAACTTGGTCTAGCTGCTCCTTTATTATTTTTACATCTTTCCTGAAAATTTTAGCTCAAGTTCATATCAGGTCAGGTCATCAGGCCAGGTG
The DNA here is from genome assembly GCA_034440635.1 of Lepas anatifera. NCBI lineage: Eukaryota > Metazoa > Arthropoda > Thecostraca > Lepadidae > Lepas > Lepas anatifera. Next base: position 147,077 of record JAOTON010002216.1, read on the forward strand.
AAGTGACCTCACCTCAAAAATGCTTAGGACCACAGAACTAAAAGAAGGGTTAACCGATCAAGTTCAAACTTATACCACATATTGGGCCCACCAGGAGCTACAACATTTGTTCCGGGATCTTTTATATTGGTGACTTAAGGTCATGTGCAGAGCATGACCTCCCTATTGTATATACATGGGGAAAATCACGAAATGAGCTTTTCTCAGTAAGTATGGATGGAATCAACTTCAAACATCGGTTACGACTTGCTCTTAGCCCATTTCTGAAGTTGATGCCAAGCATGACTTGTGACTTTTAAAAGGTCACCTTAGGTCAAATAAGTATTTCTTGGCCTTTTACTCCAACTAAGATATAACTTTTATTTTGTCACCAAAGTGTTTGTATAGTCACTGCAAGTCAAATGATATACACCATGACATTACCAGGTCAAGTTGGGTCAGACCGTTGACCTGGGTCAGGTCAAATTATTAAATTTGATCTGACATAGCAATATTATATATCATTCGATTCATATTGACGAGAGGATTGCAATGGTGCATCCACTATGGCTGTATCTTGTTTGGTTTGTAAGTTATTAGCGAAAAAGGAAACGCCCTTATACATGGGTGGCTATGGACATTCCCAAGAATATGCCCAATATTCAGTGGCCTCTAACTCCCTAGGCTTTGAACCGACACGAAAATAAAAGCCATGCCTGAAATAAAAGAGCAACTCAAGTGCTTTCAAATGTGTTAGAAAAATGTTTCTAGCCGTCATGGTTTCTGAGATATATGAGGTTTTCTTAGTATACCTCATATTAGCCATTTTGACCTATTTTGACCTCTGGTGACCTTGATATTGACCTGACACGAAAAACCACCGAAGTATTTTCGATATCATTTTTAAGAGCTTTCGATTGCCGATTTGCGCTTTTTTCTAGCTCTCTTAGTTTTTGAGATCGTGGGGATCTTTTTTAGCCCCCCCACCAGGGCGAAGGTGGCTCGTACCCGCCACCGGAGCAAGGGCTAACAGCTGTGAAGTGTTGATATTTTATACATGTCGTAGGTAAAGGTAGGGGACGGTAACTGAAAGTGTATGTGTTATCAAGCTCGTTTTATGCAATGGTATTTTTCAAAGCTGGTTGTGTTAACTTTGAGCTGAAAAATATAAATAATATATATATATATATATATTGGTTTATTTGGGAGCAGGTTCTCTTTAACGCACTGGGTATTAAATATGATTGCCTAATGTGCCGCGGAAATTGTCTTCGACTTCGATTTAAGTTTTCTTATTTTTCGGATATTTTCGGGATGTTTATGGAAAACAGAGGCAAAGGATATGTGTTAAAGTCATAAATATAATAGTTCGCCCAACTTTATGCATGGTCACATACAGCGTGCCATTGGCACTCGGTAACACTTCAAATTACAGTCTTGTTTTTTAATCTCAACAGCGAGCACACACATAGTAAAGTACTAAACCCTCGTTCCGACAAAACGTTCAGCCTCAGTATACTAACGGCAAATCAACACAACACCTTTCACAAAAACACACAAGTAAGCTCGCTAAAACAGGACACTTCTATCGTAGAGTGGGATCTGTGTGAGCTGTCTGGTATGCATGTTGATTACAGGCGATGTGTCCCTAATGAAATAGTGTTTCTAGTATTTGCAGTTTGCGATGATCGTTACACTGTGTGAGAACTGTTGTGTTTTCTGTTAGAATTTTTCGTGTGGTCTCTGTGTTATGGTGTTCTTTCATATGCTGCTTGGGGGATCATTTTTGCGGCACAGCAATTAATCATATTTGATATATATATATATATATATATATATATATATATATATATATATATATATATATAAGGCTTTACAATTTGTACGCTGGTAACGTTTAGAATTTAAGAATTTAAGAAATCTAATTAATAATCTAAAGATTAATTAAATAATTTAAGAAAGGTGCTACAAGTCTTTTTGGCATTACAAAAAACAGCAGAATACTATAACTATGGACCATAACTTCAAAATACATTATTAACCCAATTACGAATAGAAATGTCGCGTCTAAACAGCCACCAATACTCGGTTCAGAAAGGTACGACGCCGTCATGCGAATGTGGGTATTTTTGCGAAGACGTTAAACATTACATTCTACACTGTCCAATATTTTTAAATGCAAGAACAAACCCAGTCAACAGAATATCAGTAATAATCAACCCCAAATTTTTCTTGTTAAGCAATGCTAAAAGATTAGACATACTTTTGAAAGGAGAAGGGTTATCCAAAACGTAGGGCTATGCAGTAACTCAAGAAACATTTAGGTTTATCACTGCTACACAGCGATCCCGATCTTGACTCCAGACGTTAAAACTACGAGCACTAAGTATATTGATTTCCCTCTGATGCGCCGGCGTCCCACGGGTTGGCGGTATCGCACACCTAGAGTCGGAGCTGACGGTCCTGGCGGCGCTTCATGATGAGTAAACTGTCCTCAAACTCGAAAGGCGCCTTCGATTTAAGCACTTATGTGCTTTTGCGCCAATCGAGAATGTTTTCTGGCTTGTTTGTTTTGATATGAGATGAAATACACGTATAACGTATGACGTTCTGCTCCCTGAAGCTTCTGATGCCCATGTAAAATCAGGGGTTCAGAAAACAACATTTACTTTCTCGAACAGAGTGACTTTTAGAGTCTTACAAAAGAGAACATTATAATCCCCAGCCCACACAATGAATAGGTTTGATAACACATGTTAATACCATTTGATATCAAATATATTAATTGCACCTTTATAGGTATTAGCCTCAGTTTTGAAAATATGTATTCTTCTGATTGCCGAAATTTCTTCAACCAAGTTCGCAGGATCGGGTTTTCTCTGGCCTCTGTGTAACTTACCTTCAAATAATTGAACAACACCCAGGAATTCCTTAACTTGGGCCTGAATTACCAGCTGACACCAAAATTTCGGGAATACGAATGTGTAACTCGAGTTACTGTTTCAAACAGTCACCAAACTGGAAACCGACTGCAACATAAATGTGAGCCCTGCCCTTAAATATCAACGTCTCGCTGAGGGCACTGAGTGCCGCAGTTCCAGATATTGTCAAGCGCTTACTCCCCAACTGAGAGCTACTGCCAAGGCACAGCGCGAAGACCACGATATCAGCATCAATAGAGCTGATAAAATAGAACTGTATGTAATTCTCGACAGATATGAGTATATAAACACCGTATAGGCTTGGCAGCTGGTGTTTCGTTAACCTTCGCCCGGGTGGGGTCTTTTTAGACCCCTCTCGGGTTTTTCCAAAGCGACCAAAAAACGGCGGCGTGCAGCGCCGCCAAACCTGGTCTAGCTGTTCCTTCATCATTTTTACATCTTCCCTGAAAATTTCAGCTCAAGGTCATATCAGGTCAGGTCACCAGCTCAGGTGAAGTGACCTCACCTCAAAAAATGCTTAGAACCGCATAACTAAAAGAAGGGTTAATCGATCAAGTTCAAACTCATACAACATATTGGGCTCACCAGGAGCTGCAACATATGTTGCGGGATTTTTTATGTTGGTGACCTAAGATAATGTGCAGAGCATGACCTCCCCATTGTAAATACATGGGGAAAATCACGAAATGAGCTTTTCTCAGTAAGTATAGATGGAATCAACTTCAAACATCGGTTACGACTTGCTTTTAGCCCATTTCTGACGTTGATGCTAAACATTTTGACTTGTGACCTTTAAAAGGTCACCTTAGGTCAAATAAGCATTTTTTGGTGTTTTACTGTATAAATTTTAAATAAAATAAGATAGAACTTTTATTTTGTCACCAAAGTGTTTGTATAGTCACTGCAAGTCAAATGATATACATCATGACTATACCAGATCAAGTTGGGTCAGATCGTTGACCTGGGTCAGGTCAAATTCTTAAATTTGACCTGGGATAGCAATATTATATATCATTCGATTCGTATTGACAAGAGTAATGCAATGGTGCATCAACTATGGCTGTATCTTGTTTGGTTTGGAAGTTATTAGCGAAAAAGGAAACGCCCTTATGCATGGGTGGCTATGGACATTCCCAAGAATATGCCCAATATTCAGTGACCTGTAGCTCCCTAGGTTTTGACCTGAAACGAAAATGAATGTCACTGTAATGAGCGAAAAACTCAAGAGCTTTCGAATGGTGTTAAAAAATGTTTCTAGCTATCATAGTTTCTGGGATATATGAGGTTTTCTTAGCACACCTCATATTAGCGATTTTGACCTATTTTGACCTCTGGTGACCTTGATATTGACCTGACAAGAAAAATGACCTAAGTATTTTCGATATAATTTTGAAGTTTTCGATTGCCGTTTTGCGCTTTTTTCTAGCTCTCTTAGTTTTTGAGATCGTGGGGGTCTTTTTTAGCCCCCCACCAGGGCGAAGGTGGCTCGTACCCGTCACCGGGGCAAGGGTTTAAACCCCAACAATGATTACACAAGGAAACTGAACACGATGTTGCATGCTACCTCAAAGTTTCAGCGTGCCAATAGAGACAACATAAATGGACTGAAGAAAGAAATGAACGTCCTCACAACATCTGCAAATGTCACGATACATGGTGTTCATTTTGAGAAATTGACAGGAAAGTACAAGCCTGGTAAGATCTACGGTAAAGTGAAGATACATAAGGAGCGAAACCCGCTAAGGTATCTGATATCCAAATACCCACACCATCATACACGCTCACCAAATAAATGAGCAAGCCCCAACACCGCACGCGCCGACGACTACCTCAATAGGATCCACCGACGAGTTTGTTGGACTCCTAAAAGCCACTAAACCAAAGGGAAACCTAGCTTCTCTGGATGCTGAAAGTTTATTTACTGACGAGCCTTTAGAAGAGACCACGCAGATTCCCCTGAAACTGGCATACAATAATGAGACTGTCCCACCGCCAGCCCTTTCCAGAACAATCATGAAGAAAATACATAAAGTATGTATATACACTCAAGGCGCTATTCCGTGATCCGAGTCGAGTGGCAACTTATATCACCAAATACATGGAATCACCATGGATTCACTCCTTGGCTTATTCTTTGTTAATGCCTACACGAGTGAAGTTGAGGACAGAGTTCTGAATTATAAAAGTTCTACCGCCAACCTTCACATCTACAAGCAGTTCGTCGCCGATATCAATATTGATGTGGGGAACAAAGTTGAGTTGGAAAAGCTGAAAAAGGACATGGAATCCAGCTCAATTCTAAACTTCCGCGGTCGACATCAAACTTCCCTTCCTGTACATCAGCATTGGGATTTCAAACGGGCGGTATGATTTGAGCCTTCATGGCAGGAAAACGTACGCAGGACAGTGTCTCAGCCTCCAGTACACTTAGTGAGTGACGTTGGCGAAATAAAGTCGGAGTAGTCCGCACATACATATGACGTACTATTAAGTTCGGCTGCACGTGGCAAGCGCAGCACCTAAAAATATCAACATCCAAGCAAACCTAGCAAACAACGGATACTCGACACCGTTGTTTGTTACGATACCGAAAACACCGAACCACCCAGCCAAACCTCTCGACTCTTGTAAGAATGCAATCAGCCTAGAGTACAGGGAAGACGACTATGTAATGCAACGTCAAACCGAATAACACGACAGCCTGCAACATATGTAGTATACACGTTCAAGCGTCCATTTGGAGATTGTACAGTATACACTCCAACAAAATGCCTGCTGCATCGGCCAAACAAACACCGCCCCATACAGACGATTGGTCTGCTATCTGCAAGCCGTTGCGATATTGAGTCATACCAAGAACCCAACATCAGCGCAACATCAGTCACCAAGACCTCGTTGAGCACACAGCTATCATTGCTCGTGGGCCCAACAGGAAACGACTACAAGTCAAGGAGGCATTCCTTATCAGAGAACAAACACCTCTCCTCAGTGGACACGTCGACTCCCAGTGTCGACCCGGGTTCAAGGCCCGGCGGCTTCCCTGAACAAGGAGCAAGCTGGCTCCCGAGAAACCCTTCCAACAGGGAAAGAGTTGGCGACGCCATATGACCCTGGCATTGGTGCGTCGATAAGCCCCAAAAATTATTATTATTGACTCCCAAGGGTTTGTCACCCTTCTGGACACAAACATTCGCCCGAGTCCTGATTAAAGCCTCAGGATGTGAGAATGTATACAATTTGATAGTTCCGTTACAATTAAGCAGAAACGCAGATAACATAAGAGCCACGTTAATATCTGCAAATTTATTTATTTCGAAGTTTATCTATAATTAGACTTAGCAGTGCTGAGCCGAGGCGCATGATTATAAGTTGATAAGGTGTTTAATGACCTGCCTCCTAGAATTCCGGATGCAGAACGGAGCAAATACACTAAGATTACATATTTGGGCACAGCCTTTCATCAGAATCCTCGTAATAAAATAGGTGAAACCATGAATTATTTGTCATTGTGTGAGAAAGACCTCGTTGTGAGCAAGGCCTCGAATTCGAGGTATCTGATTTAATAAGTGAAATTATACATTCTTGGTCGCAGTATGAGCAAGACATCGTTGTGAGGGAGACCTAGAATTCGAGGCATTGCTCATTCTATGGAGCTCTTGTATTATGAAGATTCTTGTGAAGAGCTGTGCCTGAATATATAATCTCAGTGTATTAGCACCATTACTAGCTAGCTCCATTAACTACATCCTGTTCTTACTTATGCTGTCTTAAAGTTTGTTGGAGGTGAGGTCACTTGACCTGCACTGGTAAACTGACCTGAAATAAAGGACCCAAAATTTTAACAAGGATGCAAAAACGATCAGAGGAAGGTATACTAAGTACGGGTGCGCAGCGCACCGCCAATTGCAGTCCATATATCTTCATTTAGCGTGAAACAGACAGGACACTGTAAGCGCCTTTGCCCCCCAGAACACATCCCAAATATCTCTATATTTGGGAGGATTCTTAGATGCATTTAAAAACGATAACTAAAACCCTGAATTTTAAACCTGTTCAAATAAATCATCCAAGAAAGTTATGGATTTTCATACTTCTCCGAGACAAAATTCATGTATGTAAAGTCTATGCACTGTCACGTGATTGCCACCATCTGGTGTACCAAAGCTTTTTGTTCGAACCACCCGTCGCCGTTGGAAACGCCTACGCTATGATTGAGATGCGTTGAGCAGGGCGTTGACACTGATTGTGAGCGCCGGGCGGCGGGCGGGCCTTCAGCCGCTCGAAGTTGCTGCCACTCGACGGTAGGCCGTCTCTGCATTGTTCGAGAGACAACTTTTCCGCGACTAAAAGATTCCGCGACAGCCAGACGAGCGGGCCAGATCCATTTTCGAATGTGTCGGCCGCGGTATCGATGCAAGCCCGTTTCTGGAAAAGTAATGGCGTGTCAAAACGCAAAGATATCACTACTGCCGGCCGGTCTTTCCAGGAATGTAATTTCCGTTCAAGAGTCGGCAGTGATATCGTTGGTAAACGAGAATTGCGTGTCGGGATGCTGACTCTCGTATCGTTACCGTAGTGTTTCAGAAAATGTACCCGGTGCTATTCGAAGATGGATCCACTTAGATACTTTGATACGCTCTGGCTGGTCAAAATGGTGCAGTGTCGATCGACCTCACGAACTTTATAAACCAGATTTAGGGACGTCGTGTCATGAAACATTGATTGCTCCGGCATATATATTTCCAATGATAGCCAGCCTCGTGTTATTTCATTGTGCCACTGCTCGGTGAAGCCAGCTTTCCTGGTTGGGGCACGGCGCGAAAATGAGATCTGCAGTCGCATTAGCTAGATCCGCAGTCATACTATTTTCAGAATGGCTTGACAAATGGATGCCATATATTGCAGATGTCTGGTATTGCAGGGGTGACCAGTGACGCAGCAAGCGGTTTCAAAATGGAGCAGGCATGCCATATTGAACGATAGTCACCGAGACGGAAAGCCGCCACCCAAGAGCTCGACTTTCTAGGGAGCAAGGGGAGGTGGTGGTGGTGTCCTTAATCTGGCGTAAAAAATCTTTTTTGCTATGTGTTTACCGAGATACTAATATGTGGAACCGGAAAAGGCTAGATGGATACACATGATAAAATGTATGATCACGTCGATTGGTACATACATTTTTAAAATTGCTCAATAATCTTTGAACTTATATACTTTCCAATTTAGACCTATATTTTGAGACCGTCGTAATCGCGCGGTCGCACCACGGCTCGCCTGCACTGTGGTGACGTAATAAAGTCATATAATCGGTAACATAAGTCAATGTAACCTCACATCAAGGTCAACGTATGTTATGACTTCATAATTAAAGCTGCTCAATGTCTTGGTCAAGGTCAAGGTCAAAGGTCTTTTTTCAAGGTCAAGCACTCATTTCCCACCCAAAGGCTGCTAAAATGCCAGTTATATTGTACATCATCGAGAATATGTCACATTGTTACATCATGGGTCAATGACCTTGAATGACCTACGTCTCAAACTTTCCGAGAAAATTTTCTGGGACCTTCCCTCTGTGACATCGGTCCACTTTTAGTGTATTCCCGGTGTCTTTCTGTATAACCACTGCATTTCCCAATAGATGTCCAAAACAGCCCAGATTTAACATTTATGACTTCCATTGACCTTGAAGATATTGACCTAGGACAATGAAACTTTGCTATAATTTAGATCACTATTACCCCCCCCACACACACACATACACACACACACACGGATGTTTTTTCTGACTCTTTCGGTTTTTGAGATACCATGGGGCACAATAGGACGGCCCTTCACTCATCTCCACTGTGCGGGTCAAGTCAAGCAGTCGCATTGTTGCTTATCCAGAATGAATATGTGAGGCCACTAATTGTCTAAACTGCATTATGTTTCCATTCTCCAGCCCAACCTAATGTATTTTACCCCCTAATTCTATGGGGAAGGTTGATACCATGGTGGAGATCCGGGGGTTGAGGGGTCAGGACCCCAGGGATTTTTGGTCTCTCATAGACTTTCTATAGGGCTTGTATTGCAGTGCCAGCGCCGTCCCATTAAGGGCCCCACCCCCTCCCCTGGATCGAGGGAAGACCTCTGGACTAGGTCGATACGACACCCAAGCCTTTTGAAAATTAAGAAAGATGTAAAAACACTGTAAGTTGCATTGCTGTGTGTGACTGAAATGCCTGATGGTTGATAATGATGGGCACCGCAATCGTCGCGTGGGTGCCACTTGTTCTCGCCCTGCAGATTTGCCTCTGATCGCAGCCAGCTGTTGCCAACGATACCGAAGGTCGATTACCACCCGTCATTTACCTCTGACATGTGCATTACTAAGGACGCTTTCTTCTGAACCCCGGATCGACGGCTCCTGTGTCTTAATGTCTTATATACCAGGGGATAGAAATAAGTGAAGTCATCTGAAAGCATACGGTGTCCATACCTGTCCGTTTAACACCTCCTGACTTCGATGTGTTTGTTGCTTGTGTGTAAAATCATGACTTAAAGCTTAAAGGCTAAAGTTGTAAGAATTCCTGCAAAGATACCACATGTTCATTTATTGTTCGGCCGCAATAGTAACATCGGAAGAGCTGCCAAAGGAGGGAGAATAGGAAAATAGCAATGCGTCGGTATTTGCGTTGTAATCTTTAGCGATAGGTGGGACTTATCACCCAAGAGGTGAACCCTGACCTGGCTCTCAAAAAAGCTGATGATACTGATAATATTGTTGGAATTGCTGACAGTGCGTCAGGTGGTTTAAAAAAAGAAGTAATAAATGAAAATGGTCTGCCCTGTGCGATGAGGGCTGCGCTGAACATATTGTGTCATTTATTGTTGGTAATGTGCTCGTTAAGATAAATTGTTAAAAAGCATGACAAAATGGAAACCGAGTAAATTTGGAACACTATCTGTGCGCCATGTGAACAACGTTGTCGGCGCACCCTAAAATTTTAGATATAATAATGATGATGATGGTATCTCAATATATCTCACAAATTTTGTCGGTAGGTTGGTGGATTTTCAGACCACTGGACTCCAAGCTTTAGCCCCACCACAACGGCGACTTTAGTGTTAGTTATAGTGAACACCATGAATAGCATGTACAACATGTTCATAGCATAATGTTTCAAGGACATGCATCATTAACCCGCACCCCACCAGGGGTCATGCGCCACCTTCGCCCCACCGGGGGCCATCGATGCCCCCTCCTCTAATTCCGAAAATATGGGGGTTAGCGCAAATCTGCAAAATTCATTAGAAAGCTCGCGTGAATTCAGTAAGAAATTACTACAAATTTTTAAGCGCTCACGTCAAAGGTTTGACATCCAGAGGTCAAGCTAGGTCAAGATAGGCTATTTTCACTCAAATATGCAATGTTTATAGGCAAACTGGGCATAACTCTTATGCCATTAGAGCTATTGTGATTTGGTAAAGTAAATTTGATAGGAAAATGTCAGTCCTTTTTCCGCTATGTGAAACGTAATGACCTCCCGCCATTGGTTTGACCTCCAGAGGCCACCTCGTGACGTAATATGACCTGAGGTCACGAAAGGTCAGAAAGTGACCTTGCCATGTATCAAATGAAAGCCAGTGACGAGACATACACGATGGTGTTTGATTCAGCGCTCTAGTTTAATTAGGTCAAAATACTGTGTTGACCCCTGGTGACCTTGGATGACCTCTGAGAGATCAAAGGGCAAATATGGCTCCTGGGATCCGTGAAAGGGTGTCCAACAACTCTTTTCTGAGCAAGCTGTTTTTTTCTTAGCAAGCTGCAAGTTTTTCCCATGCCTTTTCAATGGGAAAGGTCACCTCGTGACCTGACCTCAGGTCACAAAATCGAACAAAAATCCCGGATACACACCTTGTAGACCCTGGAGAGGTCATGAAGTGTAAGAAGATCCAAATCGATCGAATAAGAAATGTATTTCCTATAGAGGTCAAAAGTTAAAGTGAGGTGACCTTGGTTAACCTCGCCTGGTGACCTGACCTTGGGTGACCCGGGTAAAAAATGTTCAAGGATGGTGTAAAAGTGATGGGGTGAGAGGTAGAGCTCTCAACTGTGGTGCTACGCCTCGTCGTTCTTCTGCTATCCCGACGAAAAACCTTAGGAAAGAGGCCATCGATGGCCCCGGTGGGTCGAGGGTTAATAAGTCCGGGTTAATTCGATACCAACATTTCAGCAAACGCTGCAGGGAACGTGGTCTCCATCACATTAGCTCATTTTCATTTTTACACTTAAACCACGGTACAACCACACGATTTCGCAGTATGGCTTAGATCTGACTTTTATAGTCTTCAAAGGAAAAGCAGCAACAACAACGTTGGGGCTTTACGACACACCGACTGCTACTGTCATATGGTGTCGCCAACTCTCACTCTGTTCGGAGGGTATTTTGGGATCAGAAAAAAACTTCTGCACGAGTTTGTGGATTTATATATCTGGGGTGCCCAGGCACCTCCTAATGAAATGTCGAGATAATGTCCAAAACTCCTCCGTTGTTCTTATAGGAATGAAGATTATATTCTTCATTATTAGGACTTCAAATTGGTTTTATGTAATACAATAGGTCTCAAAAAGGCTAGAACACCCTTGATATTATATAGAACCTTTAAACATGTTTGTTGTCGACGTTGTTTCAAATAAGAGCACCCTCAGTTATTAAAAAACCACGCCCCTGCTCATGCAGATTACCCGCCGAAGCTGTACCAGCGACGTGGAAGACAAGAACTCTTCCCCCACCACTGCATCAACTTTTTAAGCTCTTCGCAGATCAATAAAAGCTGGCTTCAATGTAGATAGACGGCTTCTCCAAGAACCAAGCCGGCATTTTCCTAACTCACTTGGTTTTTTGGCATCGGGGGAAACACTTTGGGGACTCCCGTCTAGCGTGCTGTCAGCCTCATCTCTGATGACGGCAGAGGTAAAAAATCTGCCAACTAGCTAACAATATTGGTGAAAAAATAGTTCAAGTCAGTGAAAAAATAGGCAAGTCTGTCCTCGCCACAGTATGTGAAGTCGACAGTCAGTATGACAATAAGTTATTTAATATTTAGAAGGACTCAAAAGCTCTGGCAAATAATCCTCCCTTTGGTGTCGAATCACAAAGTTTTTGGTCAATCATTCTGGTTTGAAATTCCATTGATGACATAGAGCACTTTTTCCGACCTCTGAATGAGGGTGTTAATACCACAACGTGTTCCTTGCAAACGAAATCCAACATTTTTACAACGGCCTAACTCAGGGATACCTTAATAGCATGGTGTCTGGCCATTTGTATAGCTTTAGAGTTGAGCTCTTAAAAATCCTTTGTTTATGGCCAAGTCAGAGACGAGGCCATAAATTATGAAATTAAAACAGCGAGGTCGTAGACCTAATTAGTGTAGCTAAATGGATAACTTCATGTGTCAAGGAGATCGAAACATTCATCTGCAATAGCCGGGTCCAAAAGTGATATTATGTCTAAAAATTATGCGATACTTTTACACATTCCACAGTTCAGTTGCATGAGATGGCTGCCACAGCCACGTTCTAAATCTTCAACCACCGGAGACAAGTACGGAAACCAGCAACGGATATGAAATCTTTCCTTGAAATGCCTGAAGGGCCTAGTTCGGTTGAGGTGAAAAGTTAAAATAATTTGGAAATCATTCGTTTTGATGGTTGCATAACCTGGCATAACCTCCTCGATAACCGAATGATATTGAATCATCCCATCGCAAAATTAGATTTAACTGGCAAATTAAATCACTAATTGCGTTACAAGAGAATAATTGCAAGTGCCTCTTGCAATCAAACAACTAAAATTTATTTATTTATTTATTCATTCAAATCACCAACGGGGTTACCCGCTGACAGGTGAAGCCATTACTTAAGACAATAATCATATTTACATGAGATACGTAAACTGGCTAAAACCTTCTAAGAAATCAGAAACAGTAAGATCATGATAATAATTTGCCTTCAGAGGCAGGAAGGGGTTCACATATAGCCAAAAAAGCTGCCGTACCCTAAAACACCAATTCAAGAGGGGGTTGGGGCGTCGAGGTCATTTCAGGGGCCACCGAGACTCACTCGAGGAACATCTCACTCGAGGAACATTTTCCCCATGCCCCCTCCCCCCACCTCTAGATCCACCTGTGATATCTCGGACTTAACTTGTTTTCAGAAAGTGCAACATGCCTGCCCATAGGATCCAAAGCAGCGCGAGCCTCACGGCAACCCTTCACGGGCCATATTCGAGAAAACTTAGCTGAGCTTGCAGCAACTCCTCCTGTTAGGGAGACGGTGTTTCTTCCTAGACAAGCGCGGCGAGAATATTGCTACGACCTTGTGAAAGTATTTGGGAAGTATCCCATATATCCCATGACCTGACCAGAGTCAGACTTATCAGTTGGCCAAGACGGGTAAAATGGAGATTGGTGCATATTTTCCAGGCAACATTGCGCTAAGCCTATCCATTTTTTCTGAAATTTGGAGAAAAAAGATGGCGGACGAGCTGAAACCGTAGGGCGAGAGATGGTTAAAAAACCAACGGATACCATTTTTTCTGGCTCATTTCCTTTGCTCTGTTCCCGTCAAGCTATGTTTATAGCTTTCGTTGCTATCTTCTTCTTTTAGTCAATTTATCTTTAAAGCAAGGTAGAATACAGCTGAAAAACGGTGTTCTTCACAGTGCATGTCTGCATAATGAGAGCAATGAAGAAATGCTGCAGTACACAAGTCGGCTGTCTTACCGGACTGGAAAGCATCAAGGCTGTGCAGCCCGGGTTGTTCACTTGTGCATCATTTCGGCGACTTGCATTCCGCGCGACTTGCACCAGACGTCTACGCTTATTGGTATCATCAGCTGCTATTGACGAGAGGCCGAGCGCGGACGGATCGTTATCTTCAGCCACAGATGGTTCCAAGAATTGCTAAGAAGGCGGTCCCCTGTCCCCTTGGTACGGCGAGCCGCCTCTTTCCGTGTTAGGCGCCAAAGATGCACGAAATGAACAGCAAAAATTTTGATAAAAATACCTCAATTCTCTGAAATTCCTAAGCTCCTAAACTACCCGCCTAAAAATTGACTATAGAAGCTAACACAGTGAGAGGTGCTTTCCTTCCCGGCATTCTTCGTACAGGCCTCTGTTCCAACGTTAGCTGCAGACACTTGAGTGGCTAAATTAGATTCATTAGTCTCCCACAATACTTAAAATTTTCGTCGGGGAAGTGCCCTATGCAAGGTCGAATGAAAACGCCTAGGCTTTATATTGACACCCCTTGAATCCCCCCTAGATATATCCTACACCCGTCACTGTCTCCAGCATATAAGGCTTTGGACGAAGGCATGGACCTAACAGAAAGTTAGTGTTTTCAGCTTCCCTTGCGATTTCGTCACAGCCAAAATTAGCTCACACAATCACAGTGCGCTGAAATATTGATGAGCGGCAGACTAGACTGAGCACATCAGCCATGCAGCTGTAGTTGGCGCAGCGATCGAGCGCAGTGAAAAAAATATCCTGGCGGAAGGGCGAAGGCAGCCGGGTTTTCCATTTTTACTTCATTCTGTGCAGACTTCCCTTCAAGTTTTCTGGGAGGTCACTGTCTGTGTCCTTGCTCGAATGGGGCTGAGTAGATGAGCCGGTCAGTGAGTTCGCCCTCCGTGCCAACAAAGCAAGGTCAAGTCCGGGACGATATCTCAGCAAGATCGGACTTTTTCTAGGCTCTGAAAGACCCTAACGAGCATGGCTTCTATCTCAGTGATTATAAGACACAATAAGCTAATGAGGGGTGATGTCTGCCAACGAGCCGGAACTATTGGTGTCATGAGTGGAACACCAAAAAGCATACTCTTTCCAAGCAGGGGGCTGTCCCAGACATTGCCGGTTTCGGTATTTCGCGGAGGTTAAGGTTTTTCCAGCTAGGTCTGTCATACAATCTATCTTAATTTTTCATGAATTAAGAGCAAACACTCCTTTATTCTATAAAAATATATACAGCTTCATATCACGCTACAACAATAATAGGTCAGATTGCCGTATATGTTCAGGTCATCCATCGAGGTTGGATACTCTCACTTCTCAGGTGGCCTTTCTTCAACTTCACCCTTTATTGTGCACACACGAGAATGGTCAACGTAAATAGATTTTCCAAATATAGGAAGGTGTTCACCATCATCACTTTTGTACTAACGTTTCGCCGTAACATACTCAGACGTTAAATTGCCAGGAAGAATTTTTGCAGGATGCAGTTTTTAGTGAACAGCGCAAGGTGATAAGCACTCACGACATTGGCTCATGAACTTTTCCGAAAGATGACAAAAAATTGAAATTATGTTTGAGGGTCTCTCTTTTTCATGCAGCTGTAACTTCGAACTGTTTTTCTCTTGCCTCATCTAGCTCGTCATCTAACTGGTTTTACTAGTAAGGCTAAAATATACTGATGTGGGAAAGAAAAGTGAGAAAACACTCCGTTATCGCCCATAGGTTTGTGTTTTAGAAAATTTCATTAATAGCCCAACATTTAAGTCTCGTGCCTGAAGCTTTTCCGCCTCCCAGCCCAATGTGGTATTGATTTGAGACCTGATAGTCAACAAGTTCAAGACGTATAGCGGATGGGGTTTAACAATTATGCGTCGTAATGGTTTAACAATTACTATGCCGTAAGCTGAATGGAGCCAGGTTACGGCGTAGCTAGCTCCCTTCAGTTGGGAACGTTTTCAGGGATTGCGTCTACTTGTGGGAAATATAATTATGGCAACCCATCCATCCTGACCGTATATAGTACATTGGTGCATACCTGCTCCTCCTGCGACGGTCGGAGTCCTGTTCCGATGCTGGAAGATTGATAGCCGTCCGATCCGCTCCCAGTTATTCGGAAATCACTGCAGCGCTGGCTGGAACAGTGCACCGGATCCACTCTCCCCAGCACCGGATCAATGACACCACTTCACTGAACCACCCGGCAAAAGGCCGCCGTCAGTTGACCAGTCCACCTCTCCTCGGACCCAGCCCGACGCGTGCACCGCCCGCCCACCGTCTGCTGCCGTCGGCACCGACGCCGCGTCGGCAGCGACGATAGCCAGCGTCGGCAACGACGCGGCCCCGCCGCACTGCTTATTCATACGCCATTATGTCCGGCGGCGGTATGAAAGGCTAGCGCGGCCGACGAAGGTGCTGCCGTCGGCACTCCTACTCGGGAGTGCTGGAGGCACGTCACGTGGTGGCGTCAGCAGCTCCAAGAGGCGACGCCCACACCTCCGCTGAAACAACAGAAACACTCATGAAAATTGGAAAAATTAGCATTACTTCACATTTTTCTAGGGGCTTCAGTGAATTTTTCTATAAGCTGACTTATTTTCTACCGTTATTTGTAAAGACTGAATGTAGTCAAACATTTTCTTCATCTGTCAGTTTGCTCAAAATTTCGGTATCATGCCTGGAGAGCTAGCCAGAGATGGCCTTTTTAGTTTGTTATGATGCCACATATCCCTGATACTTCTATATGCCGGTTATATTATCAAACACATAAGGTTGGCAATTTCGGGAGCATGTCATGTATACCATACATACAACTTTTCTATACCTGAAAATCGAAAGCTCTGAGTTGGTTTCGTTTTTCATGACGCACAAACTCCCTGGTTTTTGGCTGCCTTGGCTGCCAAATTACAGAGCCCCCTAAATTACTGAATCGTAACCGCACGGCGTCTTTTTCACGCTCTGTGAAGGGGTCCTTCCCCATCCCCATTCGCTAAGCTCGGACGCAAGAGAGCTAGGCTTAATGAGCTTTCGAAAGTGTAAGAAGCTTTCCAGTCCGTGCTAGTTTAAGGTTTTACTTCTTTTAGGCATACTCAATGGGCCATTGCGGTTTCTAGTTCTGGCGGCACGAAGCTGCTGATCACAAGTTATTGACGGTTGGTTTTCGTGTTGAAGCAGGGCTCTTCTAACCATCTCCCGAATCGTCATTCGTGAGATGGACCTTTCCAGTCGGCACCGTCATTGGTTACGGAAGAGGGATTGGATGCCTTTCAAATACGGAAGCGGGGGCAATGGTATTTTAGGTTGGGAAGTTAAGATGGGCATATATCATATTCAGAGACGGAACACCCGGGGATTAAACAGCCCAGGGTGCTAATAAGTCTTAGGTACAGAAGTTATAAGATGAAACAGGAAACAATGGAAGGCTGAAGAGGTCTTCTACCTCGCATAGAAATGCACTTCTTGATGCACATCTTGCATCTGATTGTCTACTTAATTACGTTTACCCCGCATCAGCGATACATGTTGTGATATGTTTAACTCAGGCCTCGCTGTGGACCCTGGCGTGAGACCCGTCACTGAGGAGGAGGCGTATTTCACGCTCTGGCCTGGAAGAACTAAAACTTAAACAAAATAACAGGCGGTGTTCGAAAGTTCTTAACTGGGGGCCCGATCGGACCCCTTGAATTTTCGCGAATAATGTCCAGCTGATGAAATAAGAGGCACGTTACTATTTTCACCTCTGGGATGATCAATTCTACAGCTTATTACCGAAAATTGACATAAGGTCAGGTCAGGTCAACAAGCTATGCTGCCATTGCTAAACCCATATAATTCGAATCTAAATGAGGCTGACAAAACCAGGGTGTCACTCGGCTTCTAGAAAAGCTAGATCAAGTTTTTAAACATCATTCGAAAGCTTTGAAATAAAAAAATCCGCACGTTGTCATCCATTTTCAGGTGAGGTTAAACAGGGTCACCAGAGGTCACGGTTTTCGAAATTGTTTGTGTCTATAACTTTTGAACAAGATAAGATAAAGCAATACATTTGGTACAACAATGACTGACGACCATAGGCCAGGGCTTGGAATTATGTGTAGCATGACCCTGGAAATAACAATTTTACCTTTCAATATAATGCTGCTTATCATTCGAATCCTAAGGTCGAGACAAACACGTTGATGCATTTGGCTTTGTTCTAAGTCTAATAGTTCCCGAGTTATAAATGATTCCCTTAATGAGTCAGAGTTTGAAGTTTGACCCATTTGGCTCTCTGTGACGTTACCAGTCAATTGATATCGTTCAAATTCGGCTGGAGAGTAGAAGCCGGTAAGGCGCTTCAAGAGCCATTTCAATTTTGTCCGCATCCCCTCCGGTTCCCGAGATTGTAGGGCGCCCGGTCCGCACTCCCAGACGGTGGTAGGTGCGAAGAGACCAGGCAGTGCCCGGGTTGACGAGACGAAGAGGAATTCAAAGAATATCCTATAGGATCACAACAGGGCATCGCAGATTTTCCGTTATATATTTTACTGAACTGCGACAGAGCAAATATGTAGGCAGAATAAAAGCCTCTTATGGTGGGAATCGAATTACGTGTATGAGCATTCTAGGCCAAATACAAAATGGTATAGCCTCAAGCTATGTCAGGGTCTCTTGTTGACCTGGTTTGACCATATCGCACATCAATCGATTTCCAGCGACAAGTCAGCACGATGACATCCAAATATAATTTATATATCAATTCAGTGCAGTTATTTGCGAAAATCGCCGGGACACTGGGTAAGGCCCAACACAGATGCAACTGGATGGATCTGCAGAAAATAAGCTGCATTACATCAGGTAAGGAAAAACCGGTGTCCAAGGCTTCAGGTCACCCTGTTTTGACGAACAATGGGAACGGGTGGAACCTGTGACATATGCAGACAACAGGACACCAAACCCTGTATAATATACATATATGTGACCACCCAAGCACAAAGTGGCAAAAACGAACCTGGTCTGACCGTGCCCACCGCTCACCATTCTTCATGAGGAATCTGATTTATGTACAGTTATCCATTTTTTTGGGAGGATCGGCCTCCTGAGTGCATGGATATCGGCAAGACAGATATCGCCGTACAAGAAGTGGGCGCATGACCATAAGTTGATTTAATAAGATACCGTTCAGGGCAGACTGTGACGCATTGGTCCCGCGAGGTCGCAGCTACCACAAAAACCGCTGCGCTTGGCCGTAGATGCTACACCACACTGCGACGGATACTATATTCAGTTCACACCCCTGAAGGTGCCAGTTATATCCACTAACCGAGAAAGGAGCAAAGCAAAACAAAACGATATCCTCAGAGACAATATTTTCACAATGAGCAGCCCGGGTGTTAAAAAATATCAGCACTATTGGGTCGACCTATGTATGTACACTTAAAGACCGATGCAGTTCAGGTAGTTTGAATCCAGTCGCTGCAGTCCAGTGGTGGCACGTCAAACCATTGTCAGTCACCCCCTGTCGTCTTAAAGCTATCCGTGGCGCGCTGATGCCGCCTAAATTCACAGAGACAAGGAGCGTGTCCTGCGTTTGACGGCGCGTGGCTCGATAGCGTAGTGTTGCAGACGACACTCATGGGAGTGCAGGTCACCGTCAGTATCGCTGTCGCGAAATACGTAACCAACGCCTTCAAACCAGTGCTTAAAGGGAATGTGGCACCTTCATAACGTGATTTTAACTGAGATAACCAAGCTGTAAAGCAAGTCGGAAAACCTGGTACTCCATATATCATTTGTCTTGGAACTCGATATTTCCGTGGAAAAAGCTAAAACCTACATGACACCAACCCCTCATCAACCCCTCGCCGGGCGGCCATTGTTGTGAGCTGCTGGTGTGACGACATATGCTGACGTCACGATGAGAATCAGCCAATCAAAGCCCTTGAAGCATTTCAAGTACGGTAGTGGTTACCAGATCATGACATTATCCACAGACAGATATTTATTTATTTTCCTAGAGGAGCATTTTTAAAAACAAAATATTGAGCTTATAGAACATTTTTTAAGAGAAATCATGAGTGGTTTCATTATTTTTTGCTAAAAGTACGCCTAATTACACTAAATTCCAGGATTCGACCAAGGTGCCACATTCCCTTTAAGGGCAGAATTCCAGCGGCTGCTCGCGGTTTAATAGCTGTTCCTCGTCGCATTGACATTGTTATTGATTTGGTAAGCAATGCTGGGGAGAAGAGCGTGGTTGTGGCGTAGCTGACTCAGTGCCCTAGCCATCGATGGTGGTGATGGACAAGTGTGCTGCGCAGAGCGGGAACCACGGCGCCGCTGCTCTCTAGTGCCAGTGATGCTGGCTCGATAACCCTATCAGTGTAAGGCGGGGCCATCACTGAGAGAAATTGTCACTAAGTTACAACCTCGTAACGAGGGCCACAGAACCCTAAAGTTTGTGTTCTAAATGTCTGCATCATTAGCAAGCATTTACCAGTTTTTACTCCAAAAACTAACATTGCGGGCCCAAAAGTTAGCACGAGAACAAGGCATTGACCAGGTTTGAGTTGGTTTTAATCATCGACCATCGTATTGCAACGAAGTGCCTACAATGCTTGTGTTAAAATGCAATAACTAAGTCTGTACGAAGTCTTTACCATAGCCTACAAATGTGCTAGCGTTTCTTACTCTAGTAACTTATCGTAAGAACTAGGCTTTGACCATGGTTTAGTTGGTGTTAAATCAGTCACCATCCTATCGAAAATAGGTGATTACCATGCTTAGAATGCAGAGACCAGGTCTAGACAAAGTCTTCAGTCGGCCTCATTCTAGTGCCTGAATTAGGAAAGTACCATTTTGTAGCTTCAGTATGGGTGAATTATAAACCAGTGAATATGTCTACAAAAAGTTCGAATTATATCATTGATTACTATTTGAACCCCAATAAAACTGCTCTTCGTTCCTGCTGAAAAAAAAACTGATCGTATCTGAGGTAACTCCCTTAACACGCGCATTGACGGGGGAGGGGCGGGTACCCGGCCCCCTCGGGCTTTTCGGAGATAGTAGAAAAACGGCAGCGCGTAGCGCCGCCGTACTTGGTATACCTTTTCCCTCATCATTTTTACAACTTCTGTGAAAATTTTAAGGTTAGGTCATCTCGGGTCAGGTCACCAGTACAGGTCAAGTGATCCGACCTCAAAAGTTTAAGATAGCATAAGACGGAGCAGGGTGAACTTATCCGATTGAAACTCATATCACATAATGGCCCCACCGAGTTCTCTTAAATATGTTCCGGTAATTTTGATATCGATGACCTAAGGTCAGGTACGAGGCATGACCTCTCCATTGGAAATACATGGGAAAAAATGGTTTTTACGGAATAACTCAGTAACGGATGGTGATAGAGCATTTATTTTAGCTGCATTAGACTCGCCTGGGCTTTGCGGTTCTAATGATATGCATTTTATATAATTTGACCCTGACCTGACCTCAGGTAAAGTCAAATCCTTGATTTGACCTAGCAAGGTCAAATTATATATCATTCGATTCGGCTTTCTAAGAGGATTCATATAGTTCAAGTCATTTTGCTCTATCTTTACTTGTTCAGATGTAATGGCCGAAAAACTTAATTTACATGTTATCCCTATGACGGGAATGTTTTGACCTCTCGTGACCTTAAATGTGACCTGACAAAAAAATGGTCCAAATGTTTTCGATGGAGAACTGGATGGGCAACCCATCGCCGTTTATCGTTTTTCGCTACCTACCGTGGTTCTCGAGATCTTAGGGGGCGGGTACCCGCCCCCCGTCAATGCGAAGGTGGCTAACACCCCCGTCAATGCGCGTGTTAAAACATGTTTCCTTTGTTGTTTTTCTTTTATTACGATTGATCAATTTATTAAGAGAAATCAAATAAATGACTATCACAGATCGTAGTAGTTGCAAAATCTTTGCACGAAGGAAAATAACACACAACATCATACAGCTATCATCTTGGCCATCTGAGCCACTCCAGCTCAATCACCTGATCCTCTCCAGGTCAGCCATCTCCCATCACCATCGCATCCCGAAATTCTTTGATGATTTCAGAGGACGTTCACGTCCTTTGCAGCGAGGACATTGAAGGTCAAGAAGCGAACTGTTGTTTTGGTCCCTTTATTTTCCAAACTGAAGACGAACTGGCATATGATCCACATAAGGAGGGCTTCAATTGACCCATCCACCACCACCACCTCCATGTCATTCCACATACTGTGTGCGCTCGCAGTGTCGCACCCACAGCCTGGATGTTATATACTCGCCGAACACCCACACCAGGGCTTTATGAGCTCGGGCTTAAAATGAGACGCGAGGCGGCTAGGACACGATCATCGGAAAACCGGAGTGCAAAGATGTATTCTTTGTTTGCGTTCGAAAGCTTTTGACGAGACGAATAACCATTATGCGAACTTTTTGGTTAAGTCAATATTGAGGTCACCAGAACTCAAAGAAGGTTCCAAACAGTGGCCGAATCAGGGGGAAGGGGCAAAAAGGCAGTTGATCCCCCAAGCGAAAAAGTTCAGTGAAGAACCACATTCCCCCAAAAGCTGTCGACTTTTAGTCATTTTCCCCGGCTCCTGCTCCTTAAGTCTATAAGCAAGGTTTTGGTGTTTTAACTGAACCATTCAACTTCAAACAGAACCAGTCAACTTCAGTGCAAGCATTGTACCTAGCTTCTCTTGATATCAAAAACCGTTTTTGAGTGAATGAATCCTTGAAAAAACAGTTGGTAGAGCGTTGGGCTCCGGCCCGCTGCTCAGAAGCATGCAGTGGCAGTGCATGTCCAGGCTTGGGATCGGTTCCCCTGAGACGCTCCGGCGCTCAATGGTTTACCCGACGTACAGGTCGGCTGGAAACTGACTGGTGAGACGGTGACCTGAGCGGGGCGGCCGTCCCTGTGCTTTGTGGGACGTTAAACTTTGGCTTCTAAATTAACCCTCCATTGAGGGAGTTGCTCGCTCGGGTGGTGGGGTCGGGGTCTCCGTGACAAGTCCCTTGATGACTTTAGTGAGACTCAGACTCCGGCAGCCTTACCAGGAACAACTTGAACAAAATTTATAAAAAAAAATAGCAAAAGCAAACATCTTGTGGCCAAATCTTTTACCGGGTTATTTTTTTATTTTTGACTTTGGTTGCCCCCCCTAAACCTACCGGCCAGATCCGCCACTGGTTCCATATGCCTGAGAATCCCTGGCTACACCCATAAAGTCATTTTTATGCAATGGGAGAAGTTTCGAAACACGTAGTATGTACCTAATTGGACATTTCGCATTCCAATGCAGCTGCTTACCTTTCAAGTTCAATCCGTTTCCAAGTTCACACCACTTTAGCGACTGCCTGTTCCCAATGTCATAGGGCACTGACACTGAAAAAGATTGGTCTAGAATATGCCTAAATAGGCTATACGCTAACCAAAGAAACTTTTCCTCCACAATCCGCTAACTGTACTGCAACCGTCACGCGTACACTCCCCGTGGTCTGCGTCTTACTGAGGGAGGAGTTTGATCACGACCCGAATGAAAAATGCAGTAGCGCACGTGCATCTTACACTTCCGGTGCTTCCGCGACACAAGTAATACCAGGTCAAAATGTGTACGGCATTTGTAAGGATACGACCATCTTGCCAATGTATTAGCAAGGCTGTCCTACTGCCGGCTTTGATCATACGGGACAGCGTGGCTACCCTTGTACTGGCTTAGTTGCGTGTTCATATCATTATGAGAGGACGACAAATGTTCGTTTCAAAACAATGCCTTAACTACTCTGTGCTTTGCACGAACTGGGTTTTGTCCTTGTTTAGCGTTGGTTTTGCTCTAGTAAACCCTAATATCAGGGCTGCATTCGTGTAGGCATTGTGAAAATTTCTCTCAGTGATATTGACCGCGTCTGACAGTTTCTCTATGTTGTGGTGACACCCAAAAGTAGGTACTTTTGTACTTCTTGACTTTTACTAACAATCAATTCTGCGTAAAATAATGCTTGAACTCAAATTCTAGCTGGTCGGTAGGCGGAACCGGGAATATTTTTGGAGGGCATCCTGACGAGCTGCTTTCCTACACTAGACCTGCTATATCCTAAACCAGGCAATGATATCTGAATGACTCCAAGTATGAATCCAGGTATTCAGGTAATCGAGGAATGTTGAAGTCAGCTCATGAAGGTCAAGCTCAAGGTTAAATATTACAGGTTAAGTTCGTACCAATATTTCCAAGGTCATCGAAACTAGTCATTCCCCAGAAACGTTATCCATTTTAAATTTATTATGTTCTGACGGCATAGTGAAGGTTATTCCTTGTTCAGGTCAATATCACAGGTCAAAGTCAAAGGCAATGGGTTAAGGTTAGGCTCTTACCTTCAGCCCAACGGGCGCTGTAATGTTAGTTACATTGTTACTAAGAGGAATGTATCATACTGTGACGACATGGGCCAATGATCTAGAATAACCTTGCCTCGAAATTTTCAGAGAATACTGCAGGGGACATTCCCTCTATACTATTAACCCTTTAGGAGTACCTATATTCGTGACTTCTTTCCGCCTAATATAGGCATATCCCAATGAACTCCAAGTATGGCCTAGACTTGACATAATTTGACTCACTGACACCAGGATCGCACATCAATAGTTTTGGAAAAACACACCCAAGTTTGACTGTAAAAATTTCTGCTAGCTTTTATAGTGTTGTGCTACAATAAAATCGAGGGTCAAAACGTTTCTCAAAATTTTTCAACCAACACCGAACAAAATTTATCAACGCAATATGACGTTGCATTTTGTATTGAAAGTTTTCTGTAGCTAGGACCCATGCTTTTAGAGTAATGGGCGAAAAATGAAAGGTTGGATTACATTCACATCTAAATTTGAGATGATAGCTGGATTATCGTTTGCAAAAACAACTGTCATTTGTACCGTTATCAGGCGTTAGGGCGCATAATACACACACTTTCCCTCTTACAGGACACCCTGCAAAAATACAGACTTAGCATTGTTCGCACACGCCCCTTCTGCCGATTAGAAACACTGGTGATGAGCACGTTGGCCGGCTTCCCAAGAGAGTGGTAAAGCTCGAGCGATTACGTGATAAATTGCATTGCGTGTAAACAGGACTTGTGCTATTTGACGCTGCGTCCTGTGGTGACGGTTCTCAGTTGCTACCACACATATTTTTGGATCAATCGGTGTAAAAAAGGTAGGATTATATCCACTACTCCAGAGGAACTGTATATGCAAATGCTTAATACGCATGCCCATGCTATTATACCGTAGGCCAACATTCATAAGAACATTTCAGTGCAAGTTTTACTCCACACTATCAGCTTACAACATCGTGGTATATCCTTGAATTTTCACGCAGGTCTCACATCTTCATTATTGAAGAAGCGTGCACGTGCGCAAGTAAAGCCTGGTCCTAGTGCTGAACGGTGTAACACACTCACTTTGCTAGCGCAAATACACATGCAAAATTTCAGCTTTATTGAGCCGCCAATACTGGCACATCAAGGATGGGTGCACGCATTTGCACATGGTGTAGGGCCCTACATGTAATCACCGTTATATTGTTCTTAGATCCGTACAAGTGTACTCGTATGTAGAACATTTAAGCTTCATCGGATTCATAGTTCTGAACCATAGCGTGGGGGTGAAATATGTTAACATATTTATCATGCACGTGCGCGCGGGTGGCTTTATTTGTGATTGTATTAACATTCATCACTGAACCCTATTCCTGTCAGGCTCCTGGCTACCAAATTCCTGTCAGGGAGGGGTGGATTCGACCAACGACCCTAAAAATTTCAAAATGTAACCGTCCGATTCTAAAAATAAGAGTGAAATCGATTTGTCTCTCGCTGAAACCCTGTTCAAAAAGAAGACAAGTTTACAGTTTTGACAATTGTGCCCAGGGCTGCGCTAGAAATACGTTTTTCATTATTCATTCTTTATTCTCGATACCTCCTGGCCATGATTTTTGTTTTACACGAAACTAGTACGTGTTAACAAACGATTTGTTGAGAATTATGTAAGCATAGCAGATGTTCGAAATTGTGTGACAAAACTAGCGATAGATTCGATTAGTATGATACATGATAATTCGAAGGTGAAAAATCCAGACACAAATATGTTCCATGACTTTGTGTATCTACTCTCAATATTGTTACGACCGGCTTTGCTGTGCAAGGAACGCACCGTGCACAAAAATGATCGGTCCTGGGAATGGACCCTCCCTAAATACTGAGTCGTAGCTCCACTCTTGGTAAATATCCTATCCAAAAACTGCCAGGGAATCTGCCCAATTTGGTTTTAGGAAACGTCAGAAAGTTGCAAAGCTCTATCGGGAGCTGTTTTGGAGATATGCCGCAAAAAACATGAGCAATTGGGATAAATCCCCCTACCACACTGTAAAAAATTGAGCATCCAGAAGGTGCTAATCAGACAGCAAAGAACTATCGATTTTTGCTGCTAGCTTTAAGCCAATTTTCGGGGTACTAAATGTTTTGGTGCTAGTTTATCGATTAATCACCACTCTTCTTTTCGTTAAAATGGTGCTAATATTACGAATTTAGCAACTGAAGTGCTAAAATTTTAGCAGCTCTAGGATGATAATCCAATTAGCAGCGAGAGGAAGCTTAAAAAAACTAGCACCAAGCTAGTTTTTAGCAGCCTAGAAACGTGTGAATAGCACCCAGATTTTTTGTTTAAAAATAGCTCTTTTGAGGCGGAAAGTGCTAAATTGAACCAGCTCAGCAGTACCACCGCTCACCAGAAAATTCCACATATACTAAAATGAGCCTCTAAAGAGCGAATGCATCCATTTTAAGCACGAAATTTATATTTATTTGGTGTCAGCATCAAGTTAAAAATTGGCTGGCCCGCTCTTTTTACCGGTGGCGACGCACCTGCATTAGGTCATCCCACGGGTCAACATTTAACCCCTTTGCCAATATCAGCCCCCTCTCCCCCGCTTTAGCCCAGGATTGTTCTGTGTGCTTGTAAAAGCAAGTGGTAAACAAAATAATAGCGTGGATTATGCGCAGGATGAAAAGGCTGGTGGATAAGATATAGGATATCATATTAAAGTACCCCAGAAAATGTACTTAAATGGCGGAGTAGCACTGGCAAGGTTGACATGAGGATTTTGATAAAAATGAAATTATCTGCCTCCTTAGCAAGTTACGCGACAGCCCAGACGTCAAAATCAGCGAGTCGATGAAAATTATCCAACACAGACCCACCATGAACAAAGCAGGAAGCTCGTGACCCATCACAAAATATATCACACAATTAGGGTTCCAGTCGTCATAACTATTTTTTGTATCTATTTTTACCATCACATTTAAGACTAACACTGGACGCCCTCCCTTCCCTCCCAATATCTCTCGTGAAATGATATATTCATTGTTGATGAAGGGTTGCATTGCGAGAAGACCGTAAACATCAAATGGGCGTGCAAGATTTTAAAAATATGAGCTGTGTTTTTGTGTTTTAGTGTTCGTGCTTAGTAGTGATCATGCCATGAGGCAAAATTGTGGACTTTTGTCAGGGTGACGTTTGTAGCTTTAATTCCAACAAAAATTCTAACAAATACTTTTTGGGAGATAATGATCATGTTTATCACAATTGCCCCAGTAAAATCCAAACAGATATTTTCCGTTAACAAATTAACTCCCAGAACAACAACCCCTTTGTCAGGCAACGTGTATACCTAGGGCTTCGAACCGGGCGCAGTGCCAAAAATGCGTCTAATTTACCAAAATCAGGTATATACATACAAGAGGGACATTTTGGACGTTTGGTTTAATGTAGAAATTTAGTAACAGTACGGAAAATAGATGTTCGACCCCGAACGTCATAGGCACAGGTACCGGGGCAGACACAATGGCCCCCAATCTTTGAACTGGGGCGCACTGTACTCCAGCTTTGAGCCGATTCTGGACATTTTCCGTTAACAAATTAATCGATAGGTATGTATTGTACATAGGCGTAGGAACAGGGGGCAGGAGGCCATGGGCCCATCAAATATCGGGCCAAAAATTACTGATATCATCTAAAATGGGAGGAGGTCGGACATTTTTTATAAACAGCTGTTATAAAAGACAACGAGGAGTCCAAATCCAAAGAGTTTTTGGTCCTGGCATGGGAAGTTTCTGGTAAGCTTCAGGTTCAAGTCTGGCTGCCCCCTCCCAATATTCTGGAGGTTCCTATGCCCATGGGTAGGAAGAATCACATTTGGCGCCGCCAGCGCTGACGACTTTTGCCCTCTCGACATAAAAAAATGTTTCTGCGTCAATGCCTAACTTTCCAGCCTCTCTGGAAATAGCTACCTACATGAGCAGGAAATAGACTTTCAATAATATCATTGCAAGTGGTGGATCCCGGGGGGGCAGAATAAACATTCCCTCCCAACCACTCGATTTGGTTTATTTTCTTCTTAAATAATATTTTTCACAACTTTGATCCCTTAACCCCCAAACCATCCACTTACCTATCGGGGGAGCTTCATTGGGCAATGAGAGCAGTCCTCGCTGCGAGATACCTTAAAGCTTTGCTATTTCAGACATCGAGACCAATTTAACCTGTGTTCATAGCTGCGACCAAACTCGATAGATGTATATCCAGTATGTCCACTTACCTCCAGACTTTGGTCTCTGCGGGCTTTCTCCCATGCGCGCAATGACTATTGTTGACAGATCAACACTTGGTGAAAGATGGCGTTCGACTGACCGCGAGGACGCTGCGAGTGGTAAATTAAGCACCAATTAGTGCTAAAAGTTCTCCCAAAATCGTTTAAGATGCTCAGACATGGCACTTCACGACTACTCAAGCTGGAAATGCTGCGCGCGCACTCGCTTGCGCACGTTTTTTCAGGGGAATCGGAAAGTAGCTAGAAAAACATACCTTGTGGGTGACGAGGTGCTGAAAAACAGCAGCATGCTAGCACGTAATTAAATCAGAGATGCTAATTTGTAAAAATAAAGCCGCAGATGCTTTAGTTAAGCATCACCTGGCTCTTTAGCTCCCATTTATGCTGCTAAGTACATGCTATAGCACGCATTTAGCATATGGTGGTGCTCAACTTTTTTACAGTGCAGGAACAAGGCTGGTTCATTGTGCTGATGCTCCCTGTGCACCCAGTTTGGATCAATTCAGATGAGCCGAAACCAAGTTATGACGAAATATGCGAAACAAAATTAATGAATTGAAATGGCATTGTTTTTGTAAATGTCATAAGCTCTGTCAACACCCCGCTTAACTCGTTCAAACTTGACGGGGATATTCTGACTGTTCTGATTGCATAGATTCTGACCTATATTTTAACATTGCAAATTGTAATTCGGCTAAGCGGTACGGAAAATAGGTTTTCAATACAAGGTGATCGTACAGACCTTGAGAAAAGACACTCTTCAAAAGTGGAGCGTAAAGACATTTGAATACCTCAGCTTTGTTTCAATAACCTGAGAATTAAGAGAGGAAGCAAAAGGGTGCTTGACCCCAGAACCCTTCTTCTACCCGATTTTCTTAGAAAATAAAACAAAATCGTGAGTTTCGGTACCGGTGCCCCCCTGTCCCAAATAACCACTGTAGATCCGTCACTGGTTATATATCACGCAACAGGAGCAGTACTTGTTGCGGGTTTCAGATAAAGACTCGCTTATTTTCATTGAAATCAGGGTATTGTGCAGTTCTGGCAATGTTGAGTCAACTCAACTCGGACCACGGCTTAGAAACTCTGATTCTGAATTGTTTGTGCGTGTGGCCCTTTGTCACAATGATAGTTAATTTTGCATAAAAATTAACAATTATATGGTTAGTGGACTTCTACTACGGTAGCTGACAGGTTCGGTTATAAGCCATGGCCATGGCAAAATGGAACAACGGGTTATCACACGACATACAGAAGACAATTTTGTACAGCTCCTCGTGTCATTCGTTCGACAAAGCGTCTTCCGGTTTGCATGCGCTTGGTTCAATTAAGCATTCCTCGAGATAATTGTTGAGTTTTAATCCCGATATTTTTACTTGCATAATTTGTAATTTTATGAATTCATTAAACAAAATCACAATCAATGCGGCAAAGGACCATACGTACATACATGCAAGCGATTTAAAACCAATGTCGCAACTCCAGCACTCCTCCACAAACTCAGAGCTCAACTAATCTGGTCTAGCAATTGAGCTGACTCTAGCTCAGCCGTAATTGAAGAAAAAAATGAAGGGACCTAACTCCGCTTCGCCCACAAATAATAAGCCTCAGAATCGAAGAGTTCAGATTAAATCATTCTGTTCGGTTATCTTTACATCAATATAAATTAAACTGACAGCGCTTATCACAAACATCTATATTTTAACCAAAAGAAACAACGTCTGATTTGACATTTCAATCAACATACATTCCCCTTTAACAATACTCGTCCATGTCATTCCGTCGTGCCCTCTGCCCGTTGAAGATTCAATTGTACTTTTGGCAATAAACTGAATAGGAAAACCAGCTCTTCCCTGATCTCTGATAATGTGCTACAGTCCCAGAACATGCTAACAGGCCGCAGCATTGACGTAGCCAACGTATTGACGTGAGATTGGTCTGACAGGTTAATGGTACTCCTTAGTTTCCTGCAGGCGGCTGTCGTCGAAGGAATGCCCCAAATACCCGGCCTCCCGCGCCCCCTTTTGCCATGCGATGTCCGCTCTCTCTCTCTCTCTCTCTCTCTCTCTCTCTCTCTCTCTCTCTCTCTCTCTCTCTCTC
Organism: Lepas anatifera; assembly: GCA_034440635.1. Lineage (NCBI taxonomy): Eukaryota > Metazoa > Arthropoda > Thecostraca > Lepadidae > Lepas > Lepas anatifera. The sequence goes on from JAOTON010002216.1 coordinate 177,528, forward strand.
TCTCTCTCTCTCCATCAGTGGCGGATCCAGGACTTCATTTCGGGGTAGGGGCTAGGAGGCTCGAGGCTTGCCCGCCATTGCCTTAGATCAACCTCCACCGATGTATAAGCATAAGCACTCGGATATTTCGGAGGGAGCTTGAGCCCCCCACCCCGTACCCCCTTGTATCCGCCATTGCTCTCCATGTAGCCGAGATATGGCATTAAACCGCGGCTGGAATGCAGCACTGCACTTTGGTTATGGAGGGGGATGCCGGCTGGCTGACATACAGTGGGGGTTAATCGGTGACACTAATGTCCACTGCCGGCGGCAGTCCCCACTGGCTGCACCACGGTAAGCACTAATTGAACTGTTTACCACCACGCCTACCAGCATCCAGGGACCACCACCGACACATGGGTAAAGGCCGCATACATCACGTAATGCACGGGGGTGGGAAGTAAACTATTGCCTTATCAAGCGGTGCATGCGGCAGGGGGCCTGGTCCCGACCGTTGCGTAACGCATCAATTTTTGGAAAGGAGAAGGTAAAATTAGCGAAATGGATTAAAACAGTATGCCTACTTGGGCACCGGAGTGGGGAAACGAAGGAAATCGTCTCCCCATTCCCGGCACAAAGTTGGAATTTTATTCCTATTTGGGAAATGGTTGAAGGGTTTGACGTGATCAGATTGTTCGGTACGCAATGAGATTGCATAATAGTTTTTACTATTTCAGGTATATTCGATTAAACTATACCCTGTTATGTACTGTTATTGTATTATACCAACTCATTTTGTTTTTGTACACATACTAACATACACACAATTATACAGCAGGAAAGTGCGCAAGAAGAGCGCCTAAAAAACGTTCCTTATATATTTTCCCTGCTCCTAATCATCCATTTCTTAGGGAAATAATATTATAGCATTTGAGTTATTTTATTGAGCAAAAATTAACGGAAATATTAATAATAGTAATATGCTCAAGCATACTTATACTTAAATGGGTATGAAAAGTCATCAACGGACAAGAGAATGCAACAAGAGTAGGTACTGATCGCGTCGATAAAATTTACTGTTGCAGAACTATGCCGTAAGGAGCAAGCGCTCACCACACCAGCACTGCTGCGTCAATTCTAGTTAATTTTAGAAACAGTGTTAAATCGAGCGAATTTTGGACTCCGGTTTGATGGGTGCGGTGTATTGTGCAGCCCGGTCTGGCGGGGCCACAGTTGTACTGCCGCCTAGCAACGACCTTCAGTGTTTAATCCCGCCTCCGGCATGGCCATTTCCGATGCATTGACGCGGTACTGTGCCGGCATGATTACGATATGGCAATCCAGTGTCAAAGGCGCGTTCCAGGCGACATTATCGCACTCGGAATCACACTATCAGCTACCGAACGTTTCGCCAGCCGCCACACCAGGCGTTGGTCTGTAAAATAAGCGAAAATAATGTTTCTGCAACCAGAGGCATCGCCACCGGAGGCTCAGAGGTCCAACCCCAGCCTTGCTTCCCCCAGACTTTTCTGACTGAGGATTGGCCCCCATCATTGGCTAAACATATCTTTCTGATAATGTTTTTGTATTGAAATGTTTTCATGTTTCGAATAAGGGCAAATAATGTTCTGTTTGCTATTTGTATGGTGCTGCAGCTTTGCCTAACACGACAACGGCGTTTTACTGCGCTAAATGGTCGAGTGAACTTAAAAAGGACAAATTTGAAAGCGACCTTAGGTTTCTGTCGTTAGGTTGTCTCCCCTACCACCCATCCCCCTCCCCAGTAAAAAAACCTTGGCGAAGGCATTGTCTGCAAAATTTTGGGGATAAGGATTTCTTTGCATGAGTGTTTTAACGTTGAGTACATTTGCAGAGTAAATGAAAATGTAAAAGTGTAAGTTGTTAGTATGGAAATGTGTTTATGTGCTCAAAGACATCATCAGGGATAGTTAACGAACTAGTTTCTGATATTTTTGGTTAAGAACCCTCTTCCAATTCACATGACACATCACGAAAAACACCTCACACAGCACAGCATCCTCCCCTACCTTACATCCAAGGTCTTGACCTGACGGTGTCCTAGAAATTCCATCCAGTTTGTTTTTGCATTATCATCGGTGAAGAGAGATCCCAGAGGTTAGAGGGTCAGGAACCTAGAATTTGGTTCTCCCATAGGCTTTTTATAGGGCTCGTTTTGGTGTCAGCCATAGGCGTAGGAACGGGGGGCAGGGGGCCATGGCCCCCCAATATTCTCATTGAGGGGCCAGACCATTGAGCTGGCCACCCCCAATATTTTGAGGTGGATGCTCATCCACAAATTTAACCATATTGTGCTGAAAATGATTGTTCATTAAAAACGAAGAATGAGTAATTCATTGGTGTCCCAGCATATAGAAAACTGTAATTGGACCCGTGCACTATACGCTCTAACTGGGCTTGACTCAGCCGATGAAAAGTGAAGTTCTAATCGCCCGCAATTAGCACCTCCTGAGTGGAGGATTCCGCCGGAATGGCTTCAGCTGAATTTTGAGCTCGCGCGGAAGCGTCATCTCGCGTTGCTCGGAGGCGCGCGAGAAACCGCGGTGATTTGCGACAATGAAAATATCAGCCGACGATTAATTATTTTCCTGTACCAATTGGCAGAGCGCTGGTGCAGGCGTGGCGCAAGCGTTTGATTTGTATCATCGTTCCAGTTGCTGGAAACAGCGACGAGAACAATGGACATCCGAAAGTTTTTCAGCAAGAGGGTAAGCGAGCAACGATGAGTGTTAAAGGGAGATACGCGAAAAAATTTTATTGTGGTTTCTTGATATTTGAAAAATCCTGATCATGAAACCAATAATCATTTTATGCATCTTCGACCAATTTTTTGGGAGGCCACATCACAATTATCTAAATATTTATCGATATCAGTTAGGGTATTAAACCCAACACTCCATCACTAGCCAGGGACAGTCTTTTCTCGTTGCCATGGTTACTAAAATTGTGTTTTGATGTTTCTCATATTATGTATTTGTATTCAGAGTGTATTTTAACACTTTTTTTAGTCATTAATTTTACAAATTTATCCCACAAAAAAGATTTGAAAAAAAGATTTAAACCTCTACCTACGGTCCGACCCGAACTAACCGGAGACGTGTTCCGCTGCAGGCGGACTGGCAGGTTTTTCTGCAACGCGCACGCGCAATATCGTATTTTATAGAATGCAGACGGAAGCGAGCCCGTAATAGGCAGAATTGCTCCTGCGCACCACAAAAGAGTTTGTAGGTTGCCAGCAGTCCAACACACCTCTGTTCGAGTTTTGCAAAACAAACCCAGGAGCCGGCCGGGAGTAATGCAAATTGCCGTTGAGTCACTTTAGAACCCAACTAGAGATGAAAATCTGTCCGGCGGTACCCCGAAGGCTGTAATGGGCTCGGCTTGGTAAAGTAAGGACATTGAAGACATAACTGTCGCCACCGGCAAAAAGTGGGGGGGCAGCCAAACTTCAGCCTGATGCTGACAAAAAACTTTCAACATCAGGACCAAAAACTCTTCGAATTTGGGCTCCTCGTAGCCTTCCTCAGCGGCTGGATATAAGAATGTCCGGTTTTCCCTAATTTTTACTGAGATCAGGAAATTTTTGGCCGAAAAGTGGGGGCCAGGTCCCCCTGGCCCCCCTTTTTCCGATGCGTATGAGTGAAGACCCGTTTTTAGTGTTTCAAGTGTGTAGACTATGGTGCTCTGAACAGAAACATACAATGGCTGATCCAGGTTTTCTATTGTAGGGGGAAAAGGGTGCATTTAGATCAGAATCTATGAGCGCCGAGGATGGCCAGGGGTTGTGCTGTAGAGTTGATGTGTATCGGAGGGACCAAATGTGTATCGGAGGGACCATCGCCCCCAAAGCGTTGGAGGGGGACCAATTTATCTTTTGGCCCACCAAAACGCCAGAGAAATTTTTGAAAAGTGTTTACCCTAGGTCTGTAGAGTAAAAAATATTCGCTCCCCCTCGCCCCGGAGAGCGATCATGTACTTGGAGATGTAGCTTTATACTAAGTCTGACAAGCACTGAAAGAGATGTTTACACAAGGTCTGTAGAGCAAAAAAATATTCGTTCCCACCTAGGAGAGGCAGAAATGGGTTTGCCCCCCTAATTCTAGGTGCCGTGGCGGCGCTCATTGGCACAAGTGTTCTGTCGTTGGAGCATCTTACCCTCTAGCCCCCAGTGGAAATGAAAATGACCTTGCGGGAAATTTTCACTACAATTTTAATGTCTCCTAATTTAGCACGCGCTTTGACGGGGGTCTGAAGCCACCTTCACCTTGACGAGGGGGTTGGTACCCGCCCCCTAAGATCTCGAGAACCACGGTAGGTAGCGAAAAACGGTAAAGCGTTGGGTAGCCCATCTATTTCTTTATCAAAAATATTTGAACCATTTTTGGTCAGGTCACATTTAAGGTCACGAGAGGTTGAAACATGCCGTCCTACAAGTCTGCGAAGTATGGCAGCAGGCCAGACGAGTCGCACCAGTCATCTAAAATTCTCGCACCGCCAGCCACCAAAAATTCGCACCAATCTTCCATATACCAGGGAGAAAAACGCACCCATTCCTACCCACAAGATGCAATGCTATCTCTCTTATTAGTTAGTTAGTTAGTTGAGGACTTTTCATAAGGCCCCCTCCTGTATCTTTATAACCACCTAGCCATTATTTGTTTGGTTTTCAGTGTCACCTTCCTTGCACCAGTCTCACAAATTCGCACCAGGTTGGTAAAATTCGCACACTCGCTCCTGTCCCCAAGTGCACTCGCAGCAACGAGATCTCGTCAAAAATGTCATACTTTGCACACTGGCCGTCCTAGGGATAACATATAAATTAAGGTTTTTCGGCCATTACATCTGAACAAGTAAAGATAGAGCAAAACTACTTTTAAACTATAGGAATCCTCGTAGCAAGCCGAATCGAATGATATATGATTTGACCTTGGTAGGTCAAATCAAGGATTTGACCTGACCTGAGGTCAGGTCAAGGTCAAATTATATAAAATTTATATTATTAGAACCGCAAAGACAAGGTGAGTCTAATGCAACTAGAACGAACGCTTTATCACCATCCCTTACTGATTTATTCAGTAAAAAACATTTTTCCCATGTATTTCCAACGGAGAGGTCATGCCTTGTACCTGACCTTAGGTCATCGATATCAAAAATACCGGAAAATATTTTAGAGAACTCGGTGGGCCCATTATGTGATGAGTTTCAATCGGATAAGTTCACCCTGCTCCGACTTATACTATCTTAAACTTTTTTGAGGTCAGGTCACGACCTGGACTGGTGATCTGACCTGAGATGACCTAACCTTAAAATTTTCACAGAAGTTGTAAAAATGATGAGGGAAAATGTATGCCAAGTACGGCGGCGCGTACGCGCCGCCGTTTTTCTGCTATTTCCGAAAAACCCGAGGGGGCGGGTACCCGCCCCCCGTCAATGCGCGTGTTAACATAACTACCAGCCATATGTTCAGCGGGAACATTTTTTCAATGGATATTTATTTTCAGGCATTTTCTCAAATTTGTCAAGCTAAATCAGGGCACAACACAACAAACGTGGGAGGCATTTTCTTTCGAAGATCTAGCAACTTCACCAGAAAACGATATAATTTGTGTTAAAATGCTTAGGTAAATACCGTGGAACAAAATTTATGTACCAATACAGTGATTTATATTCATCACGGCAGCGAAGAAGCTCCTTTGACATCACATTGAGCGCAATTTTTCGGAAAGACTATTTAATTCAGCACCATCTCGGCAGACATTTCCAAATGAAATATCGCAATCCATAATCATACATTTAATCATGATATAGGTGAGCAGAGAATCGACGGTATACAAATGCTAAACGAAATCGTAACGCCGTGCACATGTTTTGTGTGGTGTCGCGTTCATTTCCACACGTATTCTTTCATGGTTTGCGCACTAACGCAGTCTCAGCCACTGAGCCGTTCGTCACGATAAATATATGACGAATACTTCACTTCTTGTTCAGATGCACCAAAAATAGGACACTGTGTACAAAGGTCACACTACTATACATAACAGGGAAGCCAACAGTTTGATTTGACTAGCATACATAACTGATAAGTTTACGGCGGCAACAAACTACGCAACACAAAATGTACAGATCACGCATAAAATTTTGCCCCTGCCCATTGTTGGGTATGCAGGAGTGCCCTTCCCTTTCCCATGTGCCCATTTACTTTACGAAGAAAAACAAAAAAGAAAAATGTATAGCAAATATTATGGGCCACACCACTCCCCGCTATTTTTTAGGTTTTTAAATGTTTTTGCGCAAGGGACATCCAAATCACAAAAAACACATGTAAAAAACCAAACGTACACACAGCTGTTATCACTTCTATCATAGATATATAGATCAATGCACGTTCCTAAAATATATAAATAATCCTTTATCAATCACCGACTCGTACCTCTGACGCGGCGCTACAGCGGGTAAACGCCCGATTAGTATACGAACTGGGTGCAGATACAGTATTATCAATAATAGCTGGCTACCTGAGGATACTACTCAATCACTTTTACTAAATGTAGTAACGCATTCTCTTCATTTCCCGACGACTTTTCTGTTCTGCCCTTGCCTTTCGCTTCCCCTCCGCATACAACCGTTGCAGCCACTTCACCCGCATGTGTGTTCTCGTCACCGCGTACTTTCGCGCTACCTTTTCGTGAAGGTCCGGGAATTTAACCAGCACATCAGAAGTCAAACGGCGAATGAATCCTGGTTTCCTATCGATGTCGCTTGGTCCATGCATATCACAAACTAAAACCTCTAGCTCCCCTACTTGCCTAAGCCACTTTTCACTTGGTATTGTGAGACCACCCCGATTGAGACGTTGCAACCACTCCAGTTTCCCACTTTCATCTACTACAGGCACGGTCGATGATATGTATCAGAGAGAGCTGTCCACAGGTTTGCATTTTGCAGCAACAAAGCCCGCCACGTAGGCCGGTGCCTGCTTACAAAGTTTTTGGTTCGCGTCCCCTGCTGACGGAGCAGCTCGTTCCACGGCGTCGTCCTGGTCATCCTCGTCCAGCCAGTCCTGCTCCGGGTTGTCCGGTACCGGTGGAGCGGGGCACGGCTGCACCCTCTCCATCTGATCACACAGCAGCGATGTCATCCAGCTCTTCAGTAATGACTATCGGGGGGGGGTGTCCAGTTGCAGGGTAGCCGCACTCAGGTATGTTGATTCTTCTTCTTCCAGCGAGACTGGGGCTCCATCAGCATGTGGTCTAGCATGAGAACACGAGTCTTGGCCTCCACCGCCGTTGGGTGGGTGCTGCCTGCTCCCAAGCACCTGACCTGAGAGAAGAAGTTTGTTACCATGTCCTGATTCACCCGAGACGTCAGAAAGTACTTGACACCGTAGATGTTCTGAAGCATGCTGTGGAGACCTCGCAGGGCTGTTAAGGACATGATGAACCCGTTCTGGAATGGTACCTGCTCTGGCATCCGACTCAGGAGTCCCGAATCAGCCGCATGAACTCGAGCAGAGAAGTATACTGAGCATTGATGGTGTGCTCCAAGCCGAATGCTGACCGATGAGCCTTGCCGTCCAGGAAGCACCGAAAGTTGCAGGTGTCGAACATCTCGTCGCAGGTGATGACGAACTGAGCCTGCTTGACGAAGCGCTGACCGAATAGGTGGAGTAGACACTTTCCCACGCGCTCGCTGAGCATCTGGGCCGCTGGACGTACTCGCTGTCGCTCCTGGCCAGTCACCTGACGGAAATTTTTTGGTATAAACTTCATCTGACAATCATCAACTGATGGGCGATTGTCAAAACGAACAGTTTTATTGGATATTTTGCTATATCGAGCGAATAACTGACACTTAGCCAAATATTCACAATCTAGTCATTTATCATGATTGTTCAACTTAACAGATATTAGAAGATGAAACATGTTCAGCTCTCACACATTTATAGATTTGTTTTAAATCTATTTTCACCTATCAGGGAAGGTTCATAATGTCCTTTTATTCAAAAGAGGACCACTAAAATTATTGCTATGTTCCCGTTGCCAGTGAAAAATATATTGATATGTTCATTCGAATGAGTGACCTGAGATTCATTTGATAGCAATGCAACCCATTTTGCCTCTGCAAATACAATTATACACAGTATATTAATAAAAACGGTACAAACCAAATGGAAAGGTGCACTCCCGAGCACTGAATAATTTAAAATCCTATACAAATGATTTAAATTTCACGTCCAGCACATATAAAAAGAACGCAAGTAAAAGTTTGATGCACAAAACTGATGGCCCATACCTTTATATGCTTCAACTGAAGGGCGTGGCAAAGCAGAAGCTTGGCATTGTCCTTTGCCAAAAGCTGCTGGGGGAGGCCCTTGTCTACTACCGGTGCCTCTGGACCCGGTAGCCTCAGACCCTGGTCCAAGATGTGGTTCCTCAGCAGCTTCAGGAAGTGAGGGACCATCCACACATCTTAAGCCACTGGCAGCACCTGAAAAATTCATATAAGCATGAGGAAAGGACAGGCAAAAAATATGGAATGGAAGACTTCAATTCCCAGGACTTAAATGTGAGCACAAACTTGGCTTAGGGGCCAAAATGTTTTATAAGAATGCTATCCATCACATTACTATATTTCAAGTTATTACACAAAAGTGACAGCAGAAAAAGAAGCAACAGAATCATTGTTTGCTACAAGTATGGTACTTTTGACAAGGCCTAGTCAATGTGAGTGCCCCTGGAGACAGGAACAAGTGGTGCAAATTTTATTAACCTGGTGCAAATTTGAGACTGGTGCAAGGGAGGTAACGCTGAAAACCAAACAAATAATGGAAAAATGGTTATAAAGACACAAGGAAAATTGCATCATGTGGGTAGGGACCTGTCTGCAAAGTATGGCAGCAGGCCAGACAAGCTGCACCAGCCATCTGAAATTCTTGCACCGACAGCCACCAAAAATTCACACTAACCTGTCATATTACCAGGGAAAAATGCTCTCATTCCTACCCACACAATGCAATGCTGTCTCTCTTATTAGTGAGATAGTTAAGGACTTTTTCAAGCCCCCTCCTCAGTCTTTATAACCATTCAGTCAATATTTGTTTGGTTTTCAGTGTCACCTTTCTTGCACCAGTCTCACAAATTCACACAAGGTTGATTGAATTTGCACCACTTGATCCTGTCTCCAAGTACACTCGCACCAACGAGATCTTGAAGAAAATGCCATACTTTGCACACTAGGGTAGGGATGGGTGCTTTCTCCCTGGTATACTGCAGATTGGTGTGAATTTAGGTGGCTGGCTGTGCAAATTTGTGCCAGAGTTTTAGATGGCTGGTGTGACTCTTCTGACCAGCTGCCATACTTTCCACAATGGTGAATATATATAAAACATATATCATGTTTGCTACAAAGCAATGAAAAGGAGAACAGAGAAAATGGCAATTATTGATAAGCGACCTCCCCACACACCAAAATGGATATGTGCACCGGTTGGAAACAAAAGTTTCTTCTGGAAATCAAGTTTATGCCTCCAGATATATGCAGGATCTGCGCTGCCCCAAATGCCTCAAGAAACCAGCCACATTCTCCAGACAGAATATCATTGAGGACAGAAAATAGAGTTGTTGTTACCCACATCATACATCTCCAACATAGAGGAAGGATAAGACTTCTAAATTTACCCCACCTAGCATACGGGAGAAAAAAGAGATGAGCTTGCCATAGTACCTAAACATGTATAGATCAAGGCATGTTAAGGTCTAATTTGAGCTATCTGAATGCTCTGTTTAATCTTTAATTTAAAAGGTTCAAGGGCCACATAGGCTGCCAAAACCCAAAAAATGTCTTGCTTATCTTTTAAGAATGACAAATATTAAAGAACATCTATCTTTAAAAGTTAGCATACTCACAGAGTTCACTTACAGTTGGTACAAAAATATTTCATCCATCATCAACCTTAGCACAATATCATAGTTTCTCCAGAACCTACATGTATGATCGCACACCAACATCCCACAATCTCCTTCCCTTATGCTTTCTGACTAAAAACAACGTTTTATGGCACTTGCTCAGAGTACTGTTGTAACTAGGGGCCTGTTCCAGCGCCTCCTCAAACCTGCTCCAACCTCCTCAAAGCTTCTCCAACTTCCTCTCGCCCGGTCCAGCGCCTCCTTAAACTTCCTCCAAGCTCGCCAAAGCTCATCTCAAATCTAATCCAACCTCCTCTCAAACGAAAGGTGGTTTTTCAGAGGAAGTTGGAGGAGCTCAACTGTGGCGCACGAATTTCAATTGGGAAACTAAAATAAGTTGCTTTACAGTGAGACACGACATTTGTGGGCAGCTTAAGGTTTTGATTACGTTGTTTTTCTGTATTCCACTTTCAATAAAATACATCAAATGAGTATCAGAGGCCTTAATCAAATTCGATTAGTTTCTTAGCTGCGCCACGCCCGCCATATTGGCGCTGATCAGGCGCAATCAGCTGATATCTCATCCAATCTCATCCGAAATCGGTCCAGCGGACACCGGTTTTTGCGCCTGCTCCGACTTACTCCAAACTACTCTCATCTTTTTTCTAAGGAGGCGCTGGAACAAGCCCTAACTATGGTGTCTCTATTGGTTTGCTAACTATGATAACACGGCGGATGGGCCGATGGGCTTTATTTTTCTGAAGCCATTCACATATACTCGGTGGTACAAAGAAAAAAGCAGGCACAAAACAGAAGATTTCTTCTGCATCAGCTCTGCAAAATGCTATTTGTACTCTTACCTGTGGAAGATAACATCAGAATACAAGAACAACTCTCACTAAAATCTTCGAAATCCCCTATATAACTATGCTTTTGTTTCCCTTGCTTCAATGCAGCTTAAATATGTCTCTTTTCGTTCATATATGTCTCACTGCGTCCTCGGGTCTTCAATCGTTTTCTGCAATATCCCCAGAATGACGAAACTTTTGCGTCAGGAAGGTCACGTGACCCCCTTTGAGGTGGCTATGCCTTCTGATTGGTCAGTTGTGATTACTTAAAAATCCTATATTTCTATTATAATATTATTTTAGGCAGTAGATATTCTGAAATAATTTTTGTCTTTATCGGTTCAAAACTTTCAAGTCACTGCTTAGGAAAAATACGACCATTTTTTAGAGAAATTGATAGCTCTAGCCGTGTGTACGTCATATACATCGATATGAGGTGTACCGATAAAGTCGTCTAGAAATGTTGACTTTGAGAGCAATTTTAAGGCATTTGCCGGCCGAATTCGCAAAAATGAGAATATGACTTCTGAAACAACTTTTTGTGACCTTTTGATCTAGCCAATAAAAATTTTTTCGCGTATCTCCCTTTAAAGGGAGTGGACCACTTTGTGAAAATCCTAAAAAGAACATTTTAAGAACAAGAGAGGTCTGAAAAATAGGAAACATAACTTTTCCCCACTTTCATGCGCTAAAAACAGAAATATGTCCTCTTTTCTAACAATATGTGACGTCATCAAAATAACACTGTTGATAATCAGTGAAATCCCAAACGTTGATCATAGACTCGCTATAAGCTCCATTCAGAGCATTTCCGCACGGCAAAAAATAGCATGCAGTACAAGAAGAAGCGCTGGTGCAAAAAACTGCACGCCAGGTGTCACTACGATAGCCAAAATTATTCAATGGTAGAAAGTTTATGCATATGTCTGATGAAAGGAAACAATTTCAGAGTTGGATTTTGACAAAAACATTTAACCCTTGTTTGCACAAGTACGGGGGAGGGAGGATATGATGTGTATTGCAGGAATTGGCCTAATTTTGACCCAAGAACGCCCTGAACTGGACAACTTTTTACCTAACATCCCGGTGGACAAGCAGTTGCATGCTGGTTCACTCGCTAGCATGGTATTTTCAGTTTGAGGGCGAGACGTAGGGCTTACGACCAATCAGCTGACTGCAACCATATTGAAGGTATTCCTTCAGGGTTTGAAATAAGCCAATAGGCCCCTTTACTTTGAACTTTAAAGCTGGCGGAAATTTTATGCCGAAAGCTTTGGGTGAAATCAAATATTCCGATAGTGGTTTCTCAACACGCTCTACAAAACTGCTATCTCAGTTCAAAACCCATTATAAAAGTGGGACACTCCCTTTAACATAAGGGAAAAAAGTGGAGTTAGATAGTTAATCTCGAAGTTCCTGCTCACAACAAAATTTCGTTCTAAAACCAATAGTTGTTTGATTTGGGCCAGCTGCTACCCTGCGTTCATGTCCCTAACATAACCCGGAAACTTGTGCAGGGGCGCAGACAGAGCCTTGGTATGGGGGGGGGGCACAGCACCATGGGCCCAAAAAAGAAAGCCCACGTTTCAGCGGCCATGGGGCACTTTCATCCGCAGAGGGCACCCGGGAACTAATGGGGGCACGTTCCCCCTCTGCCCGCTGGCTGCGTCAGAGCCAATATTTCGCCAAAAAACAACAAAGCATGGTCCAAGTTTATGTCAGCGGCCCTGGCCCCATTGGCGGACGCAGGGGGGGGCATTTGATTGATTACACTGGTCAACAAAATTCAACTTTTGTCGTGTATCCAATATAAAAGAGTCCGTTTCTAGAGTAATTTCTGACGCTGAACACTAATCTGGCAGCAGAAATGCCGTATCAGATCAGAATTTTGAGATCCAGTATGTCTGTGTGTCGTCTTTGTGCAAGCCTTCTCGGCATCAGTGACATTGACAGTGCAAAACCCAAGAGGTCTAGGAAAATGAACGTTTAGGTGTTTGTGGAGGCTAGGGTATTCTACCTTAAACCAGATTTTCATAGACCTAGGTCAATATATTCAAGGTAAAACGAGGCCATATAGGTCAAATTCTGTATGTGGGGCAGCATTTGGGAAATGCCGTGATTATGCGATGAGAAGCCGGTTATGGAGAGAAAGTGGCCTAAAGTAACAGAGGAAAGGTCTTAGGCAATGTTCCCTGAAACTTTTAGGCCAAGGTCGTTCAAGGCCATTGACCTTTGGCGTTAAAATATTACATTTTGCCTATAACGTGTAGTGCAGTTAGCACTATGGCAACCGTGGGGCGGAAAATAAGGTTTGACCTTGACCCATGACCTTTGTCTTGAACCTGCGACTTTGAGCTCAAGATTGAGTGACCTAGTGTATGACGTCATAGCATGATATACGTCATATTAGGCGGCATCATCCGACCAAAGCCACTAGGGTAAATGACCTTGACCTGTGACTTTTTACTTAGACTCAACCTTCAAGGGATTATAACTTCAATTTTGAGTCGGTTATAATCAATGGGACGTACGGGATAAGGTGACTGAATAAAATCCTCATCATATAATGTTGCGATGTCACCTCTCGGTTTACAATACCGGTGAGCTTGTGCGACCGAGCGCAAACCTTGTTCAATGTACAATGCTCATGTACTTGAATGCGAGGTAGTCTTTCGTTGCAATAAATTCATATATTTATTGATAAGCTGCATTGTCTGGGTGCAGATAATCCGGATTCTCGACATCCTTGATCTATATTTTTTCACAAAAGGCTAGGCTGATGACAGTGTGTGGAAAGTGTAGGGGCTATACAACAGGTATGCTCTGGAGAAAAACCCAGGTCCGATGGCAAAAAACGGTTACTAAATTTGAAATCAGCGGTATCCAAATAGGAAGAAACAGGTGTTTACGTGTCGGATCCATTTTGGCTGTTGACCAGTGTTATTGGGTTTTAGGGGCGCGCCAACCTGCGAGGTCATATAGCGCCCATAACACTTCTCTGCAGCCAAAGCCTATAATTTTTTATGTAGGGGAAAGTAAAGTCTTGTCTAAAGCAAAATAATGTTTACATCAAAAAGTGATTCTTTCACATCGTGGTTATGATTCTCACTGCGCGGATACGAGATCACAGATTTAAACAGGGTTGTCGCGCCGACAGGCGCCCGGCGCGGGGCGGTGGGGCGTTAATTCCGACGCCCACCCCGCACCAACGGACCCAGGGGCGCGGGGGCATCCTAGACGCCGGACCCAAGCCCGACGTCCAACGGAGGCTCCCCCATCGCCCCTGGACTCAAAAGGCCCCGGAGCGAAAGGGAGGACCCGCCAAATCGGCGCCAGGCGCCTACCAGAGCGGCTGTCTACCACAGCACACACATTTAATCATGATCAAATATTATCGTAAAGTCAATGTCTCTTAGATAGGACAGCACCCGCTCAACCATACTGGAGTCACAGCCGATCAATTCTAAAAGGGGAGCATTCCAGCCATGGACCCCCAAAGCACTGGAGGGGGGCCAAACTATCTTTGGCCCCCAAACGCCGGATAAATTTTTGAAAAGAGGTGTTCACACTAAGTCTGTAGAGAAAAAATCTTCGCTCCCATCCCCCCGCCGAAAGCGATCATGTTCGTGGAGAGGTAGCTTATACTAGGTCTGTCGAGCACTGAAAAAGGTGTTTACACTAGGTCTGTAGAGAAAAAAATCGCTCCCACCCCCCCTCCAGGAGGAGAGGCAGACATGGGTTTGGCTCACCACCCCAAAACTCGGGTCTGCGTCCGCCCCTGCCTAACCCCCAATAATGTTACCGCTCCTACGTCTATGGTGCCAGCATTAACCCACTCAGAACCCCCCTCCGCCCTGGATCGAGAAGGGTTCTCGAGCCCTGGTATTGATCCTACACTGAGAGAAAGTTTTATTCCTAAGTGCTCTATCTAATCCGGAATCACGGTCAGCTCGAGCATAAAATGATGCCATGAAACCTTATTAAAGGAACATTTGAGCATGCTTGCTCCTCAATAGAGCCTCTTCCCAGCATAATTCCAGCACAGGAAGTGTTTTTGTATGCCTTGACAGCTTAAAATAATTCTCGGCTTCTAAACTTGGTGGGAAGAAGCTTAATATGATACCCACATGGTATTACAAGTGGGATATTTTTACACCACAAAGCATCATTTTACCATAGGTGCTCGACCTATTCCAGCCACAAAATTCAAAGAGCTATTAATATCCTCATCAAAGTTTCATTTTATACTAGGAATCAATATATTCTGTCACCAGAAATAACCAGGAATATGGGAGCTTTAGCTGCAGAATCATTCAAAGCCCCAGTGTATTTTGATCCCACGTCAAAGCGTATCCGGAGATTGCGTGCGCGTGCTCGACCCGCGATTGAGAAAACTTACTCACCGTTTCGCGCCATCTTCAGTATTCCTGCCATTGCACGCAGAGCTGGCCACAAAGCTTTGGCGTCGTGATCCGAGCGAAATTTGAGGGGGATAGCTGACCCTTTTCACTTTACGTTGGCACGTGCTTCTACATCGATCCAACTCAGGTTTTGACCTGAGGGGCCTGAACAAGCCTCTCTGCATTTGGCATGGTTTACGGGAGAAGCCACATCGACAGACCTAGCGGTGATAACGGATCAAGAGGAGAAGCTCAAGCTGAGTCTGATGACCGACAGACTCCGCTGAGAGCTAGCGAGAGTGAAGAAGTATACTGGGGCTGCGACGGTTCAGGCACTCATTGTACTGATGGCCAAAACCAGGAGTCCATGTGTGTCAGCTAGGGGACGACAACATGCACTGAAGCCCCAAGTTTGGCCGCGCAGAACACCCTTGCTCTGCAAAGTTGACAAAGTAATGAGAAGCATCTGTTACTGTTGGATACAGTCACCCACGGGTTCTAAAGATCGTGTTCAGCTCACTTTGAGCACATATTAGGGGCGCTTAAAAAAGATTGGAAGGATTTTCACAAGAGCCTCTGAACGCACATCCATCGCTGGACAGAGGTAAGTCTCATTCTGTACAATATCGTGCACAGAATGATATTTTTCAGCCATGACGGGATACTTTGAAGCAAACATGTCTACAATCATATCTATATATCCAAAGTAAAAGAGGGCTGCTATCTCTAACGACAGCGGCATGTGCTTGAAGTGTAAGCCTGGACCGCTCCTGGGCGATATGGTAGAGGACTGTTCATTAAAGGCATTTCATGTGTGTCCGAAAAATGGTGAACGTGATTGTTGTTTAACCTTCGCCCGGGTGGGGGTCTTTTAGACCCCCCTCGGGTTTTTCCAAAGCGACCAAAAAACGGCGGCGCGCAGCGCCGCCAAACTTGGTCTAGCTGTTCCTTCATCATATTTACATCTTTCCTGAAAATTTCAGCTCAAGGTCATATCAGGTCAGGTCACCAGGTCAGGTGAAGTGACCTCACCTAAAAAATGCTTAGAACCGCATAACTAAAAGAAGGGTTAATCGATCAAGTTCAAACTCATACCACATATTGGGCTCACCAGGAGCTACAACATATGTTGCGGGATTTTGATATTGGTGACCTAAGGTCACCAAGGGGCCTACCAGGCCCCCCTCCAGTGCGCGTTAGTGCCAGACCCCCTCCAGTGCGGGTGTTAAGTAGTGTCCAAAAAAGCATGAAACCACTGTTTCTTCATGTCACTTCTTAATTCGATAGCAGGTAATGATGAGCTCTAACAGATTCTCACTCACAAACAAAGCCCTATAATATCAGATTGGTTCATACTCTAGAGGGCTTTAGAAAATAATTGAAGATAATAAGCTAACGCAAATTTTGGAAGCAAATTTCAAGACTTTCAACAAAGTCTCTTTTAACGAAATTGATGTGGTAATTTTGTATCCAAGTCACCTAAAAAAACCCAGCCCCCAAAGGCTTAAGCTGTGCAGCTGTCGCCCCGGTAGCTCAGTTGGCAGAGTGTTGGGCTTCGGCCCGCTGCTCCATATACTCCCTCCTCATACACTCAATGCACTAACACTATTAACACGCGCCCAGCTTGGGGGGGCAAAATTCGCCCCATCCCTCCTGGTTTTCCCCAAATAGCACAAAAACGAAAAGACGCAGAACAACAAAACCCACAGTACTTGGTTCCTGATCCATTTTACACATCTGACTAAATTTTTGAGTTAAGGTCATGTCAGGTCTGGGAGCTATTCAAGGTCAAGTGACACGACCTCAAAACCTAAAATCACGAGGTTTGAAGCGGCGCCCTGGGAACATCAGCAACCCGATCCGTTTGAAACTTTTACAATATCATACGATCGTTAGGGTCTATATGTCTGCTATTTCGGAATTTTGATGTGGAGTCAATCTTTTGGTCACCCGATTATAAGTCTATAGTGAAAAATATAATCGGCTCGTTTTCAGTAAATACTGGATAGATAAAACTGAAAATCATCAAACCGTCTATTCTTACCATGATCTTGATAAAAAGTTGAGTTTTTGAGCATATGACCTCTCAAAGGTCATGTCAGGTCACGGGAGCATAGAGCGAATTGTTTGCCAATAACTTCTCACTGAAATGAGATAAAGCTCCCATTTTGCTTGTATTGTGCTTATATTGTCACGGGAAGTCAATTGATATGCAACATGACCACACCAGGCACTCTATGTCTCTGACCTAACTCGAGGTCAGGTCATTTTCACTATTTGACCTAGCAAGGTCATATTATACATCATTCGATTCGCCGCGATAAGATGAATCCAATGATGCATAAATATTTTCTCTAGCTTTCTTGAGGGCAGATCTAGAGAGAGAAACGTACACTGCTCTGTTGTAAGGCTATGGAACCTTCTTTGACCTATGCTGACCTCAATATTGACCTGACATAAAAATTATACGTATAAAATATCTTTGCCTTGTCAAGAGCTTTTGAACGCCGCCCGTAATATTCCTTTAGCTTTCGTGGAGAATGAGATAAGGAGGGGGCGAAAAACGGCCCCCAGCGGGGCGCATGTTAACACGCGCACTGGAGGGGGCCTCGGAGGCCCCCTCCTGTTTTCCGAGGTGGCCGGAGAACCGCTCGTAGCCGAAACACGATACTTCGCCACATTGATTATAATTTAATGGCGCGTCGATTGATGAAGATTTTTTTTAAATCGGTCGCAAATTTTTTGACTCATAGGCTTTTAAAGTCAGACCTGCATTTTGAGATCGCCGTAATCGCGCGGTCAGACCAGTTAGCTTGCATTGGAGACCGAGTGGTGAAGTCATAACACTATACAACCGGGATTATATGTCAAGGTCACCTCACATGAAGGTCAAGGTCAAGGTCAAAGGTCACAGGTCAAGGTCATATCTGCACTTTCAAGGTCGCTAACCACAGTGCTTCCGGTCAAATGACGTTACACGGTCTAACGTACATTATGCTACGACGTCATCGATAAGGTACCCCAATACCAAGATCAAGGTCAAAAGGCAAGGTCAAAGGTCATTTGCAAAGGTCAATCCTCATTTCCCGCCAAACAGTGGCATATAGTATGTAATGAGATAGTGTTATTCAAAGTGTACATTATAAGTAGTATACTATATTGTGACCTTACAGGTCAATGACCTTGAATGACCTTGACCCCAAAATGGAAGGAAAGGCTCTTTGAAACCTTCTCTATATGACCCTGGTCCACCTTTAACTGATTCCCGCCATTTTCCCGCATAATCACGGCATTTACCAGTCGGTCCCCAGCATGGCCAAGTTTTGACCTTTATGACCTCGTTTGACCTTGAAGATTTTGACGTAGGTCAATAAAAAATTGCTCATGATGTAGATAACCATAACCTCCACCCACCTCTCAAATTTCGTTTTTCTATGCCTCTTAGTTTCCGAGATCTTAGGGGAGGGCCTACCAGGCCCCCTCCAGTGGGCGTTAGTGCCAGGCCCCCTCTAGTGCGGGTGTTAATGTTGAGACTGGGAGAGAAAGGGGAAAAATTATCTTACATTGATTTACGATCAGTTTTTCTATGTAGATCCAGAAATGCTTCACAAACACATTTCCCCTAGGGTAGTTTGCGGCAAGACAGTGTGAGGGGATAGATGTCCAAAATAGTGGAAACATGCTAGTTTTTTTAGATACATATTTATTAGCAGCGAATAAATAACCAAAATTGTAGATTATAAAACGGGGATTGCATTTTGCATTAACACGCGCCCGCTTGGGTCCCTAGAATTACGCGCCCCGATGGGGGACGTATTTCGCCCCCCCCTCCCACCCTCCGTATCTTATTTCCCAGAAAAAAAACTAAATAAAAATTATGGACGGCGTTCAATAACTCTTAACGAAAAAAAGATAAACCATTCGAAGTATTTTTATGTCAGGTCAATACTATTGAGGTCAGCATTGGTCAAAGAAGGTTCCACAGGCCTACAACAGGGCAGTGTACGTACCTACGTTTCCCTCTATGTACTCAGCGGAGCTAGAGCAAATATCCCTGCATCATTGGATTCCTCTCATCGCGGCAAATAGAATGATGCATAATATGACCTTGTTATGTAAAATTGTAAAAATGACCTGACATCGAGTTAGGTCAGGGTCACAGGGTGACCAGGTATGGTCATACTGCACATCAATCGACTCCCCGTGACAATTTAAGCCCAATGCAAGCAAAATAGGAGCTTTATCTCAATTCAGTAAGAAGTTATTGGCAAAACAATCACTGTATGCTCCTGTGACCTGATATGACCTTTGAGAGGTCAGATAGTCAAAAACCCAACTTTATTGTCAAAATCGTGGTAAGAATACGCGGATTGAGGATTTCCATCTTTATATATCCAATATTTACTGAAAACGAGCCCTTTCTACTTTTCGCCATAGACTTATAATGGGGTGACCCAAATATGACCCCAACTTAGGTAAAGAATATCAAAGTTCTGAGACAACATATCTGTAGACCCTAATGACTTAATTATATTGTGAAAATTTCAAACTGATTGATTGGCTCATGTTTCTTAGGCGTCGCTTTAAACTCGTGATTTTAGGTTTTGAGGTCGGGTCGCTTGACCTTGAATAACTGCCTGACTTGGCATGACCCGACTTTAAACATTTGATCAGGTGCGTAAAATTGATCAGAGGGCGAATTTCGCCTCCCCCAGCGGGGCACAGGTTAAGTACCTTAAGCCTCTGGAACCCAGAGCCCTTCCTAAAATGACGCCAGTGAACATAGGTACGAGAAAACTTCTAACATCATCACCGACTCGGTTAGAACCCTTACCTGAACTGCACACTGAGGTACGTCGTTTGCGTCTTGTATATGTATATCAATTTCAGCATGCCTATTCATTTTACTACCAGACGACAGTATTCTTATTCTGACGTCAATATCGGGGTTATCATCATTCCTGTTCTTTAAGTGGCACCTTCATAGTCACCAGTATGCAATTTGAGAGGGCACGGGACAGAGGCCGTGTTGTTGCTTCCTCTATATTCTCGGTAGAGGGGTCCGGGGCTTTGTACGCGCAGAGAGAATGCACTCCCCTTTACAATTTCCGCAGTCACAGATACAAAGGAATGAGGGAGAAAGTCAAAATTAAGGTGGCCACGTGTAAAACGTCTTTTTCATGACAGGGTTACGTTCTATGCACATCCACGAATGCATCGAATTTGCAAACATTCTAAGCCAGATGGTAACACAGTGTCAGCTTGTCAAATGTATGACACTCAGTGCACTGAACAACATGTTCTATGGATCCCCTGCAATAATGGAGGCGGCCATATTTAAGGCACATTCTCTGCACGTGATTGCTGTTTCAGCCAGCTTAATTCAGAGTAATGCCAGCTAATGGGGAAACTTTAATGGACAGCCGACATTTAGTGGTTTTGCCTTTCAGTTGTCCAATTCTCTGCCCATGCCTCAATTACACGCCAGGCACGCCGCGGCAGACGACGGCGCCACCGCCAATAAAAATCCCGTCTGTGCGGCACCCAGCCCGGGCCGACCGAAATAAATCAGAGACCACTCAAAACTTAGCGGAGACGTACTTCGAGTGCGCTGCTTCTCACCGCCGCACAATTAGCCACCATTAGCTGTTCTTGGTAGCGTGTGGCAGCTTGACTGAAAAGACTTTCCGTTGGTACTCTGAAATGGCAGCCGAAAAATAAAGCGGTGCACTGCTTACTGTAACCATCTTACAATCACAGTAAAATAACACAAAATCAAGTCGTCTCAATCGCTCGAAATTTGGAATCACCTCACGTCATGAGATACGATGAACCATTAAAGAAAGCATCCACGTTGTCCCTTAATGGAAATCATGCATCACAAAAGAAAAATAGTTACGCGTTAAATCTGTGAGCGGATTCACAGAAAAGCAATAATCTTGTAACTGGATCGTGTATGTATGTTACAGGAAAGTGCGAAATCCGGGATTTCGCGAACTCCTAGGATTTCGCGAAATCACTGACCAGCCAGGGAGTTCGCGAAATCCTAGGAGTTCGCGAAATCACTGGCCGACCAGGGATTTCGCGAACTCCTAGGGATTTCGCGAACTCACTGAAACTTCAGTGATTTCGCGAACTACCTGAATGCTTTTCAGGATTTCGCGAAATCCCTAACATGCCAATATGTCATATAGTTTGAATCCGAAGAATGATCTTTCAGTGATCTGGTTTTACACTCCCCATCCTGTTTTCTCTTTCTATGTTGTATTTTGCTTGATTTTATGTATGTCGGCCTGATATTTATTTTTTGAAAAACATTTGAAAATTAATTTTACACCCTCAGCTCTACCTCACACAGGGTCCTTGTGCCCGCTGACGAACTATTCGAGTCACTAGCCTTCCTCGAGGTGCATGGTTTATGCAATATGAACCGTAGGTGTGGAGGGGAGGGGCTCAAAACAAACTAGAGATGCCACTTCTTTTTCATTGTCATCTGTAATGAATATCTTAATTTCTTAACAAAGCAAACTCCTGATGGGAAGTATTGTGCCGTAAGAAACGGACAAAGAACTGATATACTTTCACAAAGGTCTATTTTAGCTATGTCTATGTTGGAATGTACTACGGACGTCCACAAATTTTCCAATAACAATACTTTGATACAGGAGGAAGTGTCGGCCTCGAAAAAGCTCTCGGTGTAAGAAGCGGCACGCCAGTCATCGTTTGACCATTGCCAAGGCTTTCAGAAATTTTATTGTCGATTCCGGCGGGCCAGCAAATGCACTTAGCTTAGGTGCTCCAGCCACGTTCATGACAATAGGCAATGAGATTACACATTGCAAATATGCGTAACAATTGTTTTATTCCGTATCTCTGCTTATGCCGACAACTATAGTTGTCGGCTTATGTTCAGCTATAGCTGAAACTGTATAACACTTCTGATATACTGATAAACTGAAAACAGAGATATGGTGTAAGTTAATTTGCAGAATAATTATTTCGTTGTTGCAGCTCTGAAAATTTATCTTAGTATAGCCGAACTGTACCTGTAAAGTTTGGCCAAAGTTTTGGAATACATTAATGAACTTAATGCAAAAAATAATATAACATTATTGTATTTTCCTTACCCAGAAAGTAATACGAAATGGCCATCAGATAAGCAGCATTTCTTTTGTGTAATAATGAGGGTTGTGATATGATAATGATCTCTCTGCAGATGCTGGATAAGTGAGTTGGAAAGAAGCGCTTCAGAATTTTGTCTCTAACGGTACTCACAGTTGGTGCACCTGACCAACTTCGTACCGAGTACGTGCATGGCCGGGGCGGGGTTGGGTAACCATACCCCTTGGGTTTTTCGCACAGTCTTGAAAACGGCTACGCGCAGCGCTGCTGTACACAGTACAGTTTTTCTGAAGCTTTTACAACTCCTGTCAACATTTTCGGCTCAGGTCATTTCAGGTCAGGACATCAGTGCAGGTCAAGTGACATAATCTCCAAAAAAGAAGAAAACATAAGCAAGGAACAGCTTAATTTATCAATCTAAGATTCGTATTGAATAAAGGGCCGACTGAGTACACACAGTTTTTTTAGGATTTCTGAAGTCGATCACCTAAGGTCAATTATGAGTCATGATGACACCGTTGGAAAAGTATCGGTAAAATGGTTTAAACATAATAATTTTGTTGGGAACGGAGCCAAATTGTATATTTTGGCATCATTAGGGTTGTCTTGTTTCTGCAATTCTAATGATATGCATTCTGACCCAATTCGATATTGACCTGATACAAGGTCAGGTCAAATCTTAGCTTTGACCTAGAATAGTCACATTATTAATCATTCGACGTCGCTTGCAGAAAAGCTTCAGACAGTGAATCCTTATATATTGTATCTCTTCTACATCAGATGGTAGGACTGAAGAACTGCATTTCAGTTATATCACCATATCCATATTGTGACATTGTTTGGCTTCCAATGCCCTCAGATTTTACCCGACAAAAGAATGCATAGAACACTTCCTTTAAAGCTTAGGTTGTGCTACTTAACGCCATTTATTTTTTCGCTAACTAGCGTAGTTTTTAGATTTTAGGCGGGGGGCGTAGCCCAACCTCGTCAGGGTGAAGGTGGCTCAGACCCTGGCATTGCACGTCTTAAAAATTGCATCCCGCAAAACTAGTTTGAGACTCATACCAAACGTTTTTGACTGTGATTATTTTAAAGCTATCAAAAGACATAGTCATAAGAGACTTCCGCAATTGCTCTCGGTGACCGGCACCTCATCGACACCACCAGCCAAAAGACACGTGATGAGTTTTCAAAAATGTGAGCGTCGGGCACATTCTTTTCCGGATGGCGTGGTTTGCTCAAAAGTAAGTGCGTTGCGCCATTGCCGAGCATTTATACCATTTTTCAGTAGCGCAAATATTTTGCCATTTCTTGAACTGTGTTACACCCAGATTTATTCTAGTGATCAAGCCATGGATTTTGTACCATTTTCTTTATCGTATCCGTAGATAAAATTCCATAATAATGCAACCTACATAAGATACCGTAACGCTATTCTGTGATGTAGATTTGACATAAAATAACCGTAGCGTACATAATTATGAAAGTTGGTGATAGCGTAGACCACTTTTATTGAATACTTGGGTAGTTATGCTGACTCCATGCACTGCATATGTATAATATTAAATATACAGATCTATCATAGGCGGATCCAAGATTGCCGATCGGGGGGCATCCTCCGGGGGAGTGGGCGGGGCGCCATCCGGACCAGGGGAGTGCTTTTTTGACCGGAAAAACCTATCAGGTGGGCGCAAAATCCTATCGGTGGGCGCCGATTTTACATCCCTAGGGACGGGGATGGAAAGCGACATTTCAGAGTGGCGCCGTGACCATTTCGGGCGCCGAGGGTCGATCGGGGCACCTGCCCCCTTGTCCCCTAAATCCGCTATAAAATATATCATGAATATAAAATAACCAAGTACCAAATCACAATGAAGGCGAAGTGTATTCTGCGGGGAGTGTGAGGGAACCAAATTTCAGGAGGACCGGCTTTTAACCGCCGGCCTGTCTTTTTCCCGTGATCCACATTTGCAATCAGCAGCAACTGAACTTTTACCTTGCGTACAATATTAATAAGCGAAACTCGATAAATGTATCGCTGCAACCTCAAGAATACAATTATGACCTTCCTTATATTTAGCTTAAAACCTTCCTAATATTTAGCTTAAAACCTCCCTTATACGTGATTTTCACGGAAAATGTCCGGTTACTGTTTATAATAAATCATAAGAACAATAGTCCGCAATCCTAGCTAGTCGTCCTTGAGCTGACTAAATGTCGGAATTCGCGAACTCCTGAGTGTTTATCCGGTTTCGCGAACTCCTGACTTCTAGTCCGGATTTCCAACTCCCTGTTTAGTCCAGGATTTCGCGAACTCCCTGTCACCCAGGATTTCCGAACTCCTGATTTCGCGAACTCCTGATGGTCAGTGATTTCGCGAAATCCCTAGGGTTCGCGAACTCCCGATTTCCCTCCTGTAACATGTACATACATTAGGGTGCGCGTTATAACCCTTTTTCGACATCGAAACTTTTTTCATGAGGTTTTAGACAGTAGACACAAATATAAAGACAGCCCTACAAAAAAATTCGTCATTTTCTCGAGCTTAAGCAACAGATTTTGACTTTTTAACTCTCCCCAGTGGGGTGGGAGGGTGCTGAATAACCCCCTACATATTTTTCGTCGTCACGGAGAAACGGCGGCACCAAGCGCCACCGTACTTGGCACAGCTTATTATTAATCAATTCTGCAACTTCCTCTAAAAGTTTTAAGTTCGGGTCATTTCGGGTCAGGTCACCAGGCCAGGTCAAGTGACCTCACTTGAAAACATTTTCGGGATTGCATTACTCAGAGAAGGGTTAATTTATCAATGTGAAACCTATATCATATAATGGCCTCACCGAGGGCTACAAACTGTGTTTCGGCTATTTTGTATATTGTTGAACTAAGGTCAGGATCGAGTCATGACCTATTCATTGGAAATGCAGGGGGAAAGCGTAAGTTTGCCGAAAAATGTTGCTTTTTTCGTATATAAAGCTTATATGGTCTTCTTATTCCCGGGATCGTAATATCGCAGGCTATTCGCAGGGTTAATTTTGCAATGTTTGACCTGTGACCTCTGAGAGGTCATTTGAGTCTATCTAAGCACGTTTTGAGACTTATGTCAATAACTGCGCAGTAAATTGCAATAGAGCTCTCATTTGGATACCACTATGTTTGATTTGTCATTACAAGTCAAATGATATGCATATTGACTATGTTTAGTTAGATGATGACCTTGACCTGACCCTAGGTCATGCCGCTTTTCTACTTTGTTCTAGTATGGTCAAATTGTACATCATTCGAATCGCCATAAAGAGAGGCATCGAATGACGTTTAAATTTTGGCTTTAAAATAACTCAACCAAACGCTAGAGTAAAAATTCTTCTTAATTGTACTATTTTGACCTTCAATGACCTCAATATTACTCTGAGCTAAACCTTTATGGGAAAAGTTTCTTAATCGGTTCAGTGGTCTATCAAACCATTTTTTTCGCCATCCCGCTCAGGAGCCGAATTGCTGCCCTGGTAGCTCAGTTGGTAAAGCGTTGGGCTCCGGCTTACTGCTCAGAAACATGCAGTGGCAGTGCATGTCCAGGCTTGGGATCGTTTCCCCTGAGACGCCCCGGCGCTCAATAGTTTATCCGACGTAGGTCGGCTGGCAACTGACTGGTGAGAGGGTGAATGGGGTGGCCGTCACCGTGCTTTGTGGGACGTTAAGCTTTGGCTTCTAAATCAACCCTTCATTGTGGGAGTGGCTCGTTGGGGTGGTGGGGTTGGGGTCTCCGTGACCAGTCCATTGATGACTTAACCCGCGCCCCACCGGGGGTCCAGCGCCACCTTCGCCCCACCGGGGTCCATCGATGGCCCCCTCTAACTCCGAAAATATGGGGGTTAGCGCAAATCTGCAAAGTGAATGAGAAAGCTCGCGTGAATTCAGTAAGAAATTACTTTGCATGTTTAAGCGCTCAGGTCAATGGTTGGACCTCCAGAGGTCAAGTTAGGTCAAGATAGGCCATTTTCACTCAAATATGCAGTGCTTAAGCAAACTGGGCATAACTCTTATGCCATTAGAGATATTGAGGTCTGGTACATTTGAGGGATATTGAGGTTTGGTACATTTGATAGGAAAATGTCAGTCCTTTTTCTGCTATGTGAAACGTAATGACCTCCTGCCAGTGGTTTGACCTCCAGAGGTCACCTCGTGATCTCATATGACCTGAGGTCACGAAAGGTTAGAAAGTGACCTTGCCGTGTATCAAATGAAAGCCAAGGACCAGACAAACACGATGGTGTTTTATCAGCGCTCTAGCTTAATTAGGTCAAAAATTATTGTCAAAATACTGTTTTTGACCCCTGGTGACCTTGGATGACCTTGCAAAAGTCAAAGGGCAAATATGACCCCTGGGATCCGTGAAAGGGTGTCCCAAAACGCTGTTCTTAACAGTCTGAGTATTCGCAATCATTTTTGTGGCTTTTAGGTCATGAGACAGCTTTTCCCCATGCTTTTCCATTGGGAGAGGTCGCCTCGGACCTAACCTCAGGTCACGAAATCGAAAAAAATCCCTGATATATATGTTGTAGACCCTGGAGGGGTCATGAAGTGTAGCAAGTTTCAAATCGATCGACTAAGAAATGTAGCTCTTATAGAGCTTCAAATTTGAAGTGAGGTGATCCTGGTTGACCTCGCCTGGTGACCTGACCTTAGGTGACCCAGGGAAAAAAATTATTAGGGATAATTTGAAAATGATGAGGTGAGAGATAGAATCATCAACCGCGTTGCTGCGTTTCGTCGTTTTTCTGATATCTCGAAAAAAACCTTACGGGGGCCATCGATGCCCCTCCCCCGTGGGGCGAGGGTTAAGTGAGACTCCGAATCCAACAGCTGTTCTAGGAACAACTTGGGCAAAGTTAAAAAAATATTCGAGAAGTGGGGGTGGCAGTACTAGCCCAGCTTGTCAAAATTGGGCCCGATGTCTCTTTGCTTTTCAGCCTGAGTGATGGAGAGCACTCTGGTTTCTTTATCTGTATTGTAATTATTTAACATTACAACAGATTCCTAGTCTGCGTTTTGGCAGAACAGGAATACGATCTTTATGTGTTGAAAAATTTCCAAGCTAAGAAGTGAAAATTCCGAAATAAATGCCGCAGATGTGAGTCTGAGGGGCTGGTCCGGATGGCTCTGAGACTGCTGCAGGTGGAGAGCGCGGTGCCACGCAAACAGTGTGATGTGATGTTGGATAAAACATTACAATAAACTACCAACGTATGTATATAGATGGGTTTCACTTTTTAGCTTGTAAATTGTTCAACACTTAAATATCGTATTCCTGCTCTGCCAAAACAAAGCCTACGAATCTATTGCAACACTAAATTATTACAACACAAATAAAAAACCAGAGTTCACTCCATCACTAAGGCTGAAAAACAAAGCGACATCGGAACCAATTTTGACAAGCTGGGCTAGTGTTGACACCCCCTCAATTTTCTATAAATTCTGTCCAAGTTGTTCCTAGTACGGCTGTTGGAGTCGGAGTCTCAATTAAGTCATCAATAGACTTGTTATGAATACCCCAACCCCACCACCCGAACGAGAAAATCCCACAATTAGGGGTTAATTTATGTCAAGGGAAATGACCTAAAGCCCTAGATGAGAAAAGTGAAGAGTAAAAGGCGAGAGGTGTGGGAGAATCCCTAAAAATTAATTTAGAAGCCAAAGCTTAACGTCCCACAAAGCACGGGGATGGCCACCCGGCTCAGGTCACCCTCTCACCAGTCAGTTGCCAGCCGACCTTCGCCGGATAAACTATTGAGCGCCGGAGCGTCTCAGGGGAACCGATCCCAAGCCTGGACATGCATTGCCACTGCATGTTTCTGAGCAGTGAGCCGGAGCCCAACGCTTTACCAACTGAGCTGCCGGGGCAGCAATTCGGCTCCTGAGCGGGGTAGCGAAAAAAATGGTTTGATAGACCACTGGACCGATTAAGAAAGTTTTCCCATAAAGTTTTAGCTCAGAGTAGCATTGAGGTCATTTAAGGTCAAAATAGTACAATTAAGAAGATTTTTTACTCCAGCGTTTGTTTGATTTATTTTAAAGTCAAAATTTAAACGTCATTCGATGCCTCTCTTTAGGGCGATTCGAATGATGTACAATATGACCATACTAGAACAAAGTACAAAAGTGACATGGCCTAGGGTCAGTTCAAGGTCATCATCTAACTAAACATAGTCAATATGCATATCACTTGGCTTGTAATGACAAATCAAGCATAGTGGTATCCAAATGAGAGCTCTATCGAAATTTACTGCGCAGTTATTTACATAAGTCTCAAAACGTGCTTAGATAGACTCAAATCACCTCTCAGAGGTCACAGGTCAAAAATTGCAAAATTAACCCTGCAAATAGCCTGTGATGCCTCGATCCCGGGAATAAGAAGACCCTATAGGCTTTATATACGGAAAAGCAACATTTTTCGGTAAACTTGCGCTTTCCCCTTGCATTTTCAATGGAGAGGTCATGACTCATACCTGACCTTAGGTCAAAAATAGACAAAATAGCCGAAACACAGTTTGTAGCCCTCGGTGAGACCATTATATGATATAGATTTTACATTGATAAATTAACCCTTCTCTGAGTAATGCAATCCCGAAAATGTTTTGAAGTGAGGTCACTGGACCTGGCCTGGTGACCTGACCCGAGATGGCCCGAACTTGAAATTTTTAGCATAATTTGCAAACTTGATTAATGATAAGCTGCGCCAAGTACGGTGGCGCTTGGCTCTGCTGTTTCTCCGTGACAACGAAAAATCTGTAGGGATTTAGTCGGCACCCTTCCGCCCCACTGGTGGAGGGTTAAAAATTGAAAATCCGTTACTTAAACTCGAGAAAATGACAAAGTTTGTTGCAGGGTTGTCCTTATATTTGTGTCTACTGTCTAAAACCGCATGAAAAAGTTTCGATTTCGAAAAAAGTGTTATAACGCGCACCCGTACATACCCATATTCAATCATACAATATAAACGACATAAACAATTGCATCCTGGTGGGAGGGGGAAGTGACGGTGAAAGACCGAATAAAATGAACCTTAAGTGTGACAAACTAGATACAAAAACGGAGACATCATTAGACATTTCATCATTAAGAAAACAATTATACAGCACGAATTCATAATTAGGACATCATAATTAAAAACAACTAATGATGACGCAACGTTCATATGCATATTCGAATGTATCCTCCAGAAAAGTACAATTAAATTAGGTGCATACATATATTTTGAGCCCTCTTGACTATGATGCCTTGGGACCAGTCGGCTTCGGCGGTAATTGAGACTCACTGTATTCAAATATAATATAGAACATTTTATTTTCAAATTATCTTTGCCAGCACTAATGCTTCGACAGTAGTGGTAATGGTTTCGAGATTTTAGTAGCTGCGCCCACCTTTGGTTATTGTCTCAACTCTTATAATAGTGTCTTCTAATTATAATTATGTATCATTATATACATACACACACATATATATATAAATTATATTTTATATATATATATATATATTATATATATATATATATATATATATATATATATATATATATATATATATATATATATATATTGAAAGCTGTCGCTTTTAACTTTTCAATATAAGCAATTACTAAAGCACACAGAATGCGACAAATAGTACCTACATTAATACAAAACAACCTATCAGTACTATTCCTGAAATCGCAATGCGGCTTACTGAACATCACACACATGCATAACTCTGTCACCTATGTACAGGCTGCCAGAAACACTGCAAAAATACGCTGAAGTAAAACGAAAAAAACATGACGCCCGCGAATCGAACCCTCAATATACAGATTTTTAGACCACCACCCTACAAACTGCGCTACCTGCATTAGCCGACATTTGCAAAAGTACCGAATGCCTGCAGAAATGCCTGCGAATTAGTGTTTTCTAGTTTAACTGCTGGCGAGCTTTGTTCTTTTCTCCGCGGCTGCCGGAGTTCCGATTTCGTGGACGTTTTCTACCGCACTGAATATTTTAAGTAGCCAAGGTCTGTTGCAATCCCTGGTTGGCGAGTTGGCGGGTTTTTCCAACGCTGCATATCTGCAGGAAAATTATGGGAAGGGGCACCCAGGATTTGAGGCATGCGTTGGACATTTGAGTGCACACAACAACCTATAGGCGATACACACAGCACATTAAGGACACATTAGCTGACATTGGAGGAGGGTAGGCAGATGATTTAGAGGACACATTTTAGAGGCCCTCAGAGATACTCTCGGAGGCCCCGAAGAGTTAGTTTTGGGCGCCCAAAGTCGGTCTCAGCAGCCCCTGAATTGTTCTGGACGGTGGGGCGAGTTGGTCTCGCCCCCTCCCAGAGTTGATGTTGAAGGGCCCTAAAAAGTTTGTCTCGGAATCTGCCAGAATCTGCCAAAATTTCTGCTAGTCGAATTTAAAAAAGCATGTGAGGATATTGTTGACAAGAACATGTTGGAACATTCGGTTGGTAGATTCCGCTAAGTGTGATTTGCCCTTTAAAAGCTGCGCACTGCCGAAGTTTGCGTCTGTTGATAGTTGCTTGGGCTTTAAGCGACATACCATCTACCAAGATTATACGGCGCCAACTCCACCCTGTTGGTTTTTTTGGAGATCTGGTTGTTTAGTACTTATTCAGAGGACCCAACGGGCGTTCACCCCAGTCTGTTGAAATGGGGATACATTTTCAGAGCTATTCAGATCCAGTGACGGCGCTTCCATCAAGGCACTTTAGGCACCGCCTAACGTCATATTCTTCAACTTCTAAATCCCTAAATGGGGTTCGTATGTTGGAGAAAGGTAGCTGACTCGAAGTCAGCTATTTGCAGCAAGTTTTCACTGTTTCATTTCACTGTCGCCGAGACAAGTAGCTCGATTAGTAACAATTAACGACATGAGACGGCTTAAAAGTGTAATACATCGCCTGATGGACAATTTTTTCCGTGTTGTTTGATTAACACCACTCAAACGCCAACTACACCATTCAAACGAACGAGGCTATTGCCCTGTGGAGCGGTGGCCTTGGCAGTCTCGCATCTGCTTTGCCTGAAGATGCATTCAAAGCTGAGTGCCTCCCTGCTACTCAAAATGGACGCGTCCGCTGCTAACATCTGGGGATAATGTTTGTTTTCGACTTCACCTCTGTCGCTTCACGGAAGTGACTTCTGTCGTTTCCGGGAAGACTATTCGCGAACGTTAGGTACATTGATCTATTTTTGAGGAGGTATAAGTCGTTATATCTGCATATTTAATCCAATACAGTTTCTGACCCTGTTTAAGGGCTTCTTAAAAATACTTGTCAATCTCCCTTGCTCGTCAAAGAGTAGAATGAAGATCGAGGCACAGATTATCAATTTTAAATGTGATCGTTGGTAAGGATGTGCACACACTTCGTCGCTGGTGGCCGGAGGCCCTGGGGCTTGAGGGGGGGGCTAAACTCAGGTTTTGTTGAGCAAGGGTAAAAAAGGATAGAGCGTTAACTTTATTCAGTCCTTGCTTCACCTCTTCCCTCATAAAAAATTCTTGCCATTTAATTATTAAAATTTCGTTAAATCCGAACTGCTTGCCTTAACACGCGCTCTGCTGGCGTCTCTGTCAGGAAGCACCCCGCGGGGAGCGCATTCGCCCCCCTCCGCATCTCATTTCCCAGGAAAGCTAAATACAAATTACAGACGGTGTTTGAAAGCTCTTGACGAGACGAAGAGAAATAATAATAATTATTCTTATGTCAGGTCAATATTTAGGTCAGCACAGGTCAAAAAGGTTCCATAGGCTTACGACAGGGCAGTGTACGTGCCCCTCTCGATTTTCACTCAGCGGAGCAAGAGAAAATATTCATGCACCATTGGATTTCTCTCATTGTGACAAATCGAATGATGTATGAAATGGCCTTGCTGGGTCAATTTATGGAAATGACCTGACATCGAACTAGGTCAGGGTCACAGGGTGACCTGGTATGGTCATGTTGCATATTAATTTACTCTCCGTGACATATAAGCACAATACCAGCAAAATAGGAGCTTTATCTCGATTCAGTGAGAAGTTATTAGCAAAACAATTACTGTATGCTCCTGCGACCTGGCATGACACTTAATAGGTCAGATGGTCAGAAACTCAACCTTATGGTCAAGACCTTGGTAGCAATACACGGTTTGAGGTTTTCAGCTTTATCTATAAGTTTTTACTGAAAACGAAACCTTTCTATTTTTCACCATAGACCTGCAATGGAGCGACCAAAAAATTGACCCCACCTTAAGTCAATAAGATGACAATTTCGAGATAGCAGGTCTGTATACCCTAACGACGTCATCATATTGTGAAAGCTTCAAACTGATCTTTTTTTAATTTTTCATGGGCTTTCTTATATTTGCACCTCTAAATACTAATCAGGCAAAACTCTCAAAAACAGTCGCAACCGCGTACAATGCTCTCGGTCAGCAATCATCACACCAACAATAACACACCGATCCTCCTCACCTCCTGCCCTCGCCACTATGCCGGGCGGTGTTGACCGCTCGGGATTACCACATTTCGCCGTCTCTGACTGTCCGGCACCAGCCAGCTGAGTTCCTCACGGGATGCTAGTACTCGTACATACATAGATCAATCAAGTGCGCGCTCGGTGGTGGGCGCGAGCCGGCGACTATTGCAGTACCAGGTGATCAAACAGACGCTTCAAACTGATCGGTTGGATGGTGTTCCTTAGGCGCCGCTTCAAACTCGTGATTTTGGGTTTTGAGGTCGGGACACTTGACCTTAAAGAACTCCTTGACCTGACATGACCTGACCTCATAAATTTGGTCATATGCATAAAATTTATCATGAATAAGGTACTGTAAGTTTCGTTATTCTGCGTCCCTTTGTTCTTTGCGTTATCTGGGGAAAACCAGGAGAAGGGGGAGAATTTCGCCCCCAGTGGGGCGCATGTTGACCCTCGCCCCACCGGGGCTATTGATGGCCCCCTAATGTTTTTCGGGATAGCAGAAAAACGACGAGACGCAGCACCGCAGTTGAGGGTTCTACATCTTAATCCATCATTTTCCCAACATCCCAGAAATTTTTTACCCCGGGTCACACAAGGTCAGGTCACCAAGCAGGGTCAACCAAGGTCACCTCACTTCAAATTTTGAGCTCTGTAACAGCTATATTTCTTAGTCGAACAATTCCTAACTTCCCACACCTCATGACCCCTCCAAGGTCTATAACGTTTATATCCGGATTTTTCGATTTCGTGACCTGAGGTCAGGTCACGATGTTACCTCTCCGATTGAAAAAGCATGGGGAAAAACTGTTTTATTATCTAAAAATCATAAAAACTGCAAATGCTCAGCTTGCTCAGAAGAGCGTTATTGGACGCCCTTTCATGGATCCCAGGGGCCATTATTGCCTTTTGACCTCTCCAAGGTCATCCAGGGTCACCAGTGGTTGAAAAAGTATCTTGACAATAACTTTTGACCTAATTAAGCTAGAGCAATGAATCAAACATCATTGTGTATGTCTCGTCACTGGTTTTCATTTGATATACGGCATGGTCACATTCTGACCTTTCTCGACCTCAGGTCATATTAGGTCACGAGGTGACCTCTGGAGGTCAAACCACTGGCGGGAGGTCATTACTTTTTACATAGTTAAAGAAGGCCGGGCATTTTCCTATCAAATGTACTTTAGCAGATCCCAATAGCCCTAGTGGCATAAGAGCTATGCCTAATTTTCTTAAGCATTTTAGTAGTATTTTAGCAAACATTTTAGTTTACTTTATATTTTAGTGAAAAAATCCCATCGTGACCTATTTGACCTTTGGAGGTCAAACCACTGACCAGAGTGCTTAAACATGTATAGTAGGTTCTTAATGAATTCACGCGAGCTTTCTAATGCAGTTTGTAGATTTGCGCTAACATCCATATTTTCGGAGTTAGAGGGGGCTATCGATGGCCGCCGGTGTGGGGCGAAGGTGGTGCCGGACCCCCAGTGGGGCGCGGGTTAATTTAATACACTTTTTATTGTTTTTTTCAGTAAAACAAACTAGATGATATATATTTATATTTTTTCCTATCTAGATCCATATACTTTCAATGCAAGTGGTGCCTGGGCTGTCAGTGGGGACAATCACCGCCACGGGCGTTGTTGCGAGAAGAGATGCCAATACCATACCGCAAGATGCGTGATCTGTTGATTGAAGTCTCTGGAAATATGTTCGCAGCAGAATTTTAAATGGACTGATATTGAGATAGAGCCATCTTACGTTCCATGCTGCATAAACATTATAGAATGGGTCCCCAAAATTTGCAGCGGTGGTGGTCTGTCCTAGTAGGTACAGGTGTTTTCATGAATTTGGCAAATAATTCTATTTTTACGACCAAGCTGACCATTCAGCCTGGCTCAGTGGTAGAGGACTCGCCTTCCGGGCCACAGGTCTCGGGTTCCAGGTCCGGTGGATTCTAGGAATACGTACAACCGAATTCCCAAAAACCTATAACAGTGAGGAGCTGGCCACACCATAGGACTTTAGCAGTTAGTGCGTCGTCAATCCCCAACAACAACGACGGCCATTCAGTGAACCCGCCTTCTGGTGAGTCCCAGCCGCGCGTGCATTTTCAGAGGTCGGGCTAAAAAGCGACGTCACCTCTGGTAACCAAACAAATAAAGTGCTTAAGGCACGAGAGCAGCGCTGTGTTAGTTTCGCCCGCAGCCAGTAGCCCCGCGGCGCTGTTTGTTTTGGTCTCCCGCTTGGATTCATTGATTATTACTGGCTTCAAGCTGCGGTGGGATATTGAGAGGGGGACGAAATTTTCTGCAAACCTGGCTAAATCTGGGAGGACTAAGCCAAAACGCAGAGAAACAAGGATTTTCCAACAATAAAAAACACTCAGGCTTGTTAAATTGCAGCAGTCGGCGCATCTGGGATGTCGGGTGAGCAGCATGATTGGCAGATAACATGCAGAAAAGTCTCGTGAGCTCCGCAGAGGGCGAAAAGGTGTGAGCTAGTAGTATGGATTTATATATTTTGGAGACGCCTGGCACCCCTTGCAATGCAATTCCCAACTGGTGCTAAACGAAGCTTTAAAAGTGTGTCACTTCCATTTTGTAGAGTTTAACACGCGCATTGACGGGGGGCGGGTACCCACCCCCCTCGGGTTTTTCGGAGACAGCAGAAAAACGGCGGCGCGCACCGCCACCGTACTTGGTATACCTTTTCCCTCATCATTTTTGCAACTTCTGTGAAAATTTTAAGGATAGGTCATCTCAGGTCAGGTCACCAGTACAGGTCAAGTGAACCGATCTCAAAAAAGTTTAAGATAGCATAAGTCGGAGCAGGGTGAACTTATCCAATTGAAACTTATATCACATAATGGGCTCACCGAGTTCTCTAAAATTTGTTCCGGTATTTTTGATATTGATGACCTAAGGTCAGGTACGAAGCATGACCTCTCCAATGTCATTGGTAATACAAGGGAAATATGGTTTTTACTGAATAACTCAGTAACAGATGGTGATAGAGCGTTTATTTTAGCTTCATTGGACTCGCCTTGGCTTTGCAGTTCTAATGATATGCATTTTATATAATTTGACCCTGACCTGACCTCAGGTCAGGTCAAATCTTTGATTTGACCTAGCAAGGTCAAGTCATATATCATTCGATTCGGCTTGCTGCGAGGATTCATAGAGTTCAAGTCGTTTTGCTCTATCTTTACTTGTTCAGATGTAATGGCCGAAAAACTTAGTTTACATGTTATCCCTATGACGGCATGTGACGGCATGTTTTTGACCTCTGGTGACCTTAAATGTGACCTGACAAAAAAATGATTCAAATATTTTCAATGGAAAAGCGGATTGGCTACCCAACGCCGTTTACCGTTTTTTGCTACCTACCGTGGTTCTCGAAATCTTATGGGGGGCGTGTACCTGCCCCCTCGTCAATCCGAAGGTGGCTTAAACCCCCGTCAATGCGCGTGTTAAAATGACTGTAAACACTTTAGCAGGCCCTTGAAAGCTAGAAAAATACGGTATATTATACTATCTTCTTTTTAATGGGGTGTCTATTGACATTGCTTCTAATTTGGGTACTCACAGTAATTTTAGAAGTCCACGTTCCTAGCGTGAGCCCCCAGGCCATTTGAAATGGTACGAGTGCCGTGAAAACCATCACAATGCCGGGCGAAATTGAATGGGGCAGCCTGAATTGGGAAGGGGAGGGGTTAGCCTCTGGGTAGGTATACTTTCCAAGGCGGAATGGAATGGGGCTGACTGAATGGGGACGGGATGGTGCGGATGCCAAAATGCTGTTTATCCTTTCGGTTTCAGCGAAGTCTAATTGTCTGAACTGAATGGCAGGCAAGAGAAGATGAGGTAGCGCTAAAAATCCCAACAGGTATTGGCAGCATTATTCGGGTAGCAGCAGTATCCGTGAGCCTATTTCACTGCATGATAACTGTTCCGCATCATATAACTCCACGTGAGGCATACTCAACGTGTCCTTCATGGGACACTGTTCATGTCATGACAACGTGTTCATCGAAATTGCGACATATGTTGCTGAATGAGCTACTGTTGTGGAAGTTCAGGCTGGATATCCAAGTCATCCGTCTTTCTTTCTTATGATGTCTTCACTTAGTGTGAATGTGTGAGCTTAAGTGGAACGGGCAAAGTGAATATGTGAGTGAAGGTAGAACAAGCGATAGAAAATACTTTGTGTTAAGTGTCCACATTACGTAGCAGTTCACTACAGTATATTGCAACAAGGAAATGAACGAAAATTAACACAGCAGAATTTCTGGTAAAAATATATAGTGTCCATTGCCGTCCGCCGGAAGCGTTATGAAGCAGCGATTGGCAAACTAGTGCATGCAGAGAAGATTGGATTGCGTGATTCTATCAACCAACTGCGGTTGCAGCAGGCTGGTGTATCGTCCCTCAAAATAAACAGGGCGATAGTCCCAGGTGCTCTTGGAGGTCCGCGTTGTTGCGGAGAGCGTTGCGGTCCACTCGTCTCCTTATCTGTCATACGTCAGCTCCTTTTTTTCCAACAGATTCCAACAAAAACAGATTCCAAATGTTCAAGTGAGCCATACACAAAATTAACAGCCTTGTAGGCAAGTTGTGCAAAAGAGTAGTGGTAAAAACAGGACTTCAGGCTCCTTAAGGTGTTCTTGATGAGAATGACGGCATTATTCAGTTTGAGTAAATCTGTAGCAATGTTCTAAGCACTGATTGTATGTAAGGCATTGTTTAAAATAAATATTAGGTTTTGTTTGGCCTTCTCACAATACTTCAAAAATCACTAAATTCTTTTTTGTTTGAAATTCGATAATATTTCGTTCTTGGAACGTCTTCAGATCAATATTAATGGAAAAGAAGTTGAGCAAGAGAGCAGTGGTATAGAAAATTATGGTATTAATTTTTATTAGCATCGACTTAAAGACGTTGTGAAGACGAAATATTATCGAATTTCCTACAATAAGTATTTGTTTTAGTATTTTTAGAAGTATTGTGAGGAGGCCAAACAAAACTCAAGAGCTATTGATATACTCTATACTCTAGAGTGGAACATTTTATATATTTCGGCCAACATTCGCAGCTTGGAAAGTACATATTTACGCATAGAAGTGAGAATATAAAAGCCATCAGTCAGTTATTATTGTAAAGCCGGAATTGCATTAACACGCGCCCGCTGGGGGTGGGGGAGAAATTCCTCCCTCCTGGTTTTCCCCAGATAACGCGAAAACGAAGAAATTCGGAGTAGCGAAACTTACAGTACCCTTATTCCTGATCAATTTTACGCATCTGACCAAATTTTTTTAGGTCAGGTCATATCAGGTCAAGGAGTTATACAAGGTCAAGTGACCCGACCTCAAAACCTAAAATCAAGAGTTTGAAACGGTGCCTAACTGCTGTCTCGGAATTTTGATATTCTAGACCTAAGGTGGGGTCAATTTTTTGGTCACCCCATTATAAGCCTATGATGAAAAATTGAAAGGGCTCGTTTTCAGTAAATACCGGATAGATAAAGCTAAAAATCTTCAAACCGTGTATTCTTACAACGATCTTGATGATCAAGTTGAGTTTTTGACCATCTGACCTCTCAAAGGTCATTTCAGGTCACAGGAGCATACAGTGATTGTTTTGCTAATAACTTCTCATTGAATTGAGATAAAGCTCTTATTTTGTTTTCATTGTGCTTATATTGTCACGAGGAGTCGATTGATATGCAACATGACCATAACAGGTCACCCTGTGACCCTGACCTAGCTCGAGGTCAGGTCATTTTCACCATTTAGCCTAACAAGGTCATAGTATACATCACTCGATTCTTCACGATGAAAGGACTCCAATGATGCATCAATTTTTTCTCTAGCTTTGCTGACTAAATATCTAGAGGTGGAAACGTACACTGCCCTGTTGTAAGCCTATGGAACCTTCTTTGACCTATGCTGACCTCAATATGACCTAACATGAAAATGTGTCGTATAATTTATCGTTGTCTCGTCAATAGCTTTCAATCGCCGTCCGTAATTTTTCTTTAGCTTTTCTGGGAAATGAGATACAGAGGGGGGCGAAAAACGCCCCCAGCGGGGCACGTCATGCCAGGGACCCCAGCGGGGCGCGTGTGAACACACAACGTGTAAAACGGCCAAACACATGTCAAAAACACAACATATGTTAACATGCAGGAATAAAAATATATCAGAACATGCCATTTAACATCGAAACATACTCGCAGCCTCAGGATAAGTAGATAGAGCTGGATTTACATCATGCTGAAATAAACCCAAGATCGTTCCTAGTAGACAGCAGTGAAAGAGTGCGAAATAACATGCCTAACAAACTGATCTGTAAAACAATGTCAAATTTTCACCTCTCCGTGTGCATTAGTGATCATAAAGCCTGGAGATCCGAACAAACATACTTGCTTTGACATTATTAACCCTGGCAAAAGGCACACGGAACATCCTAGGGTTCTGTAACGCTCGGGAAGAAACAGCCAATGGAAATTATTCGAGAAGATAAGACGAGTCAATTTTGTGTTTGAACAGCTTTCTAATGAATGACGCATCGTTATGCAGCCTCCTTGCCGCCAGTGAATCTAGCCAGAAAAGATATCACCGGAATCAGTAGGTTTTACTCTTTTTGTCTCACCGGACATCGTTAATAAACTCATCATATTTCGAAATTTATAATATTTTGTTTAGTTTATCGGACGTAGCACACCTCTCACACAAGACCAACTGGATATGGCACTATGTCAGCATCAGCATTGCTGTTAACGCTTTTTTTTCGAGCGTAGTAAAGACATTCCGAAATCGTACCGAATTCGTATCTCACTGTACAAAGTGGTTGACAGGTGTAGAATTAGCTGCAGAACAAAGTTGGGGAAACAGCGTGTTCACGAACTGGGACAGCAGCGACAGCACGCGAGCGAACCGAGCGAATTTGAGACCTCGCGAAGCCGTGGGGAAGCCGCAGCCGACGAAAGTGAAAATGCCACCGGCAGGTTAGGAGTGCCGCAAGCCAATTCGCTGGATCGAGACAAGCTTAGGCTACGTTAGGTTACGTGTAAAAACGTTGCTTCCGTCACGGTTTCAAGTTAATTGCAACAATTTACCTCGTCGATCCGACCAAGCTCGGCATTTTCCATCACTGGCTGGTGCCAGCAGAAGCATGTTAGTACGAACGTAGTGTTAGTATATACTAACCACGTGAGCAGAAGTGTGGATCATAATATTTTCATACTCGAACTTGTAAAATACATGTTTTTACTTCCAATTTATATTTGAAATATTGTTGCAAATTGAAAATATCACCTTTACACTTTGAAAACGCCATTTCCTGGTTAATATAAATAAATGTCGTTTATTAACCCGCGCCCCACCGGGGGTCCGGCGCCTTTTTCCCCACCGGGGGCCATCGATGGCCCCTCTAACTCCGAAAATATGGGGGTTAGCGCAAACCTGCAAAGTGCATTAGAAAGCTCGCGTAAATTCAGTTATAAATTACTTCACATGTTTAGGCGCCAAGGACAATGGTTTGACCTCCAGAGGTCAATGAAAGGTCACGATAGGCTATTTTCACTCATATATGCAATGCTTAAGAAAACTGGGCATAACTCTTATGCCATTAGAACTTTTAAGATCTGGTGAAGTACATTCCATAGGAAATTGCTAGACCTTTTTCCGCTATGTGAAAAGTAAAGACCTTCCGCCGGTGGTTTGACCTCCAGAGGCCACCTCATGACCTAATATGACCTCAGGTCACGAAAGGTCAGAAAGTGACCTGACCGTATATCAAATGAAAGCCAGTGACAAGACAAACACGATGGTCTTTGTTTCAGCGCTTTAGCTTAACTAGGTCAAAAGGTATTGTCAAATACTGTTTTGACCCCTTGTGACCTTGGATGACCTTGGAAAAGTCAAAGGGCAAATATGACCCCCTGCGATCCGTGAAAGGGTGTCCAAAACGCTGTTCTGAGCAGTCTGAGTATTTGAAATCATTTTTGTGGCTTTTAGATCATGAGACAGCTTTTACCCATGCTTTTCCAATGGGAGAGGTCGCCTTGTGACCTGACCTCAGGTCACGAAATCGAAAAATCCCGGATATACACGTTGTAGACCCTGGAAGGGTCATAAAGTGTAGCAAGTTTCAAATCGGTCGACTAAGAAATGTAGCTCTTATAGAGCTTTAAAGTTGAAGTGAAGTGACCTTGGTTAACCTCGCCTGGTGACCTGACCTTGGGTGACCCGGGGTAAACATTTTCAGGGATGGTGGGAAAATGATGAGGTGAGAGATAGAGCCCTCAACCACGGTGCTGCGTTTCGTCGTTTTTCTGTTATCCCGAAAAAAACCTTAGGGGGCATCGATGGCCCCCGGTGGGGTGAGGGTTAAGCATCTTGGAAAGTCTAATATTTGTAATATTTTCTGCATTTTCCACAGTTCCATCGTGCAAGCTAGGTCTGCATCAGTCGCCGGGATTGAAAAGTATTTAACACGCGCATTGACGAAGGGGCGGGTACCCGCCCCCTCGGGTTTTTCGGAGACAGCAGAAAAACGGCGGCGCGCAGCGCCACCGTACTTGGTATACCTATTCCCTCATCATTTTTGCAACTTCTGTGAAAATTTTAAGGATAGGTCATCTCAGGTCAGGTCACCAGAACAGGTCAAGTGACCCGACCTCAAAAAAAGTTTAAGATAGCATAGGTCGGAGCAGGGTGAACTTATCCAATTGAAACTCATATCACATAATGGACTCACCGAGTTCTCTAAAATATGTTCCGGTATTTTTTATATCGATGACCTAAGGTCAGGTACGAAGCATGACCTCTCCATTGGTAATACATGTGAAATATGGTTTTTACTGAATAACTCAGTAACAGATGGTGATAGAGCGTTTATTTTAGCTTCATTAGACTCGCCTTGGCTTTGCGGTTCTAATGGTATGCATTTCATATAATGTGACCCTGACCTGACCTCAGGTCAGGTCAAATCTTTGATTTGACCTAGCAAGGTCAAATCATATATCATTCGATTCGGCTTGCTGCGAGGATTCATAGAGTTCAAGTCGTTTTGCTCTATCTTTACTTGTTCAGATGTAATGGCCGAAAAACTTAATTTACATGTTATCCCTATGACGGCATGTGACGGCATGTTTTTGACCTCTGGTGACCTTAAATGTGACCTGACAAAAAATGGTTCAAATATTTTCGATGGGGAAGCGGATGGGCTACCCAACGCCGTTTACCGTTTTTTGCTACCTACCGTGGTTCTCGAGATCTTAGGGGGCGGGTACCCGCCCCCTCGTCAATCCGAAGGTGGCTCAGACCCCCGTCAATGCGCGTGTTAAAAATGCATTCTAGGTTCGCTTGGATTATATTCGCATTTTTCCATTCTCGTGGAGGATAACACAGCCTGAAGATTAGTATGGCTTAGTTTGACGGACATAATCAGGATTTTCGCGTTTGCATTGAAATGGCCTCTGATCGTTATAATCGTTGAGTGGAGAGTGTGATAGGACAGTGGAATAGCAGTGAAGTGCATCAATCTTGATCACGTGTGAATAGGGGTCAAGTAAAAATAGCAGTGACTGGGGCTTAAATGAACAGGTTGTTACCTTATTCTACGGAGTTTTCAACCATTCAACTTTACCACACCAACGTCCACGTGTCTTATTACAGAATCATGCCAGTCCGTTTCAGGCCTTCTGAAGTTATCGATTATGGACTCTGAGCGTGTCATATAACCCGCCGAGGAGCGGTCGAGTGGCGTCGCCACCACGTGACCCCTCCCTCGCCACCCCGCCCGCCGAACGGCCGGCGCCATCGGCGACAAATGATCTGGTGCTCAGAAAACTGGCCCACATGACTGGGCCGCCGACACGGCCACAATGTCGCCGCGCGGGCCGAGCCGCGCTGCGCCGGCTGCTGCTCTGGGGTCGAATGTCGCCCGGCGCAGTTAGGGGCCGGACGTGAACCATTGCTGGACGGGTCCCACTCGCGAATGGGCCGGCCACCGTGACACATTTCGAAGAATGGGAGGAGCTCGGACCAGCGACGCAGGTGTTTTGCACGGGACATCGACTCAAGGCGCGAGTTCACGTAAGGGGACCATAAACCATGTGGGTCACAAGCGTTTGGCCTCGGTGACATTTATGTTTCAATGAAATGCTACCGGGAGAGTTCCCCGAAGTGGAGTGTGTCTCAAGCAAAAGACAAGCTGGTAAATGCAATGCTTATTGCCCGGCTTCAAATCGGTTCTTTGAATACCTGCTTGCATTCAGAATTGCTGTGCCCTGCGTCAAAATAAACTTTGCAGAGCGCGCAGTCTTTTTTATCCTTTTGTTCTAGCCTTACTTAGTTCTTGCCTACTAGGATATCCCATGCTATCTCTACAACTCCGTCCAATATATGTTTTCAAGGATATTGGCATTCCTGAAAACACCTGTGATATTTCCAGTCCTCTTTAACCCGCGCCCCACCGGGGGTCCAGCGCCACCTTCGCTCCACCGGGGGCCATCGATGGCCCCCTCTAACTCCGAAAATATGGGCGTTAGCGCAAATCTGCAAAGTGCAATAGAAAGCTCGCGTGAATTCAGTAAGAAATTACTTCGTATGTTTTAGTGCTCAGGTCAACGGTTTGACCTCCAGAGGTCAAATTAGGTTGAGATCGATTTTTTCACTCAAATATGCAATGCTTAAGCAACCTGGGCATAACTCTCATGCCATTAGAGCTATTGAAGTCTGGTAAAGTACATTTGATAGGAAATTGTCAGTCCTTTTTCCGCTATGCGAAACGTAAAGACCTCCCGCCAGTGGTTTGACCTCCAGAGGTCACCTCGTGATCTAGGATGACCTGAGGTCACAAAA
This sequence comes from Lepas anatifera, assembly GCA_034440635.1. Lineage (NCBI taxonomy): Eukaryota > Metazoa > Arthropoda > Thecostraca > Lepadidae > Lepas > Lepas anatifera. The sequence continues at coordinate 221,197 of JAOTON010002216.1, forward strand.
GGTCAGAAAGTGACATTGCCGTATATCAAATGGAAGTCAGTGACAAGACAAACACGATGGTGTTTGTTTCAGCGCTCTAGCTTAATTGGGTCAAAAGTTATTGCCAAAATACTGTTTTTGACCCCTGGTGACCTTGGATGACCTTGGAGAGGTCAAAGGGCAAATATGGCCCATGAAATCCGTGAAAGTGTGTCCCAGAACGCTTTTCTGATCAAGCTGAGCATTTTTAATCGCTTTTGTGACTTTTAGATCATATGACAGTTTTTCCCCATGCTTTTTCAATGGGAGAGGCCACCTCGTGACCTGACCTCAGGGCACAAAATCGAAAAATCCCGGATATACATCTTGTAGACCCTGGAGGGGCCATAAAGTTTAGGAAGTTTCAAATTGATTGAATTCGAAATGTAGCTCTTACAGAGCTCTAAAGTTGAAGTGAGGTGACCTTGGTTGACCTCGTCTGGTGACCTGACCTTGGGTGACCCAGGGTAAAAAAAATTTCAGGGATGGTGGGAAAATGATGCAGTGAGAGGTAGAGCCCTCAACCGCGGTGCTCCTCCGCCTCTTCTTTTTTCTGCTATCCCGGAAAAACCTTAGGAGGGGCATCGATGGCCCCCGGTGGGGCGAGGGTTAAGGCAGTTTGCAAATTACAGTCCAGTGAATCCTGCAAATTACGTAAAAAGTTATTATTATTGCAGCTTTTGTTATGACGATAGGTTTATGCCAACCATAATACAGCATTTCACTTGAGGAATCACATAAAAAGGCTAGACGGATAATGAAGGAAGGGGATGCTAGGGCATTTCAATATTCAGCGAAAAGACCGAGAGGGCCGCGAGTATCGCTGCCGAAACCATTCCAGAATCCAAGATGACCCTAGGCTGCTTAAAAATCTAACTCAAAATAGACTTGATTTATGCTGACATGCTTAAACTCGGACGTAGGCGTTTCCCATTCATTTGTACTATGTCTACTTTAGGCTGACACAAATGTAAGCTTAAATTTAAAATCATCGAAAACCGAGTTCAGCCTTACAAAATCTTAGGCTAAATTGGGTTAGCGAATACGTACAAGGATGGAAAAAGAAAAGCTTTAAATACATTATTACAGTAAAATAGTTTGACAGAACCCTGTTTTGTTTAATCACTTCCTCCATTGACTCTTAAAACATTTCAAATAAAAAATAAACTTATTCCAGCTTATGAGATCATCCATAAAACCATGGTAATTCGGTACTAAATCTTTGTAAACACGATTTCAGAGGTTAATTTCACCGTCCGAGCCGTTATGCAGTGCCCTTCGCTGCCCCACTGCACCGTCCGATCCACCAGCAGTTAGGCAGTGTTCTTCATTGTGCCCTACTGCACCATCCGGGCAGTTAGGCAGTGCTCTTCTTTGTGCCCCACTGCACCGTCGATACGCGCGATCTGGCGCTCAGCCAACGGGCCGATGATCTATTAAGGTCAACTCACATAAAAGGGGTCAAAGTCAAGGTCAAATGTTACAGATCAAGGTCACACCATTATTTTCAAGATCATTGGCAGAAGTGCTTCCGGTGTGATTATTTCACGCAGTAAGAAGTATGTTATGATGTGACGTTATGATGAAAGTTACTCCTGTTCAGGCGATTTTCATAGGTCACGGCTAAAGATCATGCGCTAAGGTCAGGCATTTATTTCCAGCTCAACGGCTGCTCAGTTACGATGTAACGTTCGAATTTAAGGGGGGCGGGCTTTTCAACCCATATCTTTCCAGTCGACGTCTTTAGGTAGTGCTAGAATGTATGACTGTAAAATGTACCGTGCCCCACTGACCCTCGCCCCCCCAATTCCGCCGCCAGCGCGGCTGCTGATATAGGGTTAGGTATAGCTCTACTATGAGAGATATATTACATATTGTGACTCATTGCCTTAGTCCGTTTGGAGCGTATTCTTGACTTATCTCTGCCTAATCACGGTATTTCCAAAATATCCCATCGAGGCTCATATTTTACTTGTATGGCCACATTTCAATCTGAAGATATATAACTTGGTCAATATAAAGTGGCCGTAATGTAGACCAATAGAGCCTCCATTAAATACCAAGCGCATGTTTTCCTAACATTCTTGGTTATTTAGATCCTAGGAAGAGGGGATGGGGGCGGCGCTCAAGCTGAGCAATCAATGTAATACGCTAGTTTCAGTGCAAGGCCGGGGACGTGCAACCCGTAAGGTAGATTACATCGGTCTAACCACGCCCTACGTCAGCAGACAACTCAGCATGCATGCACGGGACGGATAACCCAAACGAGACATGCAGAAGCACCATAGTACAGACATCATGCGACACGTGCTGACACTAGCACCACAGTCCTATCACAGTGCACTGATCACAACCGTTTTGCAACACTATAGAAAAGTTGCACATTAACAACCGCCCAGGTGGGCCTTCGAGCCACTCTCGCCCTGGTGGCGAGGGGGGGTTCCTACATGGGATTGCGAAAAAACACAAAGGCTATTGGATAGCTCATACAAATTCATGAAAAAACTACATTGGGCACACTTTTTGGCTCAGGTCAATATTGAGGTCATAACAGGTCAAAGAAGCTGGCATGTTAGAGAAGAGTGTCCAGGTTCTAGAGTCTAACAGAGTGGAGTTAGAATAATTTTAGGCACTATTCACTTCCACTCCTTACGGCGAATCGAATGCTGTATAATATGACTATACTAGGTCAAAACATAAAATGGCCTGAACTAAGGTCAGGTCAGTGTCACTATCCAACCTAGTATAATCAATATGCATATCAATAGACTTGCAATAGCAATCCAAACGTAATGGCATCAAAATAAAAACTTTATCATCATTTCCTGCAACGTTATTGACCCACGTCTGAAACCTGCATCAATAACCTTAGATGACCTCTCAAAGATCACATGTCAAAAATTCCAGCATGAATCTTGAATGGGACCCAGAATACTACGATTTTGAAAATATGAAGGTATTTTCAGATGCATCTACACAAATTTAGCCCAATTCCTGATTTCCCATGCATTTGCAATGGAGAAGTCATGATCCGTGCCTGAGCCTAGGTCGTTGATATGGAAAATCCCGGGATGTATTTTTAGTACTCGGTACGCCCATTATGTGGTATAAGTTTAATCCGATAGATTCACGCATTTCTAACTTATGCCACCTTAACCCTGCCCCACCGGGGGGCCATCGATGCCCCTAAGGTTTTTTCCGGGATAGCAGAAAACGACGAGGCGCAGCACCGCGGTTGAAGGCTCTACCTCTCAGGCATTATTTTGCCATCATCCCTGAAATTTTTCCCCGGGTCACCCAAGGTCACGTCACCAGACGAGGTCAGCCAAGGTCACCTACTTCACCTTTAGGCTCTGTAAGAGCTACATTTCAAAGTCGATCAATTTGAAACTTCCTACACTTTATAACCCCTCCAGGGTCTACAAGGTGTATATCCGGGATTTTCGATTTCGTGCCTTGAGGTCAGGTCACGAGGCGACCTCTCCCATTGGAAAAGCATAGGGAAAAGTTGTTTCATGATATAAAAGCCACAAAAATGATTGCAAATACTCAGACTGCTCAGAACAAGTTTTTGGACTCCTTTCACGGATCCCAGGGGTCATATTTGCCTTTGACTTTTCCAAGGTCATCCAAGGTCACCAGAGGTCAAAACAGTATTTTGGCAATAACTTTTGACCTAATTAGCTAGAGCGGTGAAACAAACACCATCGTGTTTGTCGTGTCACTGGCTTTCATTTGATATACGGCAAGGTCACTTTTTGACCTTTCATGACCTCAGGTCTATTAGGTCACAAGGTGACCTCTGGAGGTCAAACCACTGGCGGGAGGTCTTTACGTTCCACATAGCGGAAAAATTACTGGCAATTTGCTATCAAATGTACTTAACAGGCCTCAATAGCTCCAATGACATAAGAGTTATGCCCAGTTTGTTAATCATTGCATATTTGAGTGAAAATAGCCGATCTTGACCTAATTTGACCTCTGGAGGTCAAACCATTGACCTGAGCACTAAAACATGCAAGTAATTTCTTACTGAATTCACGCGAGCTTTCTTTGCACTTTGCAGATTTGCGCTAACGCCCATATTTTCGGAGTTAGAGGGGGGCCATCGATGGCCCCCGGTGGGGCGAAGGTGGGCCGGACCCCGGTGGGGGGGGTTAAAAAATTGGAGGTGAGGCCACTTGGCCTGCACTGGTGACCAAACTGGCGCTTGGCACCGCCGCTTTTTTTCGTGCCGCCGCAAAAAGCCGAGGGGTTTCAAGCTACTCCTTTCCCGGGGCTAGGGCTAAATGCACGTCAACCATCGTTAACATGCGCATTGGCAGAGGCCTAAGCAGCATTTTCCCTGAAGAAAGGGGGCGGGTACCCCTCCCATAGATCTCGAGAATCACACTAGTTAGCGAAAAACGGTAAACGGCGTTGGGTAGCGTGACTTAACACGCGCGGTGGAGAGAGGTCTGGCGTCAACGCGCAGTGGAGGGGTCCTAAAGTCCCCCCTAAGATCTTGGAAACCAAGAGGGTTAGAAAAACGCCCGTTGGTGGCTATGGGGGTGAGGTGATCTACATGATGATACTTTTTATTTACCTAGTTCAACATCTTCCTGGTCAAACGAAGTCGTAAAGGTCAAGTCTGGACCGTGCTGGAGACCTATCCGAAAATGCCGTGATTATGCGGAAATAAGCTGGGAATACACCAAAACCGGAATAAGGTCATGGGGGAAGGTTCCACACAGTTATCGAAAATTTTGAGGTCAAGGCCATTCAAGGTAAATGACCTATGACATAAAAATACGATTAATCTTATTTTATTTTATTCATTTTTATGACCTTTTGATACATTTAAAAAAACTATACTGTTTTCCACCTGCATTGTTGAAACTCGTGCGCAGATGTCACATTTATTATTGTTTTGTGATATGGGCGACATATGGCCCTACATGTCGGTGCACCCTAAAACGCCAAATATGATGATGAGAGGTTATCTCCGATCATCTCCGATCTCCGTTCAGAGATTACAGAGATAATTTCCAGTACGTCGAAATCACCAATGGATACAGCGGAAGCACAACAACTCGGAGGACTGGAGGTACTGAACCCTACAATGTACACCTAAATCCGGTGAGCTTCAAACAGGAAATGTATCCTGCCTCATGTTCTCGGTCTTCGAGAACGACATGAACCTTTATATCGAGAATTCCACCGCGGTTCAATTCAGTGACAACACCCAACCGATCATATCTGGCCCAAAACAGAACCATGATACTAGGTTATCATCGCCCGCCCGAGCGCGGCATGGCTGTTCTTTTAGATTGGTTTTCCATACTGATACTGCCGGATCACGCGAGTCTCTGTAGTTTCAAAACGGCCTCCAGAGAGGACTGAAATTGCTGCTGAACGAAATTGTTGCTGAGAGAGAAATGAAAAATATGTTATGAAATCAAAGGAGGAATCAAAGGAGAATCAAAGGAATGGAATCAATTATTTATTCAATCAAAGGAGAACCCTTATTGAGTTCCACTTATTGAGCTCCACCCTTATTGAGCTCCACTTTTATGAAATCAAAGGAGAATAACAGGAAGCCGCAGCATCAATCATTTTCATTTTCATATTATTTCAGTTAAGATGACCGGGGATGAGGTGGCTTAGTGGATAGCACCCTTGTCTTCTAAGCCACTGGTCCCGGGTTCAAGTCCCGGCGGAGCCTCTGAATAAGTCAATCTGATCCCCCAAATCCCTTCCAACAGGGTGAGAGTTGGCGACGCCGTATGACCCTGGCAGTTGGTGCGTCGTTAAACCCCAACAATTATTATTATTGAGTTAAGATGACCAAAGTAACACTTGGTAAGTTTATTGGCAATCGTGGTTGTATGTTTTATTGTAAACCGGCAATCCTTGTCCTTATCCTTACTCTAGCCGGAGGATGTGAGCGCATGCGCCTGTGGCAGCATCGACTTATTCTGGTAGACACCTGCTTTAGCCTTACCTTTCCTCACTCTTACCATCTACTTCCATAGTTTTCCAATCACCTCATCCTCACCACACAACTTTAAAAACCGTCTCAATTCATAGAACTATTTGTAATACATGAATAAACGAACACATACGTGTAGGCGTCTGCAAGGGTGCCGATAAATCAGGACATGGTTTTGTCAACCATCTTTGAGACGAGTATGGTTCATTTTACCACTTAGCTTGTCGATTTCCCGTGCAGTGTCCCTGTTATAACCTGAACTCAATGCCAAATTGAATGCCAGAGTTAGAGGTCGGAAAACATGTCAGGTGTCACCAACGGAATTAACTTGTGTAGCCCCAAGAATATTGCCTTTGGCACCAAATGGGGATTTTTGCCAGACCAGCTGAGTCTTTTTAAATCTCAAATAGTGTAGTGGCAGCCTGAGCGTCAACTTTTACGCCTGGTGCAAATCCTGCCTATTCTGTCACCCACTCGATCTCTTGTCACCAGCATTGTTGGCGAGTTGTCAGATTGTTTTACCTCCACCCAGAGTTCCGCAGCAGTGCATCTGCCTCGTGTGCTGAGACTCAGCAAGTAACGCCCTCCGTGCTGAGTCCCGCTGAACTCAGCTAAACCGTTCAGCGACTCTGCAGGACTGGTGCTCCGGGGGTTTTCCGGTTCCAGCGGAGCATCAGCGATGGCTTCTGGGTGATTTACTTCCTGAGACCCGCTGGGTGTCTGGGGAACCATGCCGGAGGCGCCAATTACTCTCTTGTCGGAGATGCAAAGTGGTGATATTTGATCCATGCTGATGAGTTTCATGTCTAGGACATGAAACTCACTGTCACATTTGGTCCATTACTTTTCAATATAGGCTAGCTCTACTGATCGCTCGTGAATCAAACGATCTGCTTCAACACGCACCCTACCAGCAGGAGCAAGGAGTAAGCTCGGGCCCCTGTGTTTTTTTCCCGAATGACGCAAAAAGTACACAGATACACATTGCAGTGCTTTTTCCCTTATGAATTCACGTTCATCACCAATTTTGTTAAGCCATGTCAGGTTCAGACGCTATTGAAGGCCACGTGACCCGACGTCAAAACTCAAAACTACCCTAATTTAAAGTGGAACCGAAGGGGCAGCTACTTACAGATAATTTCCACAGGATCATTTACAAACATTTACAGCTTTGGCAAAAGTGCCTTTTGAAAGGGTCTGCATCTTACAAAATAAGCATTTGTATTCAAAAGCATTGTCTTCTTACATTTGCACAAGATGCATAAATGACACGCCTGTTGAATTTCACAACTTCCTCCTGTATTCATTCGGGATGGTACCTCGTGATCTCCATTCCGTAGGCGGAGTCAATGCGTCCAGACCACACCTCACGTGACCAGCTCATTTCCAGCTGTGCATTTCGATAAGCTAGAGAGTGCAAGCCTCTGCGGGGAACATTGATCTCGTTCGACCAGTCTTCCATCAATCATTCACCCTGCATTCCCCAGCAAAGTGAGACCTCGTTACGCATTCCCATCGCCTCACTCCGCGGTTTCGACCGGCGGCTGAAAGTTCTAGCGCAGTACCTCCTTCCGTATGACGCTGGTGGGGTAGCCTACGTGACATCACATAAAGCAAAAGCACTCCAAGTGGACCGGTCGGTTTTCTGAGAAGAAATCGCGGTCGCTGAGCCTTTCCACGCGTAGTCGAATACCTGCCAGGATTTTTATGTAGGTATGAGAAGGCGAGCGGCATTAGCTCCGATATACTTCCAGCGAGTCGACCACCGAGCCAGGCGGGGTGCCACCGCTTCCCGCCATTTACGTTAGTAGCAACTACAGCCGCGTTTGATGGGCTGGGGCCGCTGACGCTGAGTGGGTCTCGGCCCATTGAGACAGTAGGTCACTAACAATCTGTAACTGGCTGAAAGGAATGCCGTAACGACAGAGGTTAATAATATTTGTGTCAATATGACATTTTTTGCTTTGTCTCGTGCCATCGGTATGTCACCGTCCCATGGTAAACAGTGTCCTTTCGAAAATGATTTGGGGGCCCGAATTTACAGCACTCTCAACTAAGGCCGTATTACGAAAATTTTGCATGATTCAGACTATTTAGCACTGCAAAATCTGGCTGGAATTAATCATACCCATGCGTACTGTAAAAAGGCGTGATTAGCGAAAATTTCGGAAAATGCATGGCACACACGTTCAACTTTGCATCCAGATCTAAAACATCCCTATGCAAAATTATAGCGTTTTCTGGGAATGGGAACGGTGGGCGCATCGATCCTATTTGACCCCATGTCGATTTGGTTGAATTATGTGCTGCCAGAGCAGTGAACAGCCTGGTTAACACACACAGTGGAAGGGGAGTCCTAAAGGAATATGGGCATCTTTACTGCGCGTCATAATTTTGGTATATGTTTTCCAGAATGCATCAAAAGTCACCAACATAGTCCTGATGATGCTGAATGTATCCATCCTTGCCGATCAGGGAGAGCGCTCAAATTGTGCATGAGACAATAATGGACCCAAACGCATATTTTGAGTGTCGCTCACAACAGTGCCACCTTATATCACTGTGTAGTCCCTAAGGAGCCATAACCAGCCAAGTTTATTGAAGTATTCTTCCTTTTGTACCAGGTTCCTTACTTTTCCATGCCGTTATTTAGTATGGAGTGTCTTCATTGGTTAGGAAACCTAATCAGGTAAGAATCCTTAACTTAAAACATCATGTAAAGCATATCGTCGACCTAACAAGCAGATAAACATAAAAAGTCCACAAACTTTTACTGCTGCGAACTTTGATCCATGGGCGCCGCCATCTTAAACAGTACTGATTTTTCGATTCGGAGCGTTCCGCCCGAATTGGCGGGAATATATCACCCATATTTCCGCGGAAAGTGTCAAAGAATGGCTGTGACGTCACGTTCGCAGAATTTTTAGTCTGAATATTTCAAAGAACGCATCCTAAAAATGCGTGTAATAAACTTTGGCATCCGACAGCAGACAAATGGGGCACTGGTCCAGCGCCGCTTGCAGTGCCAATCCTGTAAACTGGCAGTGACGTGACCAGTTGCCACGCTCGGCAAAACCCGGCCAACGTGCACGTTGCTAGGACTGACCTTTCAGGGGCCGATTGGAAGATTGGGCTGCAGCACGCAATGACTGCTGTTTTCTTTTGGTTTCATCTTCCGTTTTACTTGACCAGCATATCCAATATTACCTTTAAAATATTGCTCCAATATTGCTTTGGGCCGGGGTGGCCTAGTGGCTTCGTTGCCAGTCTACGGATTGGATAGCATGGATTAACGTGGGTTCAATCCCCACGGCGGGAAACCGCCTTCCGGGTCCGATCTGACCCGGTGGTGAGGATCCTTAAACACCCACGCCAATACTCCATGTAATTGGGCAAGTGTGCCTGTTTGGAGTGGCCCTAATAAAAATCCTACTTGTCTTCTTGCTTGATGCGCGCTGGCAGACAAAGCAAATACGCTTCCAGCACCGTGATCAGAAGGGTTTAAAAACACAAAATGTGGTGTTCTGAAAAATGGAGGTTGAGTCAAGAAGAAAACAATAGTTGTTCTTACTTTTGTCCAATATTCCAACTTGCCCCCAAAAAGTCACCCCATGCACAAGTCAGTGGGCTGGCTATTGTGTGTCAGCAACACATCCGTTCCAAGTCTGCCGACGGTGACGGCAGGGTAGTCTGTTACCCGGGACCTCACCAATCATTTAACAGCTGCCGCCACCTGACACTAAGAGGCGAATAAACTTAATTTGAACGACGTATGATTATGTATGACAGCCGTGAAGTGTTGCGGGACATTTCCGGCCTGCGCTAAATCACGCCCCTAGCCGCTGCGGCACCCTCGCTGGGTAGCTGGGTACGGTCGGCGTGCGACCATCAGGCAGCAACGCAGTAGTGCCTACAGTTTGTTTACATCTTACTGCTTCGTCCGGGCTTCACTGCAAGTATAATTTCAATGCAGCGTAATATTTTGTTTTTATGGTTGTATTTGCCTCTTCGTATTTGTGAACAAAGAGCAAGAAACTAAGTGCTTAAGTCAACAAGAGAAACAAGAGCACTATATTTCCACTATGCAATGCAGAACCAGGAACAGTACGTAGGTAACAGGTCTGGTGCGCTAAATTCCAATGCTAAAAGTAAATTTGATTTATTTATTTCATTTTACTTTACCAGGGCCACTCTCTAGTTAGGGATAAGTTTATCAAAACGAAGAAAAATCACGATGAAAAAGAATAACACATGGAAAATTGTAAACACAACGGAAAAATTACTATTAAAATTACTATTGATTCCCAGTCCTGGGAATCCCCTCCTGAGGGGAACCAATAGTAAATGGATTCAGGTAAAAAATCAAGCTATCAAGTACTTTCTTTTTTTGTGATTCTTTTTCATCTCGCTGCCTAGTTTTCTCATAGCCTTTGACAGACCAGTTTTTATGAGTTTCTTATTTAACCCTGAAAAGCTTTAATCCACTAATACCGACCTTAGAGTACCCAGATTTCTCTCGAATGGTACTAGTTCTTCTATTCTTTTCGAGAGAGACTTGGGGAGATACTCAGTAAACAACTTTTGTTTTCATTTGTAAAGCAAAGAATAAATGGAGCGGGGAGTGGTGCAACCTTCAAATAAGATGTTAACATACCTGTCCCAAATTTACAATTAGAAAATTTGTAGTTTGGTCGCATGGGTACAGAAGGGCACTCCTGCCTACCTTTTAAATGGGTAGTGGGTTAAAAAAACTGCAAAAGGAATACGTCACGATGAAATAAACTTTAAATGTTGATGTGGGCATTGAAACATATTTGCGTGCTTCAGCTCGGTGCTAAAGAACTGTGGGATGTTGGTGGGATGGTAGAGGAAACGAGATTTCTTAACAATGGAATTTGAACTGAGAGAGCCAGGCGATAGAGCATCTCGTAAGACCAATTGTTAAACATCTTATTCTTCTCAGAGCTCACCATCTGGGTAGACGCGTTAAGAGTGGAGTGATCCCAGCTCCGCACCGGCAGCAGACAAGCAGGCTCGTGGGGGCAGGGGAGACGAGACGGCAGTCCGTTAGAAGAGGCATATGAGCATATAAGGGCCGGACGCGTTGTTGCTTCGTAAAAGTTGAGTTCTGAGATAAACGAAATGTGAAACCAGAGGTTTGACGTTGGGCACTTTTGGCTAGCGAGATCAGACTCCTCAGCTATGTCCTTCCCGTCCTCGCTACTTCACCGGAGAGGAAATTTGAACTCAAAGACACCTAAAACCCAAATGAAACAAACCTCAGGGAAATAACAGTGGTGTAGTATGGATTGACCTTGACTGACTTTGTTGACGCCAGCCCGTTTTGACGTGAGCTGTTTGTTCGGTACCAGAACTTACTGCGAAGCAATTCCTCAGCTACCTGCGCAGTTAAAACTGGGGATGTCAGAGGCCCAGCGAAGAACCACACAACAGCATGGCATGAGGTGTCATCCATTGATCGCAGATTCTGGGAATTCCACAATTTTAGTAGAAATGCATCTTTTTGTATCGTTTTAGACTCACCGAAACCCGATTTGGTCTCACTTGAAAACATATATTTTTTTCGAGGACGAACCGAACCGTGCATAATTCTCTCCTCGCTGATGTTATTCCACCCCGCCGTGAATTAAACTTCACGACACGAAATAGAGCCACCGCTGCAAGGCGCAAAATGAATGACCCAGTAGGGGTATGATCACATTCCACGACTGAAATACAGCAATAAAAATTGCCCAATCACATTTCCCTCCTGGCCTCTTGCTATGATTAAATTATCGTTCTTACTTCTGACAAAAGCCGAATATTCGGCCTTGGAAATATAAAACAATGGTCCTCGATACTAAAATGCTTTTCTGCAATTGATCAAATACTGCAGCAAACGTGCAAATTTCACGCTTACTTTGTTTGCTACATATTATTGAAAGAAAAGAAGGCTCTAACTGAGTGTTTTCAAGAGAGGTTTAATGTGTTCGAGACAGGCTGGTTTTCGTCCACATTTAATTTTCAGAAAGTATTCGTGTTACGATGGAATGTTTCTTGTATTTGAAGGATTCAGCATGGAATGTCTGGTACCTTCTCACATATATTTAGTCAACAAATGGCAACAAATCTACCTATTAGCAGCCTTGTCTTAATCACCGAATTACATCACGGAGCTAATTCATCGGCCTTGGAGTTATTGTTCGGTGGATAAGCTTGTTATTATCATTTTATCAGTTCCTTTAGCTTGCTGGTTTGGTTTTACTTTCGTATATTGCTTTTCGGCCATTTTTGAAATCATAACCTTCTTCCGTTGGTATTTTGAACATGTTATATATAAACATGCCATCTTGATCGCTCTTCCTCAAGTGTACAAGTTTTACTGGCTTTTAACTTTGTGTAGGCATTAGTGGACACTGGACAGACCCAGGATAAACTGCAGGACATGAAGCTTATTAACCTGAAAATTTAATATGAAACGATTTGAGCTCATAATGAAAGAAACTGATTTTGGACTCGCTCTCGTTCAGACATTCTACCATTTACCCTATGGCGTTGTCCAGAAAGAAAGGGCCTAAATGTACCCTTTTCCGCCGACGGTCTGGAGGTCCTTACGGTTATGGAAGGAAAGATCGGAACCACTGGACGCGTGATGAATGTCTTAATTTCTTGGAACTTGCTAGAGTCGCTAAGAACGACGCTTAGTTTTTCAAGATATTCTTCTAATGCTTATTTCCAAGAAATTAAGACAGAGCCAATGAAGAAACTCAAAGCTAAGGTGAACCGTGTAATTAAGAGTGCTAATGCATTAACACGCGCATTGACGGGAGGCGGGTACCCGCCCCCTCGGGTTTTTCGGAGACAGCAGAAAAACGGCGGCGCGTAGCGCCGCCATACTTGGCATACCTTTTCCTCATCATTTTTACAACTTCTGGGAAAATTGTAAGGTAAGGTCATCTAAGGTCAGGTCACCAGTACAAGTCCAGTGACCTGACCTCAAATTTTTTTTAAGATAGCATAAGTCAGAGCAGGGTGAACTTATCCGATTTAAACTCATATCACATAATGGTCCCACCGAGTTCTCTAAAATATCTTGAAAACATTAATTTACATGTTATCCCTATGACGGCATGTTTTGACCTCACGTGACCTTAAATGTCACCTGACAAAAAAAGGTTCAAATATTTTTGATGGAGAAGGGAATGGGCTACCCAACGCCGCTTACCGTTTTTCGCTACCTACCGTGGTTCTCGAGATCTTAGGGGAGGCGGTTACCCGCCCCCCTCGTCAAAGCGAAGGTGGCTCAGACCCCCGTCAATGCGCGTGTTAAGTGGTGGTGTCCATTTCTGAAAAATAGTGGGTGAATTTACACCTGGTTACGTTTACGGAACTGTAAAGACTAATGAAGTTAGAAACCCATTGCACCCCATAATTTCGCAAGTAACTACTGCTACCTATAAGCTCGCAAAGCGTCTCAAAACAATTCTTAAACCATTCGTGTCCTCAAAACATTGCATTTAGTCTACTGATGAATTTCTAGATATCTTGCGAGCAAAAAAACATCAGGGAATTTTGGCCTCTATCGAAGTGGAAATTGTCTCTATATATCAATGAATGAATGAAGTTATTGTCTTTTAAAGGGATTGGACGTGTTTCTGACGCTCCTAAGAAGTGGTGTTTTTTTCAGTAGCATTGAGCTTTTATTGGTCGTGAGTATATGCAATCAAAATATTAATCAATTTCCTATGAAATGGCAATAATCGCAGAATGGTGCAAGCAATTCTTTGTGACAAATGAATGCAAAACAGATTCGAAATTTTGTGAAGATTTTGAAATCTTGAAATTTTTCACAGCAGGCAAGTTCTTCTGAAGCTACTTGATTTTTCCTCCAAGTCGCGTGACAATCCTTTGTCCGAGTTACTCCTAATTTGGATGGTTGTCAAATAAACCAAATACATATATAATGGACATGAGAGGACGTTGCAATGTCTGCATGTTTACTGCATATACTTCAAAAGACAAGTGAAAGAATTGCCTAATTACAACTCAATAAATATCAGGCCTAATATAAGTCCTTAAAATCCAGGAGTGAGTGACAGAAACATCGAATAGGAAAAATGAAAATCGATGACATAAACATAGCGAAGTGCAGTGGGATAAATTTGCCAAGTACGAAGATTAAGTTCAAGAAAATAAAATCCTGAACTGGAAACCGACAGTGATGTCTACGAAACCAAAACGAATACGATGCCGAACACCGCCGATTTTATCTTCATCTTCTTCATTTTATTTTTGTGTTATCAATTTATGTGTGAGTGTGTGTGTATGTGTGGAACAACAATCCTATCCTTATCCTCCTTGTTATCCTTAAACTGCCTGGAGGCAGCGAGCGCATGTGCTTTGGGCAGCAGCGACCCCTCCAGGTAGTACCCCACCTTCCTTTACCCTCATCCATCCTAATCCTTACCGTCTCCTTTCATAGGCGGATCCAGGGGGCAAGGGGGCACGTGCCCCCCGATCGACCCTCGGCGCCCCCTGAAAGGTCGATGGCGCCCCCTGAAATGTCGCTTCCCACCCCCCCCAGGATGCGAAAGTCGGCGCCCACCGATAGGATTTGGCGCCCACCTGATAGCTTTTGCCGGTCATAAGTGGCGCCCCCTGGTCCGGATGGCGCCCCCCCTCCGGTCCGGATGGCGCCCCCGGGAAGGTGCCCCCCCGATCGGCAATCCTGGATCCGCCTATGTCTCCTTTCATAGTCTTCATCACTTCACGTTCATTACGACGGCGCTTGAAAAGCCACCGTATGTTTGGAAGTGTTCTTAACTAATACAATATAATACAATACAATAATTCAAAGCCTCTTCACCAAGTGCCCATTGAAAAACAATTGAAATCATTGTTCATGAAGTGTATCATACAAAGATCAATGACTGGCAACCCCTTTAGCTCTCCACCACTATACTATCCAACCTGCTTAGAGCATGTAGGTACAGAAGATCTACCGTTCAGGGCACCAGATGGAGAACTTTACACTCAAAAAGAGGGTGTGTCTATGGGGTCACCACTTGGGCCCCTGTTTGCCAACTTCTATATGTCACACATCGAAAGTATTGTCCTAAACCATAGTGACATAGCTCCATACACCTACCCCCGTTATGTTGATGACTGCTTTCTTGACGTCAAAGACACTCAACAATTTCAGAAACTTATCAGCGAGCTAGAGAGAAACTCAGTTCTAAACTTCACCTATGAACTTAGTAATGACAACACCCATCCATTTTTAGATGTTCTAGTCGAACGGGGGGACAGAGCGTTCATAACTAGCGTCTACCGAAAGCCCACACACACTGGACAAACACTCATTCCCAACAGTGAGTGCCCTGAAAGATGCAAAATTAGCGTAATCCGTTCATTTGTAAGAAGAGCCATCCGCACAAGCTCCACACATCAGGCCATGCACTTAGAATTTTCCAGACTGAAACAGCTGCTAGTCAACAATGGTTTCGCAAAACAGGGTATCGACACAGAAGTAGACAACAGCTGGAAAACACATACGGCAAAAGCACACCTAAACCTGACCAAACACCAGTAACACATCACCTCTTCTACCGCAACTTCATGAACTCAGCATATCAGACATATGAAAAAATACATTCGAGATTTGTACTAGGCAGTGATTGGATTGGAAGTGTTCTATGTATTTATAGCTCATGAATTTAATTTAAGAAAATGTTTCTTTTTGGAACTAGATTCACAGAGAAGAAAAACAAACTGAGCATCATTGTATCATATTTCTTGATAATGAATGTGTAAGATATTCGAAACGCGTTGAAACAAGTCTATGACCATTTATAATTGTTTTTTTCGATTCAATACCAAATAACGTTAAGCAAATAGTGGACAAGATCCAGAAAACAACGAAAAAGTTAATTAATTGCAAACACGCATTAGAATTCAATTGTATTTGTCTAAAAGAAGATATCCTGCCCCAAATATACAAACACACACACACACACACACCCCCCCTTTATATATATATATATATATATATATATATATATATATATATATATATATATATATATATATATATATGGACCTGGAAGTTCCTGTGTTGGCTTTTACCTGACGTATCGCAGTGTCCATGCCGAACCTACCCAGCAGTAGTTTGCAAGTAGAGTTGATGGCATCAGAACAATCAATGGGCAACGACGGTGTATATTTATAAGCAAAAAGCAGCATTCGAAGTTAGTGCTCCTTTCATAAGTTGCACTCATGATCATATAAATAGGAAACTGAATCGCATTTACTTCGTTCAAACATTCACGACTATCGCCGGTCGAGGATCCTTCAGGCCCTGAGAAGTCCATAAGAATATATGTATGCATATCGGCGCACTCTAAAGCGAAATGTTTGAGGATGCTATTGGTGATTCAGCACGCTCCCGTTCTCTGTTAATTGTCTTTAGAATTGTTTTAACCTGCCTTCTTGATTCTGATAAGACACCCTTCACCGCGGTATCTGGACAACGTGCAGTGCGCGTGGGAGTAACCCTGCGCGTTTAGAAACAATTTATAATGTTTATTATTGGGGAAGCCTTAAATAGATTCCAAAATCCTAATACACAGCTAAACCCTCGAAACACCATATGTGGGGTTCATCATCATTGGTTGTGTCTCCATGCTGTTACAAATAGTATACCTACAGCTAACGGTAGTAACAACGTCGAAAAGTAAAAATATACGCCTGGTTCACTTCTCCTTCGATCCAGGTGTTTGCATGACCACAGCCTCTGGTGCATCATAAAACCACAAGGAACGAACCGGTAAGTACAATTTTTATCGCTACTCCTGAAAGCATTAGCCATTCCCATGCTTAGAACTTTTTCTTTCATAAGGCCCTCGGTTTTTCTAAGAATAGAAGAAGGTCCGCTGTCTCCGACTAAATCTAGCAGCCTGTCAACAAAAGCAGCTTTAGAGCTTTACGGCACACCGACTGTTGAGGTTATATGGCGTCGCCAGCTCCCGCCCTGTTGGGAGGGCATTATGGGATCGGAGAGACTTATGCCCGGGGATTTGAGTCCGGGTCAGCGACGTGGCAATCGAGCACTCCTCCTCCACACCACCTTATCCCCTCGCCACTGACAGCGGAACGTCCGAATTTAGGAAGGGGGGCACCATGGGCTTTTCAACCCATTTTTTTCCAGTCAACGCCATAGGGTTAGTGCTAAAATTTCTTATTCAAGGGGGAGCACAGTGCCCCGGTTCCCCTCCCCCCAGTTTCGCCGCCAGTGCCCCTAGCAGCTTGGCGTCAAAGCACCATTGGTGCAGCATCGACCACACTTTGCCAGAGGTTTGTGAGTAAATAGAAGTTCTCAGTGAAGGGTGCAATTTTCATCAGCATTAAAGGGAATGTGGCACCTTGGTCGAATCCTGGAATTTAGTGTAGTTAGAGGAATTTTTAGCCGAAAATCAAGGAGGCGTCCATGATTTCTCTGAAAAATGTACAATAAGCTCGATATTTTTATTTCTAAAATTCTCCTCTAGGGAAAGAAAGAAATATCTGCCTGTGGATGATGTCATGATCTGGCAATCACTACCATATTCAATACGCTTCAAGGGTTTCGATTGGCTGATACTCACCGTGACGTCAGCATATGTCGTCACACCAACAGCCATGACAACTGTGGCCTGCTGCTAAGGGTACATGAGGGGTACATTTCAAGTAGGTTTTAGCTTTTTTCTACGGAAATCTCGAGTTCCAAGACAAATGATAAATTGTGTACCGGGTTTTCCGACTTGCTCTACAACTTGGCTGTCTCAGTTAAAATCACGTTATGAAGGTGCCACATTCCCTTTAAAAGAGTGGAGTGGGGACGCAGGCCTTGCTCTACGCGGAGCACGGAGGCCATCCTGAGAATAGTGACAATGAAGAACGTAAAGGGTGGAATATTATCTTCAGTCCTTTGACGGGCGTCATATTGCCGAAACAACTTGATACGATATATTTGATGTCCATATTGCCTGTTATGTAAGCCAAACAGGCTTCATTTAGGGTAAATTCTTGGACGTTTGAGTCAATCTAGCTTATTGTGTATGCAACCATGCATCTGGATTATCGCGAGGAATAATCACTCTTGGTGCAGGACGAGTGACGACCAACCGCTGAACGCTGGCGTTACACGGTGTGTCAGTATCCAATCAAAGAAGATGGCTACGCAAATCATGAACCCTTATTCACTGGACCCACCACCAAATATATTTTGGACAGTTAGGTATTCAATTGGAACTTCTGAGTAGGTTGCTCATAATGTTCAGACAAATGAGGCTTGCGTGTAAACAAGTGCGCTGACACCATAGCTGGCTCCTTGCAGACTGGTACTTGGCGGGTTTACTCTGTATGCTGCAATGTGTCAACTGTAAGGCAATAAATGCACTTTAAAGACTGTGTCCCACTTGTATAATGAGTTACGAACTGAGATAGGAGGTCTGTATAACGTGTCTAGAAACCTCTGTCGACATATTTCAGCTCTCCCAAAGCTCTCCGTAATAAGTTTCCGCAAACTTTAAAGTTATAAATAAAGGGTCTGAAGACCCGAATTCAAAACACAAAGTTTGACCTTCAAACAAAGGCGTTTCCATCTGGCAACGCGTGCCACGTGATTAAACTTAACAAACAAATGGCATGGCTTTGGCATATTCAACGTTACATAACGCAAGCAGCCAGCTCCGCTGAGCTTTGTAATTACACGCGATGATTAGGTAAACCCAGGGCAACAGGGGAAAGGGGCGATACTTTTGTTTCAAGCAATTGAAGATGGGAGCAAAATGCTGTTTTATAACTTGCAGGCCTAGTTTGTCCAAAGATAGTCCGTTTTAGAATTCGGGCATATTGGTCCATTCCTTTGCATGGCTAGTGTTAACACTATAAATATAAGGGCAAGAAGTAAGACATCGATCGAAACTTCTTGTCACGAGGATTAAAAAAGAGCCTATATGATAAGTTTATCATAACAGATTATAAGTGTGAAATTGCTACTTTGTCACAGACATTTCATTTTTGGCGTTTTTGTGCAACTTGTAAATATTCACCAGCTTTGCTAAAAACTACTCAGAAAACTATAAGTCAAATCATGGGACTAATTTTATATCAAGGACCAATATCAAATCATGGGATAAAGGCAGCCCACCTAAAAATTTATAAAATCGTCAAAATCTGTGCGCCCTTACTGAACGGCAGATCCACGCAACTTTAGTTTTTACACTACTTTCTTAACTTTTACTCCAAACATTTTGTGCCTTTTTTAACTGTTATCCCTCTGACTCGTAAAATGGCGCCAGCACAGAAGCGCCCCATTCTGAGAAACCCCTTTGTTGGGGTCCAGCACTTGGCTGGGGGAGGGAGAGGCGCGTTGGCTGCTGGGTCAGCCACTCGCCTTGGGCAGTGAGCCGCAGTAAAGTACCGCCGGCGCCGTAGCTCCATCGAGGCGCGCTGCCGTACCGTCGGGGGGTATCAGGCGGTCCATCTCTGGCCGTGCCGCGCTGGCACCGACCGGCGGGCACACGTGGCCGTGTTACCGCATCGCCGCCGATAAAACACCGCCAGGCCACCGTTTGCCACGTCATCAAGCTTTGATTGAGGCGAGAGGCTGCGAGAAATGTTTCTGGATATGCACCCGAACCAGACCAGCTTTCACAATCTTCCAGATAAAAAACAGAGAATACTCATTGCGTATCAGTTTTTGTTTAGGTGTATGGAAAACATAAGTAATATTTTTCATCCGAATGCCAACGCAAAATATAGTTTTACAAACAATAAAATATTTTAAAAAGTTTAGTAAATGTGTTAGAATAAGCTAAATACGCATCTGAACTGAATCCCTGTGGTGCAAACGTAAGTGTAGAAAGAACCAGAAAATTTGGAGGGTGAGGGTTTTTCGGTTATTTCTATTCCATATAGCATATAATATATACGTATATATATATATATATATATAATCTTCTCATTATTTCATTTACCATTACAACGTTATTAAAAATCGCACTACCATCTGGGAAAGCCTTCAACGGGTACAAGCCGGTGTTAGAGTAGAAATATGAAACGAATGGGTCAAAACAGAGGTCAAGCATTAAAAACAAATGTTACATTGACGGGAAGTTGATTTCGTCCTAAACCAAATGCACACTAGGCTGCATCAAACGCCACAAATTTTGAAATCGCCTACCCTTGTAGTCACATTTTGCTATCTGGGACCCAGTTAGTTCAAATAAGAAATATTTTGAAAATTGAAGGAGCGCTAACTTTGTGACCTATTGGCTAAATAACCAGTTTAAACATTTATTTATTTTGGATTGCCAGCAGAAGTCGTCCCTTCTTTAAATTTGACACAGTTGTGATTGCATGCTATTGTACTGGAAACAGCCGCATGACGAGTTTCATACGTTTTGGACATCACATAGGGGGGTTTAAACTAGCGGCAAAACTTCTCACTATTTACGTTTTTGTGACGAGTTTGTACTCATAAGAATCTTTTGATAACTGGGAATATTATGAGATTCCTTTGAGAATCCTTTGAGAATTTGGCCTAGCTATAACCAATTTGCGTTAGATGTATCGCAAAGCACCCTCATCATAAAAGTTATGCATTTTGGATACCTTCTAGAGCTAAAACCTAGCGACTAAATATTCCGATTTCAGCCATTTCTAGGCATATTTTTTTAAAGCTACCGAAGCCAACCCCCTTGGAATTTGAATCAGTTTCAATGGGAGTACTAAAGCACCTACATCTTATTTATTTGTCTCCATTTAATAACAATATTTTTGGGGACTTATCGACGCGCTAACTGCTAGAATCATATTTTGTTGCCAACTCTTCCCTTAAGCGTAAGCGAATTAAGCGTAATTACTATCTTTCTACTATGGCTACCGACCGGACGGTTTCTGAAACTTGTCGTTTAAATCTCAACAAGAATTTTGCAGCTTTTCTTGATTCAAGCACTGATTTCACTCATTCAAATTTGCTGGAACTGGAACCTTAGAGCAATAACTTAGGAACTGATATCCCCTGTAAAGGGAATATCAGTGGGGATATAGGGGATATCCCCTACTACTTTCGCATTATCTCGCGTACATTTTGCATATTGATCAGCTTGCCTGAGTTTTCAGTCCAAACATTTTAAGCTAGATGAGAAGAAGAAAAGGGAGCATTCGGTAAACTGGAAGATTTATGTCACCTGCTTATAGAAGATGTCGATAACGGCGTATTGCGGATATTCGCATGGCATCATTGGTAACTGCAGAAATGGCCTCTCTGGCTGCTCTGCATCAACACTGGAGTCTGAATTAGGTAAGATGTCGTGAGGTGACATTGAGATGAATCCGGAAAGCCACCCATCCCCAATATTCCGACCTAGTGGCTGATTGGCAGGACGGGCTGGACTAGACACATGGTCCATACAGAGACTTCTTACTGGATATGCCATTGATGGAGCTGGATGTAACCGATTGGCCTGATTCGTTTGTGTACCAGTAATTTAGGACATATATTGCTGCCATGAATATAATAAAAGACCCTGCGGAAGGGGAGGACTAAAATTGTATCAGATCCCCTGTCAGCAGTGAGGTATAAGCGACATTTTTAGCACATCCTTCAGGTAGTAAGAAAAGTTTAACCGAACGTCTAACCTGGCCATAACTTAAGGAAACTCAAACAAGTTTTGCTGTGATTAGAGGAGTCTTCGATAGTGGCGACGCGGCATAAGTGGGTCCAATTAGAATACTGATGTGTGCTTACTAGTTGCGAGTAAAACCCGCAGCTTTATGTGACATTGAACACCAGCCATGGAGCTGTGTGGTTAGACCCTTCGGCTAAGGCCCTGATTTTATGGACAAAACTCGGTAAAACAACAGGGCTACTTTTTCAAACTTTGCAGCACTTGACGCTCACTCGTTTAACACGCGCCCCGCTGGGGTCCCTGGCATGACGCGCCCCGCTGGGGACGTTTATCGCCCCCTCCGTATCTCGTTCCCCACGAAAGCTAAAGGAATATTACGGGCGGCGTTCGAAAGCTCTTGACAAGACAAAGTTATTCTAAATGAATTTTTTTATGTCAGGTCAATATTGAGGTCAGCCTAGGTCAAAGAAGGTTCCATAGCCTTACAACAGAGCAGCGTACGTTTCCGGGATGTTGGGTTGCATGTCAATCAACTCCCCGTGACAATATTGGCACAATAAAAGCAAATGGAAGCTTTATCTCAATTTCATGAGAAGTTATTGGCAAATAAATCACTGCTCCGTGACCTGATTTGACTTTTGAGAGGTCAGATGCTCAAAACTCAACTTTATGGTCAATATCGTGGTAAGAATAGACGGTTTGGGGATTTTCAGCTTAATCTATGCAGTATTTACTGAAAACGAGCCTATTTTATTTTTCACCATATACTTATAATGAGGTGACCAGAAAATTGACCCCACCTTAAGTCAACAATATAAAAATTCCGAGATAACAGACTTGTAGACCCTAATGACTTTATCATATTGTGGAAGTTTCAAACTGATCGGTTCGCTGATGTTCCCTGGGCGCCGCTTCAAACTCGTGATTCTAGGTTTTGAGTTCGGGTCACTTGACTTTAAATAGCTCTTTAACCTGACATTATCTTAACTAAAAAAATTGGTCAGATATGTAAATTGATGAGGGATAAGATACTGTAAGTTTCGTTGTTTTGCGTTTATTTGTTTTTAAGCTATCTGGGAAAAACCAGGAGGGGGCCAATTTCGCCCTCTAGCGGGGCGCGTGTTAAGTGAAAACCACACTTAGCGTCAACGATGCTTCAACTCCCACAGAAACATTAAAGAAGCCCTTCCAAAAACAGCAGAGTACACAAAGAGTGTAACGTTTTCCTCAGGTGGGAAAATATCAAAATTATTTCATGAAAGCTGAATTTGGTGCTCAAGTTGAAGGCAAATTGGCAGCCTGGAGTTCAGGAGGATCTTAGCTATGTCAGCTTTCTGGGGGGAATTTTGCCGAAAATCGATGACAGTATCAACACTGAGTCAAATCGAACTTCAGTCGTTGTTTCAATTACACAACAGACTATTTCTAAGCCCTTTTTACAGACTGAACATGTTTTCCCGGCAAGCACATCCCTACGTAGTCCAGAAGAGAACACCGTGAGCATCTTTCAGGTAAAAGTATCAACCAGAGTCAGTAATGAACTGCTCACATTGCCCGAAACAATCACAAAAATCATAAAGCAATTATGTGATATTGTTTGGTAGTGCATGTTCGCCAAGGAGTTGCATACATTCAACAACTTAGAGCTGGTTCTCCTCAAATAATCCGACTCGAAATAGAAACGGAGTTGCAGTGGGTTATCTGAAGAAGCAAAGTTAATGCTACAGCCCAAGACAGCTGCAGCAAGTTATGGTAGCACATAAACCAGCAGTTTCAGAAGCTCGCCGCTAGGTGGAAATAGTAGAAGAGACATATGAATGATGTATTTAAGGTTGATGATATTTTAGTAAACTTTGACACTAGAAACACTGTTGCCGCAAACCCAAACCCATCTAGGGGCTCTTCATTAATGACGTCACTTTTAAGGGAGAATTTCCAGACCCACTCCCCTCCCAAAGCCATTGTGTCACTTTTGGGCAGATATCTCTCGTCCATGTCATGGCGTCATTTTTGGGTGAACCTTCACGTCAAGGCATCATTTTTGGCGGATTCAAATATCATGACGCTACTTTTGGTGAACCCCTCCAGCTAACGGTATTCCTCTCCGCTTGCCCTGACATTGACGGTGTCAAGCGGGGTCGAAGATCAATCGTTTTGTGTTTAACGTTCGGCCTCAGTCCAATTTCTAGGTAGCTCCACCTTCTCCGTCAGATAAAATGACGGCTTACCCTCGCCCTACCGGGGGTAGTTTACACCCCTGCCCTACCGGGGGTCCCTATAGGGTTATAGGGTCCCTATGGACCCCCGTAACCGTTTGAAAAGTAAGATATATAGAAAGATACCGTAAATTGCAGCGTGTTGCCCGTGACCTAAATTGTTGATGGTACACACGCTTTTGACCCTAGGTGAATTGGTGACCTTGAGAGGTCACATATATGTCCTGGTCAAGCTAAAATCAAATGAAATACAATCACGCCGTGACTTTGTAACACGTTTTGGTAGCCAAACATTGCAGTCATGTTTTTAGACATTTGCAATCTTCCGCACTTATCATAAAATTGAAAACATTGCAAAAGTTCAACAAGTGTTCCGAACCCAATATAGCCTACTGAGGTTTGACCTCTTCCGCAGCGTGGTAAACTGCACTGTCTGTAAAAAAACAACTTGAAATAATATCAGTAAAGCGCACTTGACTGCTTCAGCATATACTGTTGCATGCCAAACTTGGTAATTGTAAGTGACTCACCTTGAATGACCTTGGAAGATCAAACATCAATAAACCCAGCGATCTTCATTCAGAAAGTGGCGAAAAATCTTGCTAAAAACATTGGAAAATATGCATGTTAGATCATACCGGTAAAGGTCATTGGAGGTCAGTGACCATGTTTGACCTGTGGCGTGGCTAATGACTTCAGATGTCCTTTTCTACCAAACAGTGTAGGGCATGGCAGCTCTGTAGCTTACTATTTATATTTCCAAAATTTTACGGAAGTAGATTACACTGGGTCATGACCTTGGTTGTCCACGTGACGATCAGACATAGGAAGCCACAAAGGTAAGTGCTAGATACCAATCAAAGTATAGGGGCCCCAACATCGGCCATTTTCTCATTGAACGACCAGGCATATTGACATGGCCTCGCCTGGGTCAGATGAGGTCACCTGGCGTCTCTTTCACATTGCATGTGCTCAGGAGGTCAAGGGTCATCAAGGCAACTGCATTGAAGCTTGGAGCCTGTATAAGCAACCAGCTCAAGCCATATTGAGGTTCCTAGATCAAGAACAGTGAGAAAGACGGCGAATATATCGTGCAGGCCTTTGAGAATGACCTCATATCTCCATGGCTTGAGATGACTTAGACTTGAACATTTTTTCCAAACGTGTAACATTAAATTTCGTTCCAACATATTGGACGGCATTGCTCTAAGCCGAGCCATTCATCTGCCATCGTGAAAATACGACGATGAGGGTCCAGATTGGCCCCCGGTAGAGCGAGGGTTAAGATTGAACAGTAGAATACCAAAAATAAAAAATCACCGGTGGCCAAAGTCCACCAGTGTCATAACACGTCACATTTTAACCGTCACGCCCCCCCCACCCCGGGGCCACGTCACGGTGCCTCACTTTTTGACCAGCCTCCTCCCTCTGGCTCGGGGAGTGATGCTATATATGAACAGCCCTTTATACGTTACCATCCAATGCCATCATATTTATTCCTTCATTCACAAACCGTGAATAGAGGATGAGGTGGCTTAGTGGATAGCACCCTTGTATTCTAAGCCACCGGTCCCGGGTTCAAGTCCCGGCAGAGCCTCTGAATAAGTCGATCTGATCCCCAAAATCCCTTCCAACAGGGTGAGAGTTGGCGACGTCGTATGACCCTGCAGTTGGTGCGTCATTAAACCCCAACAATTATCATTACACAAACCGTGAATAAAGTTGACTGCAGCCACCAGCCGGCATCACAAGCCGTTTTCTTAAATGCATAATAAGTGTTTTACATGTGATTTGGGGCCGATGCCACTGAATGTAATCACAACTGAGTCTAATTTGAAAAAAATACATTTCTACAAAAAACTACTCACCAGAACAGACAAAATCAATCATTTTGGCTGCTAGATGGCACTCCTAGATAATGTCTCAAATTCTTGAAACTGGTCATGCGGGCGGTTTGGGACTAGTGCAACAGGCCGTTATGAAATATTGATCCTATTTAAGATGAGGCGATTTCTATGGGAAATCCAAAAGCTCGCCAAAAAATAAAAAGCGATAAAATTGGGCGCTAGGTGACACTTTTAGCCCACCATCGATTTTCAAAATATTTTGGAACTGGACTCGAGATAAAATTTTGCCGTTATGTGTCACATTTAGCCCACCATCGAGTTCAAAATATTCTGGAACTTGACTTTTGTGCCTGAGGCAACAACATGTGACAATAAGCGAAGCCAGTTTATCAAAAGCATAAAAATAACGGGGCGTTTGATGCACCCTAATGATGGACCCACCCACAATTATGCACGCAAAAGGTCTGCATAGGTCAGAATACAGCATGGGCAGGAACAATCATTGGATACAAGATATGTGACAAGATTGCATGGGAAGGTTCGATCGGGTCTAAACAGCATGGTTTTTGCTTTGTTGTGCAGTACTGATCTCTATTAGAAACGGTCATCGATAAATCCAGATTCAAACATACTGGAAGTTGATATGCTTGCTGGCAAGCTATGTAGAAAGACACCTTTAATCATTTTGATATTATTTCATCGCTGTAGAATGCTAAAGCCTGCATTAAAATGTATGCAATACGTACATACTCAGGTATAGCTGATATTCATGTCGCGAGCAGTAGGTATGCAAGTTACACAGCAAATACCCACCCCTGACCTCGTCCAGTCTATGCCGGATGGTCTGGATGAGAGCTGACCAAAAGATGATTACTGTGAAGATACACCTTCGCTATTATAACGAAGGAAGCGATCACTCAAAGCATCAATGCTTACTCTTCTGTGGCGCTCCAGCTTGCCTTGCCTTGATAAAAAGGGGACTTATACCTATTTGGCAAGGAGGTCATGACCTTTTTCCTGACACCGAGAACAAATACTGCAGGCTCGACCAGCAATTTTCCATCCCGGATTCAATAAATTTTGCAACTTGTTAAAGAGCATTAAGACCTTATATTACCTTAAAATTATAAGTATCACCTTTCGGAAATCAAATGAACTCTCTGACCCCCATTTCAAGGAATAGTGCAGACGACTGCGACTTACTCATGCATAGCACTGGCATCAACTGGAGCAAGCATGGCGCGAAAATCCATACTGTTTCCACCGACGCCACAACGCCCGCGGCATCACCTGAGAAAAGCGCGGGTAAGCATTTGCACCTGGCGTCTAACGAGTGTACCTGACATGTTGATTCTTGCGGCAAGAGGTGGTCGAGTGATATCTAAAGGTGCGGCTTGAAATCCCGACCGATCCACTGGAATACTTTTAGTACATCAGAAAAAGTATTTGCATCACACTGTGTTATCTTACACGGCAATCATATCGGCATCGCACATATTATCTCGAAGCCATGAGATTGATTACATTGATCTATAATAAATGTATTGCGGTAATTAGCAATGACTTCGAAATGAACAATTCTTCATTGTAATGAATTCAATGCTGTTGTACAATCTCCATAAAGATTATTCTAAATAGCGATCTCCAAGTGTTTTTCGACGTGCCGCCCAGGTAGCTCCGTCGGTAGAGTGTTGGGCTCCGGCCCGCCCGGAAAACCGTGCAGTGGCAGTGCGCTGATAAGGCGGATCGGTTACCCTGAGACGCTTCGGCGCTTAATATTTACTTGACTTCAGTCGACTGGCAACTGACTGGTGAGAGGATGACCTGAGCGGGTCAGCCGTCTCTGTGCTCTGTAGGACGTTAACCTTTAGTTCATAGATTACACCGTCTTTGTGGGAATTGCTCGCTCGGATGGTGAAATCGGAGTTTCCGTGACAAGTCCCTGGATGACTTCAGTGAGGTTTCGATCCGAAAAGCCGAACCTGCCATAACTTGGGAAACTTTTATATAAGCAAGTACGAAAATCACTAACCCTTAAGGGGAATTGACAGCTCGCAGGGTTGGCAAAAACGTTGAAAAATTCACGTAGCCGGACTTGCCCTCGTGGAAACGAAAAGACAGGATGAGTAGGGTGAAGTGCCCTCTGGTGTCGAAAGTGGCATTGCAAGGTTCAGAAAGCCATCCCAGTCCGCTTATGTTGAATACGACACTCTCTGTGTAATGGTTTCCGGCGCTGCTTAGTGTCCAGAGCTGCCCCAGCTCTCCCTACAACCGAGTGTCACACCCCAGCTCTGGGCTCTCTCCCCACTTGTGTGTGTATCCTGCAATGCCCTGTATCTCCTATGGAATTATACTTTTGTCGCAGACTTTAGGGACCATAAATGGAGATTATTAATTTGTAAAACCCATTAGCTAACTTCCCAATGTCTTGGTGTTCAAAGCGTAGATAAATGGTCCAGTTGGTTGTGCCCCGATATGAAGGAAAAACGCGTAAACCCGTTAAAGGGTTCTCAATTTGAATATCGTTCACATTTCATTACAGTCTTGAAAATTCATTTATTCGTAATCTACTTTTTCTCACACATACCGACTAAACATTTTCCATATTTCCTCGAACACTCGAGAGATAATGTGCGTAGTCATTTCTTCTGCAATCAGTCCTGAGTAGTTGCCAACCAGCCTTTTCATCCAGTATTTGGTCCTGGTTCACCTCCATTAGTCTCCAATTCGGCGCGCCGCCGGCGCAGCCTCGGCACTCTGACCCTGCGATGCCAGATGAAAAATGATGCCACCCTCCAGATACAATAAGCAGTCTCATCGCTCGCTGCAGCCGCCTTCTCAGGCAGAATCGCCCTGAATTCGCCGAGATTGCCACGTCCAACAGTCAGCGCGCGACGCGATTCAAAGTATTAATACTGCTGTGAGTACCGTCGCTTATGAAATGGTGTTGTGTGAAGCTACCGGACCTAGTGTTAAACAATGGACTGCATGACATGTATTTTTCAGAGAGGCTTCGATATCCCCTTTGAAAAGGATAGTGTTGTAGACTAGATACCCCGATGAGTGTCGTAACGCACGCTTCAATGGAAGCGGTGGTTGATTAAGATCACATTCTTTCAATATGTATTCTAAAAGGTCAACACAAATGTGACATCACTCATTTAGGCCGTTTCTGCTTAGCAAGCCTCATTGTAATGTATGAATTCATACACAAAAAAGCAGACTTGTTTTTTTCTGTGGGCTTAGCCCAAGGGCTTAGCCGGCCTAACCTGACATCGACCGACTATTGTAACCGTTGAGCCAAGGTTTGTCAAACGCTTCAACGACGCAACTACTCATGCACCAGCCTTAGTCGCTGTTGTTAGGCCTTAACACGAGCATTGACGGAAGCCGGGCGGCGTAGGCTGGCCTTCCGGGGGGCAGCTCTGCTGAACGAGCTGGACATAGTTGGTGACGTGCTTTTTAAGGCAACTGTAAGATGTATGTTGCCGGAGAGACGGCTGAGAGAGTTGTAGGGATCACAATTGTTTTTATTTGCGATTTTACTGTGTATGCACGATTTTATCTAGCTTGTATCCCACGGCGTTATCTTATTTTAAGCATTTCCTTGTTCTTGATGACTGACGTGGAAACACGAAAGACCACCCCATTGTTTTTACCTTATGTGGATTGTTTCTTAATATGCTGAACTGAACTGGACGGTGTGAGCCAGGCTTTGACGGAGGGGGCGGCGGTTTTCCTCCCCTTTCTCCTGAGATATCAAGAATCACACTAGATAGGGAAGAACGGTAATTGGCGTTGGATAGCCCATTCAAATATCTAAAGAAAATAGTTGAATTTTTGCCCGGTCATATTTCAGGTTACTAGAGGTCAAAGCGTGTCACCTCAATGATACCATGGAAATGAAGGTTTTGCGTCATTACATCTGGACTAGTAGAGATAGAGCACAACAATCTAGATAACTGGACCCTTTGAAGCAAGCCGAATCGAATTATATATAATATGAATTTAATGTGTCAAATCTAATATTTGACCTGATCTGGACTCAGAAAAGGTCACATTAGTTCGCAATACATATCATTTGAACGGCAAGAATAAGACAAACCCAATGCCGTTAAAGTAAACGCTTTATCATCATCCATTACCAAGTTATTCAGGACCATTTTTCCATATATTTCCAATGGAGGTTTCATGTATTGTACCTGCTCAGGTCATCACTGTAAAAAATCCCGAAAATATTTTGTAGTAATTAGTAGTAGGCCAGTTGTGTAATATCAATGTAAAATCCAAGGATCAACACCGTTCTTACTCATACTATCAAAAAGATGTTTATATCTGAAGTCACCTATCTTACAGTGGTGACCTGACCTGAAATGACCTGAACTATAATATGAATTTACTAGGTCAACTCTAATGTTGATAAGTTTTGAAGTGCTGCGGCGAGGAGCATGATGATAAGCTGCTAAGATTTTCCCTGACCTGTCCCCTCGAATCCGGAAATGTAAAAAAACACTGGAGATTATATATTTGGGCACAGCCCTTCATCAGAATCATGGAGCAAATATCGATAATTCTCAGTCATAGTATAGCCAGACCTCGAAGGTCTGGCATTTCGAGGTCTGGCTATACCATGACTGAGAATTATTGATATTTACTCCATGATTCTGATGAAGGGTTGTGCCCGAATATATAATCTTCAGTGTTTTTTACATTTCCGGATTCAAGGGGACAGGCCAGGGAACATCTTAGCAACAGGTCAACTCTAATATTTGACCTGAACTGGACTCAGGCAAAGGTCACATTAGGTCGCAATACATATTATTTGAACCGCAAGAGTAAGACAAGCCCAATGCAGTAAAAATAAACGTTGTATTATCGTCCATTACCAAGTGATTCAGGAGCATTTGTTCCATATATTTTCAATGGAGATGTTATGTATTGTTCCTGCTCAGGTCATCACTGTAAACATCCCGAACAATTTTTAGTAGTAATCAGTCAGCCAATTGTGTAATATCAATTTAAAATCCAAGGATCAACACCATTCTTACTCACACTATCAAAAAGTTGTTTATATTTGAGGTCACCTAACTTGCAGTGGTGACCTGACCTGAAATGACCTCGACCCAAAATTTTGACAAAAGTTATAAAAATTATCGAAAAAGAATGGCAAGTACGGCGGCGCTATACGTTGCAGGTTTTTTGTTTTACCTTTGAAAAGCTCCAGGGAGGGAATACCCGCCCCCCTTCCCTCCTGTCAATCGGCATGACAAAGGGAATAGAATACCTTGTCGAAATTCTAAAAGAACTGATTATAGATCAAATATGTCTGAAAATCAGGAAACAATATTTCATGTCGATCTTCAAACGCCCAAAACACAAATGCTGCCTCTTGTCTTACTACCTAAGGTTGACCCGAATACAGGGTCTGTATTCGAAGTGTGTAGTAATTAGGTGTTACTGGGTGTATTTGCTTATGTCTCCTCCGTATTTCTGGTTTTAATTTGAGTTTCTTAATAACATTTTGATATTTGAGCCCCTGTTTAAGCTGTAAAAGTGAAACTCTGAGCTAATCAACGATTAAATAGTTAAAGTCATCTACAGATTCTGACGTAGTTTGGCCTTTACTTACGCCTTTATCAATATGTTCCAGCCTAAACTCAGCTCCGGGTGAAATGGGGCATGCCAATACTGACTCCCGGCCACGCTCTACAAAGGTGTTATCTCAGTTCAAACCGCATCTCAAAAAGTGAGCCACTCCCTTTAACACGCGCATTGACATGGGTCTGAGCCACCTGCGCATTGACGGGGGCGGCTACCCGCCCCCTAAGATCTCAAGAACCACGGTAGGTAGCGAAAAACGGTAAAGGGCATTGAGTTGCCCATTCCCTTCTCCATCGAAAACATTTGAACTATTTTTTGTCAGGTCACATTTAAGGTCACGAGGGGTCAAAACATGCCGTAATAGGGATAACATGTAAATTCAGTTTTTTGGCCATTACATCTGAACAAATAAAGATAGAGCAAAACGACTTAAACTATATGAATCCTCTCAGCACGCCGAATCGAATAATATATAATTTGACCTTGCTAGGTCAAATCAAGGATTTGACCTGACCTGAGGTCAGGTCAGGGCCAAATTATATAAAATGCATATCATTAGAACCGCAAAGCCCAGGCGAGTCTAATGCAGCTAAAATAAATGCTCTATCACCATCCGTTACTGAGTTATTCCGTAAAAAAACATTTTCTCATGTATTTCCAATTGAGAGGTCATACTTCGTGCCTGACCTTAGGTCATCGATATCAAAAATACCGGAACATATGTTAGAGAACTCGGTGGGGCCATTATGTGATAGGAGTTTCAATCGGATAAGTTCACCCTGCTCCGACTTATGCTATCTTAAACTTTTTTGAGGTCGGGTCACTTGACTTGTACTGGTGACTTGACCTGAGATGACCTAACCTTAAAATTTTCAAAGAAGCTGTAAAATTAATTAGGAAAAAGGTACGCCAAGTACGGCGGCGCTACGCGCCGCCGTTTTTCTCCTCTCTCCGAAAAACCCGAGGGGGGAGTCGGGTACCCGCCCCCGTCAATGCGCGTGTTAAGAGGTTGCGTGGTACCTGATGCATTACAAGCAGCCGATCGGTTGTCGCCGTCCCTCCTCTCAGTGGTTGGCGTGCACATCTCTGTCCTAGCCACCTTGCGCCCGGTATGTGTGTGTGTACACATATCAGGCATGGCATCAGTGCACGCTGTCGGCTCCAGGCGTGTAACTGAGGGTGATCAGTCGACGGAGCGAAAAACAGCCGTGTGCTGCTGTATCGACCACCTGCGGAGGCGGCACGGATCGCCCGGCCTGCACACTGTACACTTACCTGCGATATCTTACAATGGGAGGGGGGGTTGTGTCTTGTTTGGCCGAGCCAGATAGGCGGACACGGTCATTTACTGTACAATGAAGGTCCATTCCAGGTGAAATCGCGCACGGCGTGCCTTCGCCCCCTTTCATTTGGTTGGAATTTGCCAGGCATATGTAAACCATATGGATAGTCATACTCTGAGCTTCTAGCATTAAATGGCGTTAGGATCAATTCCATGGGTCTCAAGAGTCACCGAGTTTTACAAACACAACGAAAGGCAATTGCTTCCAGACGGTGATATCGGATTATAAAAATAGAAATGGTAGAATTAGGATTATTAGACACATTGCTCAAAGTTGTTATCACCTGCACCACTTTTACCGGTTTAAGTAGACTAATAAAACTGTCGTGTCAAAAACAGTTCTTGGTAGTTTTAACAGATTCCGTTCAATACGATATTTCCGTTGTTTTAAGAAGTGCGACATGAAACTTAGGAGTCTCATACTTTTTTAAGAGCTTTCAGCTCTTTCGGCATTAATGGGTCATCCCTCAGCTATTTAGTTTCCTGTAAAACTGCTCAATTTTCGACTGGCAGCTGTTGAATCCGTGGAGATTACTTCTTCCGATTTAATTAAAACAAGTTCCGTGGTTTTCAATTTTTCATAAATGAGTGGTTTTGTCTGCTCTTAAGATTGTGCCACTGATAATGATTTTGCCTCGGGTAGCTAACTTTGATTATTGAGAGTCGGACATTTTTCTGTTTTGATTGATTTATCAATTATTTTATCCATTTATCGATTTATTAGTTTGCCCATTTAATAGACTTTGGTGAAATTAAACCCTTTTGTGAGAATTTGACAGGATTATCAGAAAGATAAAGACAGTGACCAATGGAAGCTTTCGAACTTCGGAGAAAACATCATTTATATTAATGATTGGGTTTCAAGCACGATGCAATTCTGTTGCCATCCACCGGCTCCAGGTGACCTTCCCAGAGCTAAGATTGATTTTTTCGTACGATTGTTTCATTTATTGTTTTTTGTACGATTGTTTTGTCATTTTCCATCAGTCAGTCATTGTGATGAGCAGTAATCCAATATTAGGCCCATTCAAGTGAAGAAACCCTTTGAAATCGTCCCAGTTAGATTGGCCACGCCAGACCAGCAGGTCAGTCACACTATAGATAAAAATAATTTTTGGGCTGTTCGATACACCAACTCCCAGGGTCATAAGCCGTCGCCAACTCTTTCCCTGCTGGAAGGGTTTCTCGGGAGCCAGATTGCCCCTTGTTCAGGGAATCCACCAGGCCATGAACCCGGGTCAGCCGCGTGGATGGCGAACACACTTACCTTACCACGAGACCAACACGTCCCCTGAAAATGAATTTGCTTATAGTTTGGAATTTCATGGGCAACAGGGCGGATCCAAATAATAGGTCCATTCAAAATTATAAGGCACCATTGCATTGCTCTAGTATATGCAAATTAAAAACTCAGCATATACTGATGCGTATGCTTTCCGTACATTGTCTGTGCGAGGAGCTGCATAATGTAAGCGGGCATCTGAGCCTTAAACTAAAGGTTGTTTCATTTAGGAATGGGCGCAAAATGGCTCGAAATGCCTGCCGCAGCTGACCCACCCTAAGCCCCTAATGATGTTGATGGTCTGTATAGAAATGCCGGTGATGGGTGTGCTACAAACACCGAGTTATGCCAAACAGCCGGTAATACCCCTGGCACGCTGAGCCGGCGACCTTACTGTGTCTTTAAACTACAAACAAAAAATAGAGAACGTTGATAGTCTCCGTGGAAACCCATCGATTTAATCAAAATTTCGGTTAGCCGTCACACTGGGGTCCTGTGCCCTGGCACCTTGCGATTATACGGCGTCCTCACCACGACGTTCCACGTCCTTGGCGTTTTTATTACGCTTGCACCGCAGCCTCAAGGCGTCCTCCGCACGGTGACCACCCACGACCCCGCGGCGACCCCGTTGCGCTATTGACGTTTATTATATGACTTTGCCACGACCATGCCACGTCCTTCGCAATCCCACTGCGTTTGCACCGCGACCCTGACGCGCTTAAACAAACCCAAAGTTTTTGTACTCAGAAAATATAATTTACTCATAATCTCAAGACCAGTATGCAGCACAAGACAAGACAATAAACAAGACAAGAAGTTCAGTAGACAAGACAGAGTAGTCATGACAAGGCAATGCTAAGACTTATTAATAGGGACCATGGGCGGAGTCGAGACAGAGCGCCCAGTTCCGGTCCTCAACTTCTGTCTCCTGCACCCTCAAACGCCGGCCTCTATTCCCATGATCAATCAAAGGCGAGCTCGAATCAGTCAAAGCGGAGCAAACTCAAGCGCAATGACTTGTGTCAGTTTAGCTGCGTTTGCACTGCGACTTCACGAAATATCTGCTGCGCCCTTCCCGTCCCTATTACGTTGCTACGGCGACCATGGCGACCCCTACGGCAACATTGATGCGTTCTGGCTCAGGTCACCGAAGCTCGGCGACTATTTTGAACATGTCTAAATCAGTCGCTCTCGCCCGGCGACCATGACGACCTTACGGCGTCCTGGGTCGCCATAGGATCGCTGTAAGGTCGCGGGCCCGTCGCGGCGCGGCGCGGTGTGACGGGAGCAATTATCTGAAATAGTGTCTACTGAATGCCCATTTCTTTTTATAATTTCATTACATTCATTGTTTTGTTCGTCTGCTGAACATAGGTTTACCGAGTTCTTGGTGTGGCAAAACTTATGCCTTATAACATATAAAAGCACAGCATCAAAATGTAATTCATCTTGGTGAAAGTCTATCCGTTCTGTGTTGCGAAGGATGCATGTACTGTAAGACGTCTGTTCAGCTCTGTGCCTAAATCTTAGAGTTTTGGCGAATATGTGCCATAATATTCGATAATTGTCTGGCTTTGCTAGGTTTTACAATGACTAACAATTAAAACAGATTGAAACTGGTAAAAATCACTGTCATGTCACAACTAGTTTTACCAGGTGAAGTCCAGCCCTGATACATATTACACACATGTGTGTTCGGTTTATCAAGACCAGATCACTCTGTCCATGAACTTACATTGATCTTTGACCCAGAGACGTCAAATTAGAAATTTTGGGACATGACGATGTCGGGTTTGTTGGATTTCTACAAATTTCTTGTTTAAGGAGAAACTACTGTTATTTCAGACACGCAACGTATAATACATATTTGTGTGTGTACTTTAAAACTTTGTTATATATATATCGAATTCAAAATGAAAGAATTCATCAAAATTAAAGAATAAAAGACGCAATTACAAGGAGGGCCTCACACACACACACACACACACACACACACACACACACACACACACACACACACACACACACACACACACACACACACACACACACACGCACGCACGCACGCACGCACGCACGCACGCACGCACGCACGCACGCACGCACGCACGCACGCACGCACGCACGCACGCACACACACACACACACACACACACACACACACACACACACACACACACACACACACACACACACACACACACACACACACACACACACACACACACACACACACACACACACACACACACACACACGCACGCACGCACGCACGCACGCACGCACGCACGCACGCACGCACGCACACACACACACACACACATTCATTCTCTCTCTCCCTCTACCTCCCCCTCTACCTCTCCTTCTACCTCTCCCTCTACCTCTCCCTCTCCCTCTCCCTCTCTCTTTCTCTCTCTTTTGAATATGTTTCGGATGATAGATTATTCCCTCTTAACACGCGCACTGGGGGGCCTCGGAGGCCCCCCACCTGTTTTTCCGAGGCGGCCGGAGAAACGCTCGTAGCCGAAACACGATACTTTGCCACATTAAACAGAATTTAATAGCGCGTCGATTGGTGAAGATTTTTTGAAAATCGGTCGAAAATGGTTTGACTTATAGGTATCAGACCTGCATTTTGAGATCGCCATAATCGCGCGGTCAGACCAGTTAGCTTGCATTGGATACCGATTGGTGAAGTCATGACACCATATAACCGGGATCATATGTCAAGGTCACCTCACATGAAGGTCAAGGTCAAGGTCAAAGGTCACAGATCAAGGTCATATCTGCACTTCCAAGGTCACTGACCACAGTGCTTCCGGTCAAATGACGTTACCCGGTCTGACGTACGTTATGCTATGACGTCATCGATAAGGTACCCCAATACCAAGGTCAAGGTCAAAGGGCAAGGTCAAAGGTCATTTGCAAAGGTCAGTCCTCATTTCCCACCAAACAGTGGTTATAGTGTTAGTCAAAGTGTACATTATAAGTAGTATACTATATTGTGACCTTACAGGTCAATGAACTTGAATGACCTTGACCCCAAAATTGAAGGGATTTGAGACCTTCTCTATGAACCTGGTCCGCCTTTAGCTTATTCCCGCCATTTCCCGCATAATCACAGCATTTACCAATCGGTACCCAGCATGGCCAAGATTTGACCTTTACGACCTCGTTTGACCTTAGAGATATTGACCTAGGTCAATAAAAATTGGTCATGATGTAGATCACCATAACCCCCACCCACCTCTTCAATTTCGTTTTTCTATGCCTCTTAGTTTCCGAGATCTTAGGAGGCCTACCAGGCCCCCTCCATTGCGCGTTAGTGCCAGACCCCCTCCAGTGCGGGTGTTAATACATCTTTTATCGATCCGAATCGATAGATCGCGACTTTATTCCGACAGTTTCATCGGAATCGACAGAAGATATCTGCTCCAGCAGAGACTCTGCCCATCCTCGGGGAGGAAGGCGACGGCGCTAGTCCAAACTGACGAGCTCTGTCCCTTTTAACCAGCGCCGATGTCCCATTGTGCCTGACAGGCATGCGAATAGATTACACACAATTTTACAACTTTCATTTTTCACATTTAACGATAAATATTCTTTATTTACGCATTCCTGCACAGTTTATGATGTAGCTTACTCTTCTATGGGATGAGGCATGGGCAGTCTGCACAAGCCTAGTTTTTATTGTGGACTATTGTAAAGTAAATACTTAATATACATTTTCGTAGAATATGCTACTCCGGAACTTATCTACTTAGAGATAATCACACCACTCCCCCATGCAACGTACTTTTTGCAGAGGCGAACAATTTTCTTATAAATAAGCCTTGAGACTAAATCTTCAGATTTCTCACAAGCACCTCTTACATTTTTGGCATAAAACTTGTTATGGACATTGGCAACATTTTTCCTTAAACGAATTATAATAAAAGTTGTCTAACCTTACGAGTTATTAGCCATTTTCAATGTCCACATTCCAATGATAATGACTAATATCGAAAGTAATCGGCTAGTGCCGAAATATTTGACGCCTGTCGAGGTCCATTGACATGCGTCGTTATTTTCCACCATGCTCAGATTGAGCTGAGCCATTTTCAAGCGGACCCGACTTTGTCTATCTGGGAATAAAGCGCTAAATTAAAGTGTAGTACGTCGAAAGTTCAGAATATCTGTCGGAATCAAGTGGAGATCTGTCGATAAGAATGGATAAAAGTCGTATTATGTGCCTGTTGGTAGCTCTTTAGACTGTTTCTATATCAAAGGCGGCCAGCATCGAAGGGAGCCTCCTGAGTCCAACGAAGGCTCTCTTAACCGCGCCCCACCGGGGTCCGGCGCCACCTTCGCCACCGTGGGGGGCCATCGATGGCCCCTCTAACTCCGAAAATATGGGCGTTAGGCAAATCTGCAGTGCAATGAAGCTCGCGTGAATTCAGTAGAAATTACTTCGGATGTTTTAGTGCTCAGGTCAATGGTTTGACCTCAGGGCCAAATTAGGTCAAGATCGGCTATTTTACTCAAATATGCAATGATTAAGAAACTGGTATAACTCTTATGTATTGGCTATTGAGGCCTGGTAAGTTCATTTGATAGGAAATTGCCGGCACTTTTTCGCTATGTGGAACGTAAAGACCTCCCGCCAGTGATTTGACCTCCAGAGGTCACCTCGTGACCTAATATGACCTGGGTCACGAAGGTCACAAGTAACCTTGCCGTATATCAAATGAAAGCCAGTGACAGGACAAACACGATGGTGTTTGTTTCACTCTAGCTTAATTAGGTCAAAGTTATTGTAAATACTGTTTTTGACCCCTGGTGACTTGGATGACCTTGGAAATTCAAAGGGTAAATATGACCCCTGGGATCCGTGAAAGAGTGTCCAAAACGCTGTTCTGAGCAGTCTGAGTATTTGCAATCATTTTTGTAGCTTTTATATCATGAAACGGTTTTTCATGCTTTTCCAATGGGAGAGGTCGCCTCGTGACCTGACCTCAGGGCACGAAATCGAAAATCCCGGATATACGTCTTGTAGACCCTGGAGGGGTCTGAGTGTAGGAAGTTTCAAATCGATCGACTTGGAAATATAGCTCTTACAGAGTTCTAAAGTTGAAGTGAGGTGACCCTGGTTGCCTCGTCTGGTGACCTGACCTTGGGTGACCCGGGGTAAAAATTCAGGGATGATGGGAAAATGATGCGTGAGAGGTAGGCCCTCAACCGCGGTGCTGCGCCTGTCGTTTTTCTGCTATCCCGGAAAACCTTAGGGGGCCATCGATGGCCCCCGGTGGGGGTTAAGATCCCATGGAGGCTAGGCGCTCGTTCACTTGTGCCCATAGAAGTCATAGGCCCTCTGGTGGCGGGGCCGCTGGTATTAAGGTCATTTTACGGTGTGAGAGTGAAGAACACAAAAACTGTATCGAAAAAGGTGGATAGGGTTTTAAGAGCAGAAACGTTTTACATTAGGTGCTTTGGCTTCAATGTGCCCTAAAATAAACAAACCCAGATAAAATATTCAAATAATTTCTTAGTTTGTGCGCACTTGATCTACTTCTGCCGTCCTGGAGATTCGTCTAATGAAGGAAGTGCCCGGCCGAGCGCTGCCCGCCGGTTGTAATTTTAGTTCTTCAAATAGCTCACGCTATGTTAATGGGTGCAACAGCAGCCGCAGCAAAAACTTAGCCATAACCACTTCAACAAACTCCAGCCATGCAATTAACATAATGCGCCGAGGGACTTGAAGCACTCTACTCTGAAATAAATCAACACACCTAGCTTGGTTTTGTTGCACTAGGCAAGCGGCGGTGGCTATCATGGTTTCACGCTTTTAGTGCTATCAATTCATAACGTTCCGCAGCCACAATAAGATATAACACGATAAGTGTCACGGAAGTTGATGATGTATAGGAAATCCTGTAATTAAACCAGTCAGGCTGGACCTTCCTGCTGGGGAGGCGGGGAGCAGCGCCAACACGAACGGCCGACCTGATCGCGAGTCGGCCGCCAATGCAGATTGGCCGCACTGAGTAATGGCGAGGGACACGCACGGGCACCGCCAGGGACCGGCGCCACAATAGCGCCGCTCAGTGTCAATGGCCAGTTAGTGTTACGGCGGAATGTGAATATCGACAGCACCGCGAGGCAGGCGGCCAAAAGCGGATCCGCCGCTGACGTGCCACCGGATGGTGCAAGAAATAGGTCTTTATGGCCAGCGGCGGCGGAGCCAGACCGGCAGAACGGGGGCACGCAACCTACAGGGTGTCCCTGGCAGAAAAAGGGTGCTTTCTGTGATGACCGAGACCAACTTGCTACAACTTTGTTTATATCGCTTTTGCGCACGCCTGGCCTAAGGCATATCGAATCTTTAGGTGAGGGAGCTACCTGTCCCTACTCATGACAGCTTTAAGTGATGCATTGAAGCTACTCGGATAACAGTTGCTCATGCATTTCTAAGGACGCAATGAATTGCTCGTTCAGGTAATTTATTTTATTTATTTATTTTTATTAGAGCCACTCCCAACAGGTAGGGAAGACTGGGGTCAATTGTAACAAATTTCACATTTTTGGTTCTGGAGCAATGGTGTTTTGAGTTAGAGCTCTTATAATTATATTTTCATCAACTTTGAAGATTTTGCAATGTGACAGACGTAGAAAAAATTTCAAAATAAAGAAAGTTAGGGGTCAAAATTTCACTTCTAAAAATTTACTTCCGTTGTTACAATTGACCCCACGTGAGGGGCAATTGTAACAGCAGCAGGGGTCAATTGTACCATGTTAAGGCGGTAGAAATTTCGATGATTTATTTGTACCAAAAACATCCTAACGCGAACACTTCTGCATCTTTGGCCTTCACTTCAGCTTCATGGACCGTCTCCAGTCGAGTCCTGCGCTCGGTGATGCGTGGTCGAAAACGAGACATTCTCTAAAAGTGCGAGACACAGGAGCGTAGCCAAGGGGGGTGGCAGGGACAGCCGAACCTCCTCCCCCCTGAGGGCCCGAAGGACGCGGGCCGCGTGAAGCGTGGCTCACCCACACTATACTTTGTGGCTAAATTTGAAATTTCATACCAGACAGGGTCCTCTTGAACCCACTTCAGCACTCTATTCTGTAACAAGCAGGACACTTTTTACTCATCCAGGGCCCTTTTGGCGCTGTCGCAGGGACCCTTTTCGGGGCGCCGCCCCTCCCTGAGCGAAATCCTGGCTACGCCTCTGCCGAGACATCTGTTTGAAAACAGCCGATACAATTTCTTTAGAAAGACGAACAGAAAAACGAACACTGGTGATTTAAATAATCCCTATAAATGACCTAAATCTATCGCGTTCAAAATTTTTGCAAACATTTACTTATCAGTCCGGTCAGTAAATCTTGAACTTGTTGCCCAAAAGGAATGGCCGTTTCTGGACCCAAAGACCTATTATTTTGGGCATATTTGAGTATTGGACTGACTACCTACAAAATATATTTTTAATTTGACTGAAATCTCTTTAATTTTCCAAACTGGGCACATATAACCTTAGTAGCTGACGTGGCCGTAAACCCCAATGATCATCATTGATTTTCCAATATAATAAATATTATATAGGGCACACCACATTGCCACTTTTCCGAAACATATACTAGCCTACGAACAAACATATTATTGGAAATCAATGTGATTATCATAGACAGTAGCGCACCCAGGGGGCAGCGAGCCCGCACTCCACCCTCCCCTCTCCACACTGGAGGATCCAGGGGGAAAACAGGGCAATTCTCCCCAATCGCCCGATTTTCGTCGTGTTTTCCCGATTTTAGGCCGCTTTGCCCCCCTCCCCTCCAACGGTCAGTCTGGATCAAGGCCTGCCCCCCCAACGTTGGGAAAGAGGCACTTTTTTGGGAAGAGGCACTTAACACGTACGTGTTAAGTGCGTCTTCCCAAAAACAGTTGACACTAGGTTTGCGAAGCAAAAAGTTCATCGCTTCCCCAAGGGTACGAAGATTGGCCTCTTTGGGTGAACAAGTGCTGTGGCATTGGCCTGACGACCCCTAGTCAGCTCCCCAAACGAACATCCTGGGTGCGGCCCTGATCATAAAATCACTAACCTAGCAACTGAACTTGTGCAGTAGAAGCAAGTTTAATCCGTCGTAAGGCCATTGGGGTCAATCGTAATATTTTTAAATTTGACCCCAAGAAAAATGTTACAATCGTCCCCGTCACAACGTGCAATTCTTTAAACCAAATTGCCGCTCAACGAGCTGGCCTAGGCGATAGATTCTGTGCTCATTTCGTAGCTAATTAAACACTTTTTATGCTTTGAAACTGTTTCCGCTGTACCTTATCATACCCATCAATAAGCTAATCATCTTGAAATATTTCAAAAGTTACAAAACATTCTCAAAAACACATAATTGTGAACAGCGTCTGACTTACCCGCCGCACCGAGTTGAAACTTCGTTAACAAAGGCAGCAGCTGATTGTACATTTCCGGTTGTGCCACCACCGTCATCCATTGATTAGTTTGGGCGATATGGCCAGTGTTACAATTGCCCCGTGTTACATTTGACGCCAGTCTCCCCTACACTTGTCCAATTACAGGGGGTATTGGCGTCAGCGTTTAAGGATCCCCTCCACCGGGACAGGTTGGACATGAAAAGTGGTTTCACGCCGTGGGGATTGAATCCACCTTAATCCATGCTGCCCGGTCTGAAGACGTGCAATGAAGCCCCAAGGACACCCGGCCCCTAAATTTGACGTCTGGGACCTTATTCCAC
Organism: Lepas anatifera; assembly: GCA_034440635.1. Taxonomy (NCBI): domain Eukaryota; kingdom Metazoa; phylum Arthropoda; class Thecostraca; family Lepadidae; genus Lepas; species Lepas anatifera. The sequence continues at coordinate 263,896 of JAOTON010002216.1, forward strand.
CTTCAATCAATCTGGATTCACTGATCTTCAACGACTTCTGAGAGTGTGCAATTAAACTTTACGTAGAACATGTCCTTTAGATAAAACAAGGAATCGCTCGGCACCTTCATAGAGTTCGGCGTGACGAGCGCCACTTTCTGGTCCTTCTAATCCATACCGTCTGATTTCGTAAAAACCATACGATATAAGCGAGAGCTATTCAATTTAGGCTGAATGTGATCAGTTTAGTCGAAATGCATACTATTTCAACAAAAGTAATCCAAACTCGTTGATTGACAAATGGTGTCCTGGAAGAAAATGTATAATGGTTTGTAGAAGTGAAGATTGAAAGACCTAATGAATCGAACTCTGACGGGGTATAATGTTCAGTCCTGTACCCATTCATCCACGATACCCGTGATTGATCCCCTGTGATCAGCTAAATGACAGCACTGGGTAGCATTCCTGCCCCCCTTCCATTCCGTCCCGTTTCTATATCCCGTCCCGTACCGTCCCACAATTTAACTTCAAGAATTGGTCCTGTTCCGTACCGTTAATTCCATTCCATCCCCATCTTCTTCATTTTTTATCTGCTACTTCACAAGCTTAACTTTCTAATGCTAGATTCAAGTCTACAGACCGCAATATAATTTCATTTCACTTATCACATTGTATGAAGCTCGGGGTGCACAGTTACAGCTCAAGTCGCATAAAACATTTATAAAACACATCCTTCCATCACGGTTGAGGCTAAATGTAAGTAGGTACTCGTACATACATCGAACAAAATGATCAGTCTACAAATAAGTCAGGTTTTATAAAACCTCGTTGCAGTAACCTACAGGTAGCTTTTAGGTTTGGGTTACTTTTAGCATTTGTGACAAAGGAGAAAGAGACCTTAACTCATAGAAGAGCGGTTCTGAAAAGGCGAGAAAAGAGAGAAAGAGAGAGGGAGGCGAGGCGGCAGATGGAGAAAAGAGAGGAGAGAGAGACAAAAAAAGAGCAAAGAAAAGCAAGAGAGAGGAGAGAGTAAAGACACCTTCTGCTCATCACATTTATGAAGCGCGGGGTGCACAGTTACAGCTCAAGTCGCATAAAAAATCACAAAAGACATCCTTCCATCACAGCTTAGCCTCTAATGTAAAGAAGGTACTCGTACATACATCGAACAAAATGCTCAGTCTACAAGATAAGTCAAGGTTTTATAAAACCACGTTGCAGTAGCCTATAGGTAAATTTTAGGTTTGGTTTACTTTTAGAATTTGGGGCAAAAGGGGAAAAAAGTATTGAACATGGTATTTTCTACTGAAAGTAATTCTGCTCCCCAGCACCAACATATGTGTGAGCGGGAAGGTCTCTAACACGCGCATTGACGGGGGGCGGGTACCCGCCCATCCCCTCGAGTTTTTCGGAGATAGCAGAAAAACGGCGGCGCGTAGCGCCGCCGTACTTGGCATACCTTTTTCCTTATCATTTTTTTAACTTCTGTGAAAATTTTAAGGTTAGGTCATCTCAGGTCAGATCACCAGTACAGGTCAAGTGACCTGACCTCAAAAAAGTGTAAAGGCTTTACAGACAATACAATTCCCGCTCACGAATGGCCGAGTGGTATTATGATATGCGTCTTGACCGGGTTGAGGAGGGAGCCTGGGATCGCGACTTACGAGCGGCTGTGCCTTTCTTGGTGACGTTATACTTAATGTTACTGTCATTTCTTGCTGTCGGTACTCCACTCCACACCACAAGAATGCAGCCGCATTCTACACCGGCTTTGAAGGCTCACAGTGCAACCACGGATTGGTCGGCGTCAGCGCAAGTGTCACCCGTGCTTTCAGTGATACCAGCGCCATCTGCCCTGATACAAAACATACACAGTGACGGTTTTTTAACCGTCACTGCCACAGGAGGTGCCCTGCTGCGGTCGCCATTGATAAAGATCCGTTACTTTTGCAGAAAAGTGGCGTACAGTGCCCATTCAGATGCCTGTGTCCAACTTGGACGCTATACTTACCTTCCTCCTTTATTTCTTGCTGGAGATGTGGAGCTCAATCCTGGACCGACAACGAGCGACGGGAGCCCAAACACCGGACCTAGTGAACACATTAGGCTGTCTTGCCAAAATGTGCGAAGTATCCGAAACAAACTTGGGACTTTACGAGCATGTTCACCTGAGCTCGCACAGATACACGTCATAGTTTTGACGGAAACATGGTTGAATCAAGATGTAACCGACTCTGAGCTGCAAATTGGATTACCGGACCACTCGTGGTTCCGTAAGGACAGGACGACTCACGGAGGAGGAGTAGCGTGTGCTGTTCGAACTGATTTGCACCCGATTAGAAGAGTCAAATTAGAAACAAACGACACGGAGATGCTCGTAGTCGAGCTAAGAACATCCCCAGCCTCATTATCGCTGCCTGCTATTGCAAGCCCGCCCCGGATGGTGGTATTCTCCAAAGGACGATGGCGGCACGCAGGATATAGTTAACCGACAACCAACTCGCCGTGTGATTATCGTCGGGGATTTCAACATTCCAGAACTTAAGTGGACTGAATCAGCCTCCGGTTGGGCCCGACCAACCGGTGACCGTGTATCCCACCGTGCAACTGAGTTTTTGGACGCCTGTGCATTGGCTGGACTGAGACAGCATGTATCATCACCGACGCGTGGTAATAATACGTTAGACCTTGTACTGTCTACAAAACTGGATGTGATCACCACCACACGAGATGGAGTGTTTGACTCAGATCACCAGGAAATTGTATGCGTTTTAAGATCTGTAAAATCCCATGTTCCCTTGGTCACAAGGTCCCGTGTTTTTAACTACAGGCGTGCTGATTTCACTGGATTGAAGCGTGCACTGAATTAGCTCCATGGACATTTCTTCTGACTTGCACGTTGACGAAGCTGTTGATTTGTTTTATAGTGTGTTAGATGCCGCATTTCGTGACTTTATTCCTGTTGTGTCGATCAAAGAAAGTTTCCTCCGTGGTTTAATCGTGAATTGAGGGGCGCTTTAAAGGAAAAGGAAACAGCCTTTCGCAGAATGAAACGCAACAGGAGTGATGTAACGGCTTCGAGTTTCGCCAGAAGAGGGCGCTGTTTAAGAATCTCTGGATGTTAGGTATGGTGAACACTTGGTAAATTTAACGCACGAGTTCAAGACTAATCCCAAAGGTTCTGGTCGTTCTTGAAATGTATCAAAGGGGGAAAACATTCACTTCCGGTTCTGAAATTTAACGGTGTCAGTGTCACGGATGACCGTGAGCGAGCAAATATTCTGAATCGTGCTTTCTCTTCCAAGTTTACTGAACCAGGTGCAGCTTATCTACCAGACGCCCCCGATTTTAACCTTCAGCCACTCAGGGAGTTTCATTGTAACACAGAAGCTGTACGGGCGATCCTGGAGGAAATTCCAGTGGCCAAGGCCTGTGGACCAGATGGAGTTAGCGCAAGAATAATTCATGAATGTCACGATGAGCTCTCGGTTCCGCTTACAATCATTTATAACTTAGCTCTAGCACAAGGCACTTTCCCAAAATTGTGGAAACAAGCAAACGTCATTCCAATACACAAAAAGGTAGCACATCTCATCCTCAAATTATAGATCTATCTCCTTCACCTTTTTGGCAGGGTGCTTGAGCGAATCATGTATGTTCAACTCTTGAATCATGTACGTCCAGCCATTTCTTCTGCCCAACATGGTTTTACCAAAAGGTCATGCGTGACCAACTTGGCCAGTCTTTTGAAAACAGGATGGGGCTCAATTTCTTCGAGCACTCAGACAGATTGCATTTATACGGATTATTCGGCTGCATTCCAAAGTGTTAACCACGCCCTCCTTCTTCATAAACTAAAAAATTCATATCATCTATCTGGCCTGGCCCTGAAACTACTGAAATCATATCTTTATGACAGACAGCAACGTACTATTGTTAATGGTAAATGCTCCAGTGGTCCCATGTTAAGTCTGGCACACCGGAAGGTGGGCTGTTGTCTCCCTCTTGTTCGCCTTATTCATTAACGATCTTCCTTCCAATATAAAGTCACATTGTTTAATGTTTGCAGATGATGTCAAAATATTCAGAACGATAACCTCTCCAAACGATTCGGCGCTCTTGCAAGAGGACTTGTGCAGACTTTGCACTTGGTCTCAAACCTGGAAATTACGCCTAAATCCTTCAAAATGTAAATCATTTCGGATGACACTCAAGAAAATTCCACTGAGAACCACATATTTTATTCAAAACACAGCTCTGGAACATGTCAATTCAATTCGGGACCTAGGTGTCATTCTTGACGAAAAATTAACATTTGGCCCACACATTGACAATACAGTAAAAAAGCAAACAGGGCTCTAGGCGTTTTATTTCGATCCTTCCAAAAACTTAGAACGAGAGGACACTTCCGCCCGTCTTCCGTGAGAACTTCCTACTACGCCCATGTCCGCTCAGTACTTGAATATGGATGTGTTGTCTGGGCAGGTGCAGCCAGGGTACACTTAGACTGGAGAGAGTACAACATAAATTTTTGATTTGGCTCAACCATCACTCTCCACATCGTGCTGCGTCCCACACCCTATCATATTCTGACCTTCTCCAACATTATCACATATCATCTTTAAAATATCGTAGAAATTATTATGATCTTATGTTCTTGAGAAACCTTTATCAAGGACGCATTGACTCTTGTTTTTAGTCAGCTCATTTTCACTGTCCACTCCATTAAGAATCAATCGCAATTTGTCGCTGTTTAGAGTTCCGTGTGCCAGAGTGAACACTGTTAAGAACAGCCTTTTGTAAGGATGCCCCGTGAAGTCAACAGTTTTCACAAAAACGCCCAACGTCTGACTTCTTTCTGACGATTATTGCACGTTTCGAGAGAGGTTTTGAATATTTAAGAGCATTGTGATTTAGGGTCTGTTTTAAACCTCCACAGTATATTTTTAGCGTTGTATTAGATTTTATTATTCCGTATGTGCTGTTTTTTTATAAATGTATACAATATGTTTTAGGGGCACTTTTAGCGATGTGAGCATGATGTTTTATTATTCTGTAAGTGTTGCTATCATTCGTGCATGTATGTATATATTTTTATCACAATGACTTCGTCCATAATTGGGAATACCCGTCGACGATTGAATAAATAAATTGAAATTGAATTAAGATAGTAAAGTCGGAGCAGGGTGAACTTATCCGATTGAAACTCATATCACATGATGGGCCCACCGAGTTCTCTAAAATATGTTCCGCTATTTTTTGATATCGATGACCTAAGGTCAGGTACGAGACATGACCTCTCCATTGGAAATACATGGGAAAAATGTTTTTACGGAATAACTCAGTAACGGATGGTGATAAAGCATTTATTTTAGCTGCATTAGACTTGACTGGGCTTTGCGGTTCTAATGATATGCATTTGATATAATTTGACCCTGACCTGACCTCAGGTCAGGTCAAATCATTGATTTCAACTAGCAAGGTCAAATTATGTATCATTCTATTTGGCTTGCTGAGAGGATTCATATAGTTCCAGTCGTTTTGCTCTATCTTTACTTGTTCAGATGTAATGGCCCAAAAAACTTAATTTACATGTTATCCCTATGACGGCATGTTTTGACCTCTCGTGACCTTAAATGTGACCTGAGAAAAATGGTCCAAATGTTTTCGATGGAGAAGTGGATGGGCAACCCAACGCCGTTTATTGTTTTTCACTACCTAACGTGGTTAAAACACTGCCAATGCGCATGTTAAAAGGAAATTATTTTGTCCCATTAAAAAATATATAACCCTCCAAAAAACTGCTAACCTTATTTGAAACAAGGTTTGAGCTTGTCCAGTCGCCTCCCATACTTTGCCAAAGTACCATCTGCATATATAAATATTTAGTGCAACTTTGGCGAGGGAGGAATGAAGAGTATTTCTAAGAGAAGGCAAACCTGACTTAGTCAACAATGCTATATATGTGAATAACTTTCCAGTCCCTTCAAAGCTATGCCAGCCATAATTGTGCCCTAAAATCATCTATCTTCTTAAATACCAACGCTGCCTTTAAAGCAATCTAGAGTCTGCAAATATTAATTGGCAAGTATGGCTCATTCACTTATTTCCAAGACCAAAACATTTCGAAAAGAAGCAGGGCAAGGGCATTATTAAATGCTTACCTATTGTATGTAAGCTTGGGTTTTGGTACATCTGGTACTATAGCGTTGGTCACCCATATCACAGCCGCCGTCCCCATTCTCATATTTCATTAAATTGCCCAGCATTTCTAGTGCATATTGCGGCCTCTCGTCTTTGCTATTGAATCCATCCATATTTTTGAGGGGACAAGTGTATGGTACGTACGATATGTCCGACTATGAGCAGAGTGCCGAAGCCATTGCTAATCTGGGACTACCAAGGATCCACAGCGAAGAAGACAAAACGAGGGTGCGGTGGTGAAGTGATTAGCAATATCGCCTTTCACGCGGCTGACCCGGGTTCAAGGCCCGGCGGGTTATCTGACTAAGGAGCATTTGGATTCACCAGAAACACCTTCAACGGGGAAAGACTTGGCAATGCCATATTACGTTCACAGTCGGTGCGACGATAATCCCCAGACATTATTAAAGCGGCCGGAAATGAGACTTAGGCACGGCAATGGCATCGTAAAGGGAATGTGACACCTAGGTTGAATCCTGGAATTTAGTGCAATTAGGCGTACTTTCAGCCGATAATAATGAAACCACTCATGATTTCTCTGAAAAATGCACAATAAGCTCAATATTTTGATTTCTTAGAATAATCGTCTAGAAAAAGAAATAAATATCAGACTGTGGATGATGTCACGATCTGGCAACCACTACCATACTTGAAACGCTTCAAGGGCTTCGATTAGCTGATGCTCATCGTGACGTCAGCATATGTCGTCACAGCAGCAGCTCACAACAATGGCTGCCCGGCGAGGGGCTGATGAGGGGGCTGGTGTCAGGTAGGTTTTAGCTTTTTTCTACGGAAATATCGAGTTCCAAGACAAAGGATATATGAGGTACCGGGTTTTCCGACTTGCTTTACAACTTGGCTATCTCAGTTAAAATCACGTTATGAAGGTGCCACATTCCCTTTAAGGCGCAGCAATAGCAGGCTGACGGAAGTATTTTGTTGACTGAAATGCATCTGTTCGCTAAAGTCAGTTCGTCAGTCGGCTTTCAGTCTAAAGTCAACATGGCTGTGGATACCGACTTATTTAGTTGCTTATTGAAAGCGTCTTTCCAGCGTTTGACGAGCTTACCTGAGCAGGTTATAGAGCTTCGTACCCTGTCTTGAGCCTGATTAGAAGAATTCAGGACACTTGAAGTTGCTTGTATTTCCCAGTTAAAGTGGTCATGGGCTTAATGGATCCGTCTGAACAAAGGCTAGTGTGATCCATTAAGTTAATTGCCGAGTCTTTACGGATAATGAAGGGAATTTGTGCTGCGAATAGTTCTGAGTACTACCTCACTGCCAACTTAAGCTTCGCTGCCTGAATAGGGGTGAATGCGATCTAGACACAGTTCCTTAGCAGTCTCTGTCATTTTACAAACTAAATGCTTAGTTGAAGACTGATAAATGTTTAGATTGTTGACAGTGTTACAAATATTTGCCTTAACCAATATTGATTTTGAACGATGACCGACAGATTCAATCCTTGTACGACATGCAACAGAACGGCTTCATCTGAATTGGTTAGGAACAGTGACTTACACGCAGCCATACATCATCACCAAGTAAATTCCAAGACCTAATCAGTCAGCAACTGCCGTGGAATGCAGCAACTTCCAGGAAATACCCGCAGTAGGATAGGGAGAGGTCCACGATTCACTCTGAGATTTGTGTAGTCATTGCTGTCCGGTTTAAATCATCCAGGTGGAGGCGTGACCTAATCTGAGTGCACCGCAAGATTTGAGAAGCTGCGGTGACTCGTGGTACTTCCATAGAATGAGAAAGTTAATTATTCTCTTTAAATATGGCATGGCCCACTTTTAGTGTGGTGCTCTATGATGCATTTTTTGAGCATGATTCCTAAGCCTGTCATTCCCCCCCCCCGCTCTTGGTCTCCAGTCCTACATATTTTCGTCCACTCTGGGATTAGCGTCCTTTTTGTGAAACGGTGAACTTTTCCTTCATTAGAAACGGTTTTTTTTTAGGAAAATCGTCCAACCCCTGACAGGACATATTATACCTTATTGAGATAAGGTTTCTGGCTGCAAGGGGCCGGCTGCAAGGGGCCGGTCCCCCTTCCCCATTGTTACTCCAGTGTCTCTGGGTCCTACCATCCCGTGTCTGTGTCCTACCCACTTCCTCATCTGATCTGCTCTCCACTTTGGCTTATTCCCATTATATTTTCCTCCCCAATCGCCTTAATAATTGTTGGGGCTTATCGACGCACCAACTGACAGTGTCACATGGTGTCGCCAATTCTTTCCATGTTGGAAAGGTTTGTCGCGAGATAGCTTGCTTCTTGTTCAGGGAAGCCGCCGCCGGGCATTGAACCCGGGTCGGCTGCGTGGCAGACAGCTACGTTGACCACTCCACTACCGCGCCAGTGTGAGTGAGAGTGCTTGAACATACCAGCGCCCCCGTACTTGGCACATCTTATATTTGATCTTATACTTTTCAGAAAATGTGTTCTTTAGGTCATCTCAGATCAGGTAACCAGGCCAGATCAAGTGACATCACTGGAAGGTACTGGTGGGCAGTCAGATATGGCCAGACATGGCTGAGAAGAGAAATGGCAGGGCAAAGAGGAAGGGAGGGCAGGACGCTAGTGGACATTCAGATGTGGCTGGATAGAGCAGATAGGAAGGTGGCCATGGCGTCGTTGGGTAGTCAGATAGAGACGGGCAGCTACGTAGGTTAAAGTGGCTGTAAAACATGGAAATACGTATCTAAAAACTGGCAAGTAAAGTGCGATTCATGCGTCAAAGCATACAGTTTGGATTTTGAAAGGCATTATTAACAGTTCTGTGGAAATATCACTGGTGGCCACTGAGCCGTTCACTGGTGGGCACAGTATGGACAAATGGTGAGCAAAATTCCCACCAGTTAGTAGCTTTAAATATGACCTGAATTATAATGAACATTATTAGTCATACGTCACAGTGCTAAGCCATAGCTCAGTGACTATCAATTACCCTTTACCTAAAAATGTTAGAGGAAATTGTATTAGGCTTTCCCGTTATGTCCTTAGTCCATGTTCAGTGAATTCTCATTTTTTAGGCATAATTACGGCATTTCTCCATATGTCCCCAGGCGGCCCAGATGTGTCCTTTGCGACCTCGTTTGACGTAGATGATAGTGAACTACGTCAATAGACATTAGCTATAATCTAGGTCACCAAACCCCCAAGCCCACAAACAGACGTGTTTCTAACCATCTTTGTATTCGAGATTTCTGGTGGGAGCACTCGAGGACCCCCTCCACTTGATGTTGACGCCAGACCCCTCTCCACTGTGCGTATGAACAAGTAGACATATAAAATATGGTACTGTATTTTAGGGAGAATAATCAACTCAATTCAGTTCGAATCACAGCCATTTTCCTATGACGAAAACCGTCCCGTTCAGCAGCACTTGAGCCCTCGCTCCAGTGAGGGGGTGTTTGAACACCCCCGAGGGGCTCTTCAGGTGACACCGAAAAACGGGGATGCGAAGCGCCGCTGTACTTATTACACATTATCCCTGCTCTACTCTGCATTTCCGAGTAATTTAAGGTTGGGTCATCACTGGTCAGGTTACTAGGCCAGATCAAGTGACCTCACAATCAAAAATGTTTCAAGAAGTACCAGGCAAAGCAGATTTAATATTTTAGTCATATCACATAATGAGCCGACTCATATCAATTACCCATATCACACAATGAACCGATCCAGTACCAAAAACTGTGGTAACAAAATTTTATAATCGATGACCTAGAGTCAGGTACGGGCCATGATTGTTTCATTAGAAAGGCATAGGGAAAGGGGGGATTGGTCGAATCATTGCTCTGTTTTTGTAAATACTGCCTAGAATACCTTAATATTCTCAAAACCATAGTACCTAAGGTCCCTCTTAAGGGTCATGTGGCAAGTTTGAACCTGTGACTTCTGAGACGTCATCTGGGATTACTTATGTAGTTTTACCAACTTGGGCAATCAATAACTTCGCTGGAAATGATGATACAGCTTTCATTCCGATACAAGTACGCTTGGATTGTAATTGTAAGCCAATTGATAAGCAGATTGGCTATGTTAAGTTCGATGGTGATCTAAGCAGTCAGGTAATTTTTGTGTTTTGATCTAGTATAATAATATCTTACACCACTCTATTTGCCATAACGAGAGGAAGCAAATGGCGCCTAAGCATTGATCCTAGCTCAATTCAGTCAGACCCAGTCCAGGAGCCCTTATCTAACCAGTCACCTACTTTGACCTGTCGTGACCTCAATATTGACCTGAGCCAAAAAATGATCGATGTAGCTGCACTATTTCTTATAGACTAGCCTCCAGCTTTCACGTTTTTCCGCTATCCTGCATAGAAGCCGAGATCAAGGATGTTTGAACCCCCCCCCCCACTGCGGCGAAGGTGGCTCAGAGGCCCACTGGGGCGGGTGTTAATATTTAATCGGTACCGGACAGACCCACTCCGGATAATGAAAGGTTAATAGGCTATAAGCCTCCATCTTAAAGAGCTTAATCACAGAACTACAATTTGATAGTGGAAAAGTTAAGGCAATTAAAAAGAAATATATCTACTCATGGAAACGCTGTTAAATCAATCAACAGTGCCCTGTTAGAAAGACATGTAAGCGCGCCATTTTGGGCGGGCCGGATGTGGACTGCCGCTCTGGTTCAAGCAGTTCCACCAGTTTCCAGGAGATTCTCAGGTTCTAATCAGCATCACCGACCGGTCAGTGAGTCCAAACAGAAACTATTCTGCACACAAGTTGTCCGCAAACGGCACTAGCGGGCCGCGTTAGGGAACGGAGGCCTGGCCGGGTCGGAACTACGGCGCCCCGGGGAGCCGGCGGGCTGTGCAGACCGACCGAAACGGCAGTCTTCCCGGACCGTTTGTTGAACGCCGCTGAGCAGCGGCCTGCTGTGACGGTGACGAATTCCGGCCGAGATCAACGTGGAGCGCTGCACCAGGCCGATACCTCCGTTTAGGGGGGATTCATGAGTCTGAAAGAAATGACAGTGCGTGATACCGGTTTTTTACTGGCCGAGATACGAAGAGAAATGCTAGAGAAGAGTGGAAATGTATGCTGCGTCACGGTTGTAAAATGGCGACTGCATTTGCAACAAAAGGAGACGCGCTTTGCTGAGCACTCGACGGTTCACAATGGAATTCAGCGCGGAAAGTCCCCGGCCAACCTCTGTTGTTCTCTAAGGCCGCTGGTGCTTTTGTCGCTGGATCAGGCCTCCCTAGCCTTATTCTTGATGACAGTACTGCTGATGCTGGCATAGCTGGGATCCAATCCGGTACGTCCAAAAAAACTCCCCTCATGTTATGCTCTTTCTGACGTCGACGTGGCACTGAGCCGGAAAGCGATGCGCAACCAAACAGGCAGAGACGGAACTGGAGCGATGGACGTCGCCGACAATAGCGTTATTACAGAAGGGAGGATCCGAGTCCAGCGAGGTGGACATGGACCATGAAGATGGTTATCATCAACGTCGGTCCTATCTCAGAGGCTATGAATTCAGTGATTTAGGCCAACGCGCCGGTTGAAATTGGGAAGAGGTCGGCTAACAGAGGACAGGACAGCCCCGCCGGATTGAATTGTGAGCTTGGGATGATGGATGTACTTCGATGATTCACTGCTGCGCCCTTTATCGAACTTAGAAGTGTGAGAGTTTAATTGTGACAGAGAGGGAATAATTTTGCCTGAGGGCAGGGGTGTAAAAAACCAACAACTGGCCAAACAGGAATAGCGACAGAACCTGAACATTGAAACCATGAAGTGCGACAGAAAGGATCTATACAAAGCCCTAACAGTTCTAACTGGTTAAATAAAAGAAAAGCTCCCAGGGAAGTTCTAAAGAAAAAACTTACCTTGACAGGGTGATTACCGTGATTAACTAAGATAGATAGCGGAAATTAGCTTCCACGTTTGTATTGAGGGTTGAGGTAAAAAGTATTCGATGAAAGCATATCTTAATCAATTACGTTTTTCCCTGCGTCAAGCATGCTGCATTGGGTTGTTATTACCTTCCTCGTTCATGCTTCTAAAATGTTAACTTCTACGACTAGCCTGGAAATAACACAGATGAGGCTCTGTGGCTAAAATGTATTTAAATACACACCAATTGCATATTTAGTGGTTCCGTCCCTCCCCTCCCATTTAACCTATCACAGTGTAGCGGTGGACGGTCGCGACAGAGTGCGACAGTCACAGGCTGTCGCTTACATAGGCCACGACAGCTTTCATAATAAAACGACACCAACTCATGACAACTGGTTACTTCACTTCACTGAAGGATGCGTTAGCCCATTCAGTGATTATTAATTATTATCAATGTGCAACTCTGCGCACCAATCCTGTGGGGTGCTAGGGGCTCAGTCGGTATACCGTCAGACTGGGGGACTGCGGGTTCGATTCCCGGGCGGCTCGTCAGTCAGCTTTACGTCAGTGCCGTTTTGCAGTGTTTTTGACGGCCTTTACACAGGTGGCAGAATTACGCATATGTGTAATTTTCAGTAATCCTCATTGTAAATTCAGGAACATTATTGCCTGGTTGTTTTGGATCAATGCAGGTACCATTTGTCGAATTATGTGTTCTTTAGCCATTGCCTTTATTTGAAAATAAAAGGTAACAACTTTCGGGGTTAGAAAATAGCGACAGGTTTGAGGTTTTTTCTCCCCTGCCTGAGGGGCTCTGTTTCAGAAGTCCAGGGTCAGAAGTTGCAGGGGGTGGATAAATGGTGGAGTGGGGCATAGTTTTTACACGCCCAATATGATGGGAAATCTATCCACTCATTGTCTCAAATCTCATAACTCTTTTTTGATAGTTTATTGTCTTTAAAAGTACATTTTTCTTTATTTATTTTACTCTTCTTTTCGCTGGCCAACCCCAGAAAGGGCTCGCAGAATGAGCACTTAATTGCCAATGCGTGTCATGCACAAAATTTCTTGTTGATGAGACGTAAGCCATTTGTTATGTTTTTTTATTTCATCGGGTAACGACTGCTCTCCAGAATTGAATGGCCCATCAAACTGTTTTGAGATTGATCAGTGCGATGCTATGTGAGAGTTCTAGTTTAGTTATATGTTCAATGCTCCAGTCCCGCCGGCAGCAAGCCAGCTATGGTTCCAACCTGTTGATCCGGGATGTCGAAAGCAATGTATTATATCGTACAATGTCCCACCCCGAAAACATCCTTATGGATGTGCTGGGTGACCCAAAGTAATCAACCAGAGCAGCCTTCAGTCTGATCAAGAAGGTGCGCGGGCGCCGCGGGCAGCACTCAGTCCGCCAATTCTGTAGGCCAGTCATAAACTTCAGTGCAGGGTACTATACCAATATGACCGACATTCAAGACGCTGCCACCTCAGCTGATATTGAGCCGCTGTACACCAAACTTCTGGATGTCAACCAGCTAAATAAGTGCTTGGTAACAACCTTAGCGACTGGCGTGCCCAACAGCACACATTCCACTCAGCTAACGACAGTGGCAGCTTCCGCTGTCGAACGCACGCCCCGGCAGGACGGCTACTTCCTCAACAAGAGGGCATTGGAACGGCGCTGCTCAGGGAAGATAAGAAGCAAAATATTCCGTCGTCTCCGAGAGTGAAATGGAGGGAATGCTAATGCGTTCACCAAAGGCTAACTCGACACAATGCAGTGCGTACGATTACTTGGTTCGGTCTTCACAAGGTCTCTGGTTTCCAAGGCCAGTATGCTAATGGAAAGTTGTCTCAAAGTAGTAACATGCGCTTTCAATTGCCGATGCATTTATATGTTTAATTATAATAATATATGGTATATAATATATCAGGCTCGCTTGGGCGAAAATAAATGTACCTACGCAACAATGCCAAAAACGAGGGGCCTTCCCATATACGTTGTATCGTTCTCGGTTCAATAGTATCCACGCAACCATGATTATTCATCGTAGCATATAAAAACTCACTACATGAGGCCCGAACTTGTCTGTATGGTTGCTGTCGATTGCTCTCTATCACTTGCAGCCCATTCATTCCCTTTGAATCAAATGACATTTCAGCAAAGTCAGACATGCGTTTCTTGAGGTGGTTGCGGGGCCTCTTACATTTTCTGAGTTTTCTCATAGAGCTCCTAAGAGGACAGCTGCCAATCTCACCACTCTGGGCTGGCGGTTTGTTTAGTGCAGATAGCGCATCATTCGGCTTCGGCGGGGCATGTTGCAGCTCCGGCGGGGTGGGCTGGGTGCACGGCGCTGCGTCTGGCTATGCGTCAGTACCTGGTGGCTGTGCGTCAGTGCCCGGTGGCTGTGCGTCAGTGCCCGAGCGTGTTGTGCGTCAGTGCCCGGGCGCGCTGTGCGTCAGTGCCCGGTAGCGGCACACCAGTGCCCGGTGGCTGTGCGTCAGCGCCCGGTGGCTGTACGTCAGTGCCTGGTGTTGCGTCAGTGCCTGGTGGCTGTGCGTCAGTGCCCGGTGGCTGTGCGTCAGTGCCTGGTGGCTGTGCGTCAGTGCCCGTTGGCTGTGCGTCAGTGCCTGGTGGCTGTGCGTCAGTGCCCAGGCGTGCTGTGCGTCAGTGTCCGGTGGCTGTGCGTCAGTGCCCAGTGGCTGTGCGTCAGTGCCCGGTGGCTGCGCGTCAGTGCCCGAGCGTGCAGCTGCGCTATATACGACCGCCCCCTCGGTCTGCGGCGGCCCCGTCCCGCTCCGCCGCGCCCCCGGGCTGGTCAATGCCAATACTCGGCCTGTTGTGGCAAGTAGACCGGGTCCGTTTCTTATCAGGGAACGGTTATTGGCAGCGTTGTTGAAGCAAACAATACGATATTAGCTGAGCCGTTAAAAATGTGCTCATTTTGTCCGAGCTCACAGTTCAACACCAGATCTGCCGATTTGCTATTTGGGCAACGGCTGGTAGTCGGGAACATCAAGCTCAATGGTCAGAGAAACGTCATTTGTATTCTCTAGAATGGAAATAAGTTCCCGTTTCCCAAGCGTCGATACATTGGAAGGTCATTTATTTACCACGCCTGTTCCGTCCTTAATGTCATGGGCGAGACTGAGGTGGGCACTAGGCCGGGTCGGGGGAGGGTTTTCTCCAGGAAACAAGTGAAAGAGGGAAATTATTTGTCCTTGTTGTATAAGAAAATGATATGATTTTTTAATTTTTAAATTGATGCTGAGTGGTAGCGAATGACCGATTTGTGCAGGGACTTTTCCATTTTTTTTCAGAATGCCTAATTAATGCGTGAGTGAGATATCTGAGGGCTCCAAAACATCATTGTCGTGTTCTCCGTATATCATTCCAGCCTATAGAGGACTCTATTTTACTTCTAATGTGTCATGACTTGGTTATTCTGCTTCTCTCTGAGGGATGCCCGTCATAGTGCCCCTGGTGGCAGAATGGAGAACTAGCGCAGTCGGGGAGTCAAGCCGCCAGGGAGTGGTTTTAACTGTGTGTGGAGGCCTGAAAACCGAGAATTCGATTTCTGGGCAGTCACTGGCTTTAGTAAATATTTCCATCCTCGTTGCCATCGCTTAGTCGTATCTACATATGTCCTGAGGCCTAAACACATGCATCGGAAAGGAAGTGACCGAAACAGACGAAAGCAGGACACAGCGGGGAAGTATATTGACCCGAAATTCGACGAGTATTTGTTTCTAGGAGTACTTTTAGAGTGAGGATATTTATCGTCAGCAGAAGGTTGAAGGCTGATTGGTCCCATATTGGTGTCGGTGTTTGTCGGCGGTGACGCGTATGGTGTTGATCTAGCCATATCGCCCTCGAAAACAAGATGCATCTGGTTGTTCTTTATCAAACCATTTTTGCGTCACCAGCACATGGAAAAACGTCGTTTAACGAACTCGTGGGTCAGTCAATCAACAACAAAATCTCATTTCGACTCAAAAACAGGGATGCTTTCACGGTGCCGCATTCTCGCACAAACATAACCATGACGGGCAGCACTTCCGACCACTGCGCTTCCAGCCTGAGTCACCAGTTGAACTGCCCTTTCTACCGCCTGGGTATGTACCGGGTATGCGGGCGCTGTATCTCTAAAGAGGCAGCTCCGGCACGCTGAGCTTGGATGTCAGTGGGGGTTCGTCACTAGCTCATTCGACCAGTTAATCATCTCAGCATAACTATTGGCCTGGAAGTCAATCTTGGGGATCTCGTAAGGCCGCACCTCACCAGACACAGCTGCTCTGCACTGTGTTATCACCCCGACCGCTTTTTCCGGATTTGTATATCATCATCGCACAGCATGGCGATAAGAATCGCCTCTGGGTGGCCCAGTACCCATTTCGCTGGATGACAGGCCTCACGATCTTCTGTACGGAGAGCGGTAAACCCTTCAGGAGCTCGATGCTGCAGAATAAGTTTCTGGATCCATCTTTGCAGTGAGGATTGCACTTGATTTGGAACCAGACGGGAACGTAATGCCTGACAATGAATTCGGTCAGCATCTTCAGTTGCTTGTTGGCTGTTCAGTTGGGCATAGAGACGAAGAATTCTTGTCGCCAACGTCAGCCATCTGGCCTGGTTCAGAGGGCCGATTTTTCTGGCGGCAAGCTCAGTGCCATTTCCCCCAATGATGCCCGCAGTGCTTGTACAGTATCTGTTGATCTATGCTGAGGGCATCATTGTCTGTTTATCCAGGTTCTGCAGGTTGCCAGGTACTGGACTAAATGATACTAATGGCTTATTGTGGAGATCCTCGGACAGTTTCTTACCGATTGGACCGCTGAATGATCTCGGTCCGCACTAACGCCATCAAGCTTTGTGAACAATTCACGTAAATTCAACTCATTAGAGTGAAGTAGACAAATGAACCAATGAACTGGTCTACCTTCAAAAGCTCAAACAGTCGAAATATGCCACCATTTTTTCCTGTGTTCACTGCGGTTCCGTCTGCCCCAACACAGCTATGTCCCCACCAAATTCCTCAACAACATCATGGGCTTCTTAAAGATTACATGGCCTTTCCTGATTCTGGGGTAAAATGCGTTAGATACTGCCGCCAGGCTCTGCAACAACAGCGATATGTTTTCCTGCTGTGCTATTCTACGTGTTGAGGGGCCTGACTCATCTAGATGACTGCCTATCATAACATACGGGTATCTTTTCGGCCATCAAAATACACACCTGACAACTCAGATTCGCAAACCTTGTCTTTTCTTTTCTGCTTCTCGAATACGAGCAAGCACCTAGCCGTTGTACTTTCTTGTGATCCACTATGAATCTGGTATCACTGGAAATCCTTCCTATATCAATTTGGAAATCATTAACATGAGCAGCCGCACGTTTGACACGCCGTATCTGTGGCTGCCAATGCCATGTGTCTCAGTGTGTCGTGTTTACTTCACTGCTGGTCGCTTCATGCTCCGCGCTGTCCGCTGAAGACACAGCTTCGGTGTCTGTGGGGTCCTTAGAGGAGGATCCCTGCGAAAAATAGGAGAATGACTCATTATAAGGGGAGACGACACTATTATTCGACTTAAAAACAAAATTGATATGTAAGACATTCTCATTTAATTGCATGTGTATCCGATTCCGATCACGAAAAAACTTACATAGTATTCTGCAATACCTATATTACAACTGTGGTGAGTTTTTGCGCTATTAGGCTAATCATATCGCACGAGGTCATCCAGTGATGATAAATACTCTCAGCTTAGCGCGCTCAGGAGACTACTGTCCTTTTAACTAGTCTATTGAGGACGTAACAAATACTTATAAACTCCATGCGTCGAAAATAACGCTCGAAAAACATAAAGTGGAGTTATCTGTCGAGCACATTAACAGAGCAATGGTTTACCTAAAATACAAGTTTCGCACCTGTAAGTGTGTCTGGTTGGATCTGGTCCTTCTGGAGACTCTCTTGTCATCTGCTGTGCCTTCTTTTCCTATCTTGTTGCACTCGCCTGCGACGACTTTCTTCGTGGTCGATGGAGCCGGTCGTGATTCTTCTCACGGTTCTCTGATCGTGGAGAAACGCAACTTCTAGCTCCGGCACCTTATCGTCTCTGCCACGGGGCAGTTCAGAGGGTCTGAACATTTACAAGCAGCAATGTCAATAGTTTGGAGAACCACGTCTCTTCCTCTCCCTTACGGTATCATCCCGATCGCGCTTGGGGTGTTCATAAGTTTTTGAAACGTCTATGACAGATGTCACCCAGTTGGCTGATACGAGATCCACTAACCGTTGGAATCCCCTCCTGACGCCAAGTGCTTGCAACTCGATCGCCGCCAGTTTTGCTTTTGCCGCAGATGTCGCCGTCTGGTTAAAGGGTCTATCTCCCGCTGTATGTTTCGAAACAGTTGATAAACTGCTTCCTCGTTGGTAACACGTTTGTGGGAAGATCAGCAGGTTGGCCCAGGACAAATTGTCGGTACCTTGTCGAGTTTTCCGAGTTTTTAGCTCGATTTCCTACCACTAGCCATAGCTAAAATGATGGCTTTGGCGCGTGAATAAGCCGACTACTAACGCAGCGGACAGTACCCGACCACTTTAAGTCACGCCGTCGCCAAACTGATGCGTGACTTCTTCTTTTAGCGAGCCTACCCTCCCAAATGAGCGACAATATCCGTGTCAATGCTTGGTGTCAAATGTGCGGTGGTCCTGGCAGCGGATCGATGTACCTAAGGAGATCCGAGATAGGCGCGTGCGAGAGAGAGAGGGGGAGATGAAGCCAGCAAGACTGGTGCCAATTCAGTTCATTCTCTTAAGACGGTGTTTTGTAATGCCCATTTGCCGTTCAATAGGTACGATTATGTACCATTGCTTATCAGGCAAACAAGGCTGGGGAAGGGGAAAGGGTATGGGCTCAGACACATGTGAAACCGCAATTTCATCAGATTAATCCCATTCGGTTGATTACAGAAATTGAATCACCCTGTCCCTTAAATGGGACCAAACCCCGGCGCACAGCACGCCTTTCGCGCGCTGTTTATCGTGTCCACCGGTAGATGTCACTGGTGACGGATGCTAAGCCTCCACGGAAAACACTATAAAAGGACTAATAGTTCCTCGATTATACTCTTCTCACAACTGGTGTACAGCACCCGGCGCATTCAAAATCGCAAATTGGGCTCTCTGAGGCTTCCAATGTTCTAAAATCACATTTTGGGGAAAAACAGAAAAGTGCTCGATAAATGAGCTTTTCGCTAGTACTCGACTCAATTAAATTGCTGAAAATTTGGTAGCTTTAAATTGAACAGGACCAAATTTCCCTTTCGGGATCCGTTTCATCGACCGGCTGTGGGCACACCGACACCGTCGTGGTGCGATTGATCAGGGTGTAGCAATTCAGTGTATGGGGAAACGTTGCCCGATAGAATCGGCATCAGTAACATTATTTCTACGCTGTTCAGAGTCCAGTACCTGTATACTCATAATTTCACCAAGCTCCTCGCCGGAAGAGCTTGACCTCGGCCGTCGGAGCAACCTCAAACCCCAATTTTGATTATGGTAAGCTCCTCGGCTTCAATATTTTCCGATTGTAATATGTTGGATTATTTAAGAAAAGGTGCGTGCTTTGATATTGACTTGAATCCTAAGAATTGATAAAAGAAGGAGCAGATAACGCCACATCACTGCTCTGACTGAAAATGATACACATTACTGATGTCTATAAGAATTTTTGGGACTTATCTACGCACCAACTGTCAGGGCCACATAGCGTCGCCAACTCTTCCCCTATTAGAATGGTTTCTCGGGAGGCAGCTCGCTCCTTGCTCAGGAAGCCGCCGGGCCTTGAACCCGAGCCGGCTGCGTGGGAGCCAGCTGCTCTGACCACTCCCCTATCGTGCCCAAACCCCCCATTTTATGTCCATTAGTTGTAATCACGTGCATGAAGTTTTAACAAAACAGTTGATAAAATGATGTTAACCTTAACCCCGACGAAGTCTTTTCTACCTCCCCCCGTAATGTTTATCCAAGGCGGCGGAAACAGCGTAGCAAGCAGCACTGTCGTACTTGGTATAGCTACTCCTTGATATTCTTCGCACTGTTTTGACTGAATTTCAAGTCACGGTCTATCAAATCAGGAGACAAATCTAGGCTTTAACCCGCGCCCCACCGGGGGTCCGGCGCCACCTTCGTCCCACCGGGCGGGCCATCGATGGCCCCCCTCTAACTCCGAAAATATGGGCGTTAGCGCAAATCTGCAAAGTGCAATAGAAAGCTCGCGTGAATTCAGTAAGAAATTACTTGGCATGTTTAAGCGCTCAGGTCAATGGTTTGACCTCCAGAGGTCAAGAAAGGTCACGATAGGCTATTTCACACAAATATGCAATGCTTAAAAAACTGGGCATAACTCCTATGCCATTAGAGCCATTGCGATTTGGTTAAGTGCATTTGATAGAAAATTGCCAGACCTTTTTCTACTATTTGAAACGTAAAGAATTCCCGCCAGTGGTTTGACCTCCAGAGGTCAACTCGTGACCTAATATGACCTGAGGTCACGAAAGGTCAAAAAGTGATCTTGCCGTATATCACATGAAAGCCAGTGATAAGACAAACACGATTGTGTTTGTTTCACTGCTCTAGCTTAATTAGGTCAAAAGTTATTGTCAAAATACTGTTTTTTACCTCTGGTGACCTTGGATGACCTTGGAAAAGTCAAAGGGCAAATATGACCCCTGGGATCCGTGAAAGGGTGTCCAAAAACGCTGTTCTGAGCAGTCTGAGTATTTGCAATCATTTTTGTGCCTTTTATGAAATGAAATTTTACGAAATGGCTTTCATGAAACAGCTTTTCCCAATGCTTTTCCAATGGGAGAGGTCGCCTCGTGACCTGACCTCAGGGCACGAAATCGAAAAATCCCGGATATACACCTTGTAGACCCTGGAGGGGTCATAAAGTGTAGGAAGTTTCAAATCGATCGACTTTGAAATGTAGCTCTAACAGAGCTCTAAAGTTGAAGTGAGGTGACCTTGGTTGACCTCGTCTGGTGACCTGACCTTGGGTGACCCGGGGTAAAAATTTCTGGGATGATGGGAAAATGATGCAGTGAGAGGTAGAGCCCTCAACCGCGGTGCTGCGCCTCGTCGTTTTTCTGCTATCCCGGAAAAACCCTAGGGGAGGCTCTGCCCCCGGTGGGGCGAGGGTTAATTTATCTTAAAGATTTTAGCTTTAAATGTTTCTACAAATTTGAGCAAAAGTATCTGAAAACCATTTTGCGCCATGAGGGTGGCTGGGACTATGATTTTTGTATTCGGGATTTTTCATAGTTATGACCTAAGGTCGGGTGAGGCTGGTAGGATGTGGATTATGTTTAGTTACTGTGTCCCATCGCATAGTTCTCAGGAGATCTTGAAAATTGTGCTTGAATGGGCTCGTGGCCAATCCCCTGTGTTCAAGGGTAGCACAGGGGACTAGAGTATCCTCTGTGGCTTGCGAGGTTATATTAGCTGAGCCGTTAAAAATATTAAATAATGCTCACTCTAGTGTCCATGCACAGTGATTGGATGGTATCTCTACTATCATATTTGATTTTAGTATGAAATATCCTCTGTTTATATTAACGTAAAATCCCCCGAAGAATGCAGCTAATTTCTTGGATTCTCGACGCGTATGCGCAGAACAGTGCAGCTATAAAATGACATAATTTTTGCTTCACAGGCTACATTCGACATGTATTTGCCAAATTGAATCAGGTTAAACGTTTTGGAAAAATATCGCTAAATTCGGAGTGTTTTTGGAAACCGATTCTTAACGCCACCCTCTGATCCCAGAGAGAACAGCCCGAATACAAGGGCAAGGTTATTGTAATTGATTTCACCCTTTTCTGGGCAGAACACGCAATGGTGCTGCGGTTGAAATTATGCAGTGAATTTTCGCTAGTTCTACTTCACTGACAACGAAGCGTGACAGCTAAAAACAATATTTATGAAAAACATAACCAGAGAACCATTACGTCCCGATGACGTCCACAACAATCGTTGATAATTTGCAACAAATTCATCCCGTGAATAGCAACACAAAAAATTTCGCGTGAAAGGAAATCCATTTTTCTCACCAAAAACGTTCCAACTCGTTTTGTCTCCGGTTATCATAAGCCAGTCTATCCATCCATCGCGGCAGCACCGCACGAAACCAGCATCAGGTCACTGGTCTTCAGGAGTCCGGTGCCACGACCTCTCGAACGGCAACACAGCTTCCGGGTTCGTGCAGGATGCGCGACAAGTCACTAGAAAATACCAGAGATTAGTTAGAGCTTTAAACAAAGCCAGCCTGAATAATTACCGACTTAATTGCAGTTCTGAAGCAATATCTAATCACCAAGACGGGTAATTCCAAACAAGTAAACCGCGCGTAAGAAGCCTACTTATTGGGTCGGGAGAACTCCGCACAGTGGCGGATACAAGAGGGCGGGCTAGGGAGGATCAAGCCTCTTCCGAAATTTCAGAGTGCCTATAGTTAGTGCATAGCCGGAGGCTGCTCCGAGGCAATGACGGGGGAGATCGAGCCCTATAGCCCCTTCCCCCGACATTTTTCTTGAATCCGCCACTGCCTCCACACATAACCGCACTCAGCGAAGTTCGCAACGGAAAGCGCCACCGCCCCCCGGCGCTTGACCCAGGTCACCAAATGGCAGACCCACAAAGGTGCGCATGACGTCATCCGAAACCTCACTATCGGTCATTTATTTCTCCACAATGGGAGTATCAACACTCTCAAATTGACCGTCTTGCCATAAAAAATAAACCAACATGGCCTCAATTCACATAATCATCGGTATCTCATCCTGTGTCCTTCTCAGGTCACCGGCCGTGCAGCAGCTCTTAAGAAAACTAGCGGTACAAGGGCACCACCAGTCATCACGCCCGAGAAAATGCCGCCCAAACTCACAATGTCAGAAAAGCTTCAAACGGAAGCTAATATCGGTTAAAACTTACATTGAAAGGTAAATTTGCTTTCGTTTTTGTGTTAGTGGCGTAATGCAAAAGCTGGGGCATTTGGAAAACTCGATCCTGCGCCATCAATACCGTACCCTCAAATATATAGATTCCCGTAAACTTTCGGTAAAATGCAAATATAAATTCAAGGCCATGCAATTGGGGGCACGGTAGTGGAGTGGTCAGCGATGCTGGCTGCCACGCAGCCGACCTGGGTTCAAGGCCCAGCGGCTTCCCTAAACAAGGAGCAAGCTTGCTCCCGAGAAAACCTTCCAACAGGGAAAGAGTTGGCGACGCCATATGACCCTGGCAGTTGGTGCGTCGATAAGCCCCAATAATTATTATTAAGACCATGCAATTTTGTGTTTTCAGTTGATTTTTGGGCGAAGCGGAAATGTATGTATTGCATTGGAAATGATTAACTGCTTCGCGCTCTACGAGCAACAAAAGCAACGAAACTTCAACTTTTTAAATTTAAATTTTGATTCAAGTTTTAAATTTTAAGTCTCAACGGTTTGAATCACATTTTATAAGTTTTCAAATTCTAAACGGAATTCGGGCATACCCGGTCCAGCGTTTTTCATCCATTAAACCTTCACCGTGTGGCGGATACGAGCCATCTTCGCACTGGTGGGGTAAAAACCCCACTATCTCGAAAACTAAGAGGGCTAGAAAGACGCGGAAGAAAACATTCCAAAGCTATCAGAAAATTATATCAAACTTATTTAAACCCTTCCTTTTCTTCAGGTCAATGTCAAGGTTAATAGAGGTCAAAATAGGTCAAAAGTGTTAATAATAACATGAGCTGTTCTAAGTAAACCTCAATTATCTCAGAATTAAAAAATGTTAGAATCATGTTTTCGAAGGTCATGCAAAATTACTTAAATTGTTCTTTCATAACAGTATATTTTTTATTTTCAGGTCAAAGAGTAAGGCGTTGCGGGTCACTGAACTTCAGTGAAAAGGTATCATTGGAGAAAATGACTGCGACATATCCTCGCATACTGGCTTTTTACATGTCCCTGGCCAGAATACAAGTTCATTTTTAAGATATTTTGTTAAA
Organism: Lepas anatifera; assembly: GCA_034440635.1. Lineage (NCBI taxonomy): Eukaryota > Metazoa > Arthropoda > Thecostraca > Lepadidae > Lepas > Lepas anatifera. The sequence continues at coordinate 287,995 of JAOTON010002216.1, forward strand.
GGGAGTGTAGTACCTTGGTGCACGTTTAGCCTGGAGTGGTTTCAAGGATAATCTTGAATGCAAATGAAGACTTCGGCCATACTTCTGTTGAAAAATAGCCAATGGGTTCAATATTTTGTTTTATTAAATTTTCATTCACAAAAGGTGAAAAAACTCAAACTGGCGTGATGTCATGTAGAAACACGTCATGGTGTCATATACAATGATTTTTTTGTCTGTCTGCGACATATAAAATACGCATATAAATATAGTGTTTTTAGCTAAGACAGGGTATTACACTGGTCAAAAAAATTTAACTTTTGTCGTGGATCCAATACAAAATAGTTCCTTTCTAGGGTAACTTGTGGCGCTAAACACGAATCTGGCAGCAGAAATTCCGTATCAGATCACAATTTTGAGATCCAGTATGTCTGTGTGTCGTCTTTGTGCAAGCCTTCTTGGCATCAGTGACATTGACAGTGCAAAACCCAAGAGTTCTAGGAAAATGAACGTTTAGGTGTTTGTGGAGGCTGGGGTATTCTACCTTAACACCCGCACTGGAGGGGGTCTGGCACTAACGCGCACTGGAGGGGGCCTGGTAGGCCCCCCTAAGTTCTCGGAAACTAAGAGGGTTAGAAAAACGCCACTAGGTAGGTGGGTGGAGACTATAGTGATCTACATGATGATCAATTTTCATTGACCTAGGTCAATATCTTCAAGGTCAAACGAGGTCGTAAAGGTCAAATATTGGCCATGCTGGGAATCGATTGGTAAATGCTGTGATTATGCAGGAAAATGGCGGGAATAAGCTAAAGGCGGACAAGGTTCATAGAGAAGAGATCTCAAAGAGGCTTCCCCACAACTTTTGGGTCAAGGTCATTCAAGGTCATTGACCTTTAAGGTCACCATATGGTATACTACTTATAATTTACACTTTGACTAAGACTGCAGCCACTGTTTGGCGGGAAATAAGAATTGACCTTTCCCAATGACCTTTGACCTTGACCTTTGACCTTGACCTTTGTATTGGGGTACCCTACCGATGACGTCATAACATAATATATGTCAGACGGGGTAACGTCATTTGGCCGGACGCACAGTGGTCAGTGACCTTGAAAGTGCAGATATGACCTTGACCTGTGACCTTTGACTTTGACCTTGATTTTCATGTGAAGTGACCTTGACATATAGTCCCGCTTATATGACGTTATGACGTCACCACTCGGTCTTCAATGCAAGCTAACTGGTCCGACCGCGCGTTTACGGCGATCTCAAAATGCAGGTCTGACTTTGAAAGTCTATAAGACAAAAAATTTTCGGTCGATTTTCAAACAGTCTTCACCAATCGACGCGCTATTAAATTCTGTTAAATGTGGCCACGTTTTGTTTTTCGGCTACAAGCGGTTCTCCGGCCACCTCGGAAAAACAGGTGGAGGGGCCTCCGAGGCCCCCTCCAGTGCGCGTGTTAAACACGATTTTCATAGACCTAGGTCAATATATTCAAGGTAAAACGAGGCCATATAGGTCAAATTCTGTATGTGAGGGGTAGCCATTGGGAAATGCCGTGCTTATGCGATGAGAAACTGGATATGGAGAGAAAGTGGCCTGAAGTAACAGAGGAAAGGTCTGAGGCAATGTTCTCTGAAACTTTAAGGCTAAGGTCGTTCTAGGCCATTGACCTTTGACGTCAAAATATTACATTTTGCCTATAACGTGTACTGCAACTAGCACTATGGCAACCGTCGGGCGGAAAATAAGGTTTGACTTTGACCCATGGCCTTTGTCTTGAACCCGCGACTTTGAGCTCAAGATTAACCCTTGCCCCGGTGGCGGGTACGAGCCACCTTCGCCATGGGGGGGCTAAAAAGACCCCCCACGATCTCAAAAACTAAGAGAGCTAGAAAAAAATGCAAAAGGGGAATCGAAAGCTCTTAAAAAATGATATCGAAAATACTTCGGCCATTTTTCTTATTAGGTCAATATCAAGGTCACCAGAGGTCAAAATAGATCAAAATTGCTAATATGAGGTGTACTAAGAAAACCTCATATATCTCAGAAACTATAATAGCTAGAAACATGTTTTTACACCATTCGAGAGCTCTTGAGTTGCTCTTTTATTGCAGTGGCATTCATTTTCGTGTCAGATCAAAGCCTAGGGAGCTACAGTTCACTGAAAATTGGGCATATTCTTGGGAATGTCCATAGCCACCCATGCATAAGGGCGTTTCCTTTTTCGCTAATAATTTCCAAACCAAACAAGATGCAGCCATAGTTGATGCACCATTGCAATCCTCTCGTCAATACAAAGTCGAATGATGTATAATATTGCTATGCCAGGTCAAATGTAATAATTTGACTTGACCCAGGTCAACAGTCTGACCCAACTTGACCTGGTATATTCATGATGTATATCATTTGGCTTGCAGTAACGAAACAAACACTTCGGTGACAAAATAAAAGTTCCATCTTAGTTTATTCAAATTTTATTGAGGAAAACACAAAAAATGCTTATTTGACCTAAGGTGACCTTTAAAAGGCCACAAGCCAAAATTTATAGCATCAACTTCAGAAATGGGCTAAGAGCAAGTCGTAACCGATGTTTGAAGTTGATTCCATCCAGACTTACTGAGAAAAGCTCATTTCGTGATTTTCCCCACGTATTTACAATGGGGAGGTCATGCTCTGCACATGACCTTAGGTCACCAATATCAAAAATCCCGGAACAAATGTTGTAGCTCCTGGTAGGCCCAATATGTGGTATGAGTTTCAACTTGATCAATTAACCCTTCTTTTAGTTATGAGGCCCTAAGCATTTTTAGGTGAGGTCACTTCACCTGGCCTGGTGACCTGACCTGATAGGACCTCGAGCTAAAATTTACAGGGAAGATGTAAAAATGATGGAGGAACAGCTAGACCAAGTTTAGCAGCGCTGCGCGCCGCCGTTTGTTAATCGATTCGGAAAAAAACCCGAGGGGGGTATAAAAAGACCCCCACCCGGGCGAAGGTTAAGTGACCTAGCGTACGACGTCATAGCATGATATACGTCATATAAGGCGGCATCATCCGACCAAAGGCACTAGGGTCAATGACCTTGAAATGGTGGTATGACCTTGTCCTGTGACTTTTTACTTAGACTCGACCTTAACCCCCCCACCGGGTCCGGCGCCACCTTCCCCACCGGGGCCATCGATGCCCCTCTAACTCCGAAAATATGGGCGTTAGCGCAAATCTGCAAAGTGCAATAGAAAGCTCGCGTGAATTAGTAAGAAATTACTTCGCATGTTTTAGTGCTCAGGTCAATGGTTTGACCTCGAGGTCAATTAGGTCAGATCGGTATTTTCACTCAAATATGCAATGCTTAAGCAAACTGGGTATAACTCTTATGCCATTAGAGCTATTGAGGTCTGGTAAATCACATTTGATAGAAAATTGCCAGTACTTTTCCGCTATGTGGAACGTAAAGACCTCCCGCCAGTGGTTTGACCGCCAGAGGTCACCTCGTGACCTAATATGATCTGAGGTCACCAAAGGTCGAAGTGACCTTGCCGTATATCAAATGAAAGCCGTGACAAGACAAACACGATGGTGTTTGTTTCACCGTCTAGCTCAATTAGGTCAAAGTTATTGTCAAAATACTGTTTTTGACCTCTGGTGACTTGGATGACCTTGGAAAAGTCAAGGGCAAATATGACCCCTGGGATCCGTGAAGGGTGTCCAAAACGTTGTTCTGGCAGTCTGAGTATTTGCAATCATTTTTGTGGCTTTATATCATGAATAGCTTTTCCCCATGCTTTTCCAAATGGGAGGTTGCCTCGTGACCTGACCTCAGGGCACGAAATCGAAAATCCGGATATACACCTTGTAGACCGTGGAGGGGTCATGTGGGAAGTTTCAAATCGATCGACTTTGAAATGTGCCTTACAGAGCTCTAAGTGAAGTGAGGTGACCTTGGTTGACCTCGTCTGTGACCTAACCTTGGGTGACCCGGGGTAAAATTTCAGGATGATGTGAAAATGATGCAGTAGAGGTGGCCCTCACCGCTGCTGCCCGTCGTTGTTCTGCTATCCCAAAACCTTGGGGCATCATGCCCCCTGGGCAGGGTTAAAGGGAGGTGACTCTGACATAAAATCCTCATCATATAATGTTGCGACGTCACCTCTTGGTCTACAATACCGGCGAGCTTGTGCGACCGAGCGCAAACCTTGTTCATTGTACAATGCTCATGCACTTGAATGCGAGGTAGTCTTTCGTTGCAATAAATTCACATGTATAAGCTGTATAAGCTGCATTGTTTGGGTGCAGATAATCCGGATTCTTGACATCCTTGATCTATATTTTTCCACAAAAGGCTAGGCTGATGACAGTGTGTGGAAAGTGTAGGGGTTATACACCAGGTATGCTCTGGAGAAGAAACCAGGTCCGATGGCTAAAAACGGTTACTAAATTTGAAATCAGCGGTATCGAAATAGGCAGAAACAGGTGTTCACGTGCCGGATCCATTTTGGCTGTTGACCAGCTGGGCAAATGACTACGCGTGGGAAATGTTAAAGGGCTATACAGAGGGTATGCCCTGGGCAGAAAACTGGGTCCCATAGAGCAAAACGGTTATCAGATTGGGAATCAGCGGTGCCGAAATAGGTGGGAACAGGTACTCCTATGGTGGATCCATTTTGGCTGTTGACCAGTGCTATTAGCACCCAAAGTGGCACAAATATTGCAATTTTTCTTCGTATATTAAAATAATCTAGCTTTGAAACTAGTTATTGAAGCAAGTTATACGCCTTTATAATCGTAAGAATGCCACATTTAGCAAGTAGCTCTTAACGAGGTTCAAGCTAAAAAAATTCCTCGCAGCACGCGCAGTGGGGTTTGAGAAGGACGTCACTCTCCCATGTTCAGCTTGGGATGTGGCAGGTGGTGAATCTTTACTATTTCCTCCGCAAACAGAAAGTTCTGGGACAAATTAAATTTCTATCAAGTGGTTTTTCGACATGGTATGTCACATTGCTATCTCACTTCAAATCCCATTATGAAGGTGCCACATTCCCTTGAAATGGTCCATAAGCAAGGGTTGAAACCGTGAAACGTGGGCTACTTTGCAGAGTTGCAACGTACATCAAATCATTTATCCCCAGTCTCAATCTCGCCTTTTTTACCATCCTCCCACTGATTTTTAACCTCGAATATTAAATGTATTTTAAGCAGTTGTTGATTTAGCTGTTGGTTATTGTTAATTGTTAGTTGTTGTTGAAGTGAACGGATTTCAATCTTTCTATATAACGTACCCGCTTTGTTTTCGCCGCTTTAGGAGTTTTTTCTGACTCTATAACGCCGATACTATATGTCTATATAACTGAATCAGAAAAATGCCTGGGGAGGCGAAAACCGGGCGGTCTCGTTATATCAAATTGAGATAGAAAAAACGTCTGGGGGATGAAAACCGAGCTCACACACGACACATATAAAGATTGTGGTTCCAAATGAAATGACAAATCTTAAATCTGGCACACCTCTAAGAATGTGACATTTTATTTGCATGACATCGACTATGTTGAAGCTGCTTGGCAGGTCAAAACAGCTTTAATGTAACACGCTAATAGCCTGCAGTATGGAAATAATTTCATCCGCAGTGAAAAGAAAGGAAAATATTTTCAACTTCAGCTTGGTGAACGTCTTTGATGTTTTACTTTTCAAGTAGCCATGTTTGCACAAAGACTTCACATCTATGAGGGAACACATTTGCGATGAAGATTTTCGAATGTCTCAGTCCTTTTGCTTACGTTAGGTTATTGGCCGTAGTAACTAGATTGAGCTTGAAAAAGGTCTCCAACTCTTGTACCAATTCCATCGTTTTGTTTTCTTTTCTTATCAAATATCATTTGCAATTTAGAACAGGTGCAGGATTCACAAACTAACAGCGCATTGCTTAAACTGTACTCAGATGAGGCACGTGCCTTGCAGCGTCGCTCTTATTTTCGGCATATAGATGGACATGGCTGTTTATTCGGAACACTTATATCCATGATGACCCAGCAATAGATTTGGAAATGCACACCCCGGGTTGAGTGCAAACTTATCCGCAAGTTTGTGTAGAGTTTCGTGTTAAACATTCAGAGTAGAAACCCTCTTCAAAACCACAAGGCAGAGAACGCGTCATTCAACGTTGCAGTCCGAGGCGAAGGTTTTAAGATACGAATCTTAGTTTTGGATCAATGGGCAACCATACTAAACTTTAGGATCCAATTCCCTAGCCCGGAAACGGTGCCTCTGTCCGTGCTGAATGCCCATGCCTACGCCATCTGGTATCCATTGAGCAACAGCTGGTCACCAGCCAACATTCATGAGAACATTATGGAGCGCCATTAAAACGGGTATTGACGGGGGTTGGGTACCCGGCCCCCTCCTCGGGTTTTTGGGGATAGAACGCTGGCGCTCAGCTGTGCCGTACTTGGCATGACTTTTCTCTGATCATTTTTAAAACTTTTGATAACATTTTAAGGTTATGTTATCGCAGGTCAGGTCACCAGTAAAAGTCAAGTGACCTGACCTAAAATAAAGGTTAAGATAGCACAAGTCAGAACAGGGTTAACTTCTTCGATTGAAACCCACGTCACATAATTTGCCCACCGAGTTCTCTAAAAATACGTTCCGGTATTTTTCATATCGATGACCTAAAGTCAGGTACGAGCCATGACCTCTCCCTTGGGAATACATGGAAAATATGGTTTTAACTGAATAACAGTAATGGATGGTGATAGAGCGTTTATGTTAGCTGCATTAGATTTGCTCTGTCTTTGTGTTTCTAATAACATGCATTTTGCCTAATTGGACCTTGACCTGACCTCAAGTCAAGTTAAATTCATATTTGACCTAGCAAGGTCATGTTCTATATCATTGGATTTGGCTTGCTGCGCTGATTCCAAAGGCTTAAATTTGTTTGCTCTACCTTTACTTGTTCAGATGTTATCACTGAAAACCTACATTTACATGAAATCCCTATGATAGCATATGTTGACCTCTAGTGGCCTTAAAAGTGACCTGAAAAAGTTGTAAGTGCTGTCGGCCCTTAGTGGATTTATGGTTTGAATAGCTACAGTTGGCACCTCTACGTGCCGAGGTTTGAGGTGTGGCATCTGAATGTCTCAGACATAGCCGGCGGCGTTCATGTTCCATGTATATGGTGATTAGGAAATAGGTGAGCAGGAATCTGACGGATAGCGACGTGTTTATTTGATTATATTATTAAAAAATAATTCGCAATAGGCCTTTGCACCTCTGTTTAGTTTTGTCTCCTCTCGGCGCGCGAGCTGAAGCGCCCTGAGCTGGCGCGCGGTGGTCGCGACCTCTGTAGGGTCGAGACGGTACAGGCGAGCGGTTGTTAGTTGTGACGGAGATCTGGTGAGTGAACTTTTGCTATGTTTCAAGGTTATTCTACGGCATCTAACGTTAATGTCATCGATTCATACTTATAATTCGCAACGTGTTTGATCGTCTAAAGGTAACCTCATTTCGATTGTGTTATATACTTCATACGTATACTTTAAATGATAGTTCAGGGGGCTTATTAACCTTTGTCTGTGCCCGTCTATTGTAGGAGTTACGGGATGCGTGTGCATCGGTCATCGGCGGGCGGCGACGGCCAGTGACGTTCGCGCCCTTCCGGTTGCAGTCACCGGTCGTGTTAGAGGGCTCATTTATCGGTACGTGTGTTAAAGGTGTTGTCTATGGATGTTCCAGCTCTAGATTTGGATTATGTACGACAGGATAATTTCTTTGGGCCATTTGACATGAAGTCACTGATTGACTGCATGATGGTTGCCGCTTGTGCTTAACAACTTTCATCCGTGCAGAAACGGCGGAAATGCACCGTCACGTTAAGGCACGGCCTATTTTGGAGAGTGGGAGCGACGCGGCGACTACAAAAGTGGTTCAAATATTTTTGATGGAGAAGTGGATGGACTACTCAACGCCGTTTGCCGTTTTTCCCTATCTAGCGTGGTTCTCGAAACCTTAGGGGGGGCAGATACCCACCCCCGGCCCGTCAGGGCGAAGGTGGCTCAGACCCCTTCAATGCGCGTTTTTATACCACAGCATCAACTTAATGACACGTCATTGAGCTTGAAAGTTGATTGAGAACATAATTATGAAATTCAGTAAAAAATTATGTATAGGCTTCGAAGTCAAACCTATATTTTGAGACCGTCGCAATCGCGCACTCCGACTAGTTTACTTGCATTGTAGATGGATTGATGTTGCACTGAGTGGTGACGTAATAGCGTCATATAATTGGAATTGTATGTCAAGGTCACTCCACATCAACGTCAAGACCAAAGACCACGGACACAAGTGTCTCCAAACTCCAACCGGGCGTTTTTCTAACCCTCTATTTTAGAACTCAGGGGGCACTTTAGGATCCCCCTCCACGTTGACGTCATGTTGACGCGAGACCCCTCTCCACTGCGCGTGTTGAAATTCACTGTGAATGGGGTCCTGTGTCCACACCTATTTTTTGGAGATGGCCAGAGAACCATGACGGCAAAAAAACGTCACTCGGTCACATTTGAAAGCACTGAGCGGAGCGTCCACCCTGATGAAACAGTCTGAAAATCAGTCAAGAACTTTCTAGTTAAAGGCATTCAAAATCATACCTATATTTTAAGATCGCCACAATCGCGTGGGCGCTTAAGTTCATCTGCATTGTAGTTCAAATGGTGACGTGATATCTTCATATAATCTGAGAGATTCAGCAAGACGCGTACCATATTGTCACGTTATAGTTAAGATGACTATGTTAACCTTCGCTCGGGTGGGCGGGTGGGGGTCTTTTTAGACCCCCCTCGGGTTTTTCCTAAGTAACCAAAAAAACGGCGGCGCGCAACGCCGCTAAACCTGGTCTAGCTGTTCCTTCAACATTTTTACATCTTTCCTGAAAATTTTAGCTCAAGGTCATATCAGGTCAGGTCACCAGGCCAGGTGAAGTGACCTCACCTCAAAAAATGCTTATGGCCTCATAACTAAAATAAGTGTTGATCGATCAAGTTGAAACTCATAACACATATTGGACCCACCAGGAGCTACGATATTTGTTCCGGGATTTGTTATATTGGTGACCTAAGGTCATGTGCAGAGCATGACCTCCCCATTGTCAATACATGGGAAAAATCACGAAATGAGCTTTCCTCACTAAGTAAGAATGGAATCAACTTCAAACATCGGTTACGACTTGCTCTTAGCCCATTTCTGAAGTTGATGTAAAACATTTTGACTTGTGACCTTTAAAGGATCACCTTAGGTCAAATAAGCATTTTTTGGTGTTTTACTCTATAAAATTTGAATAAACTAAGATGAAACTTTTATTTTGTCACCAGAGTGTTTGTATAGTCACTGCAAGTCAAATGATATACATGATGACTATACCATGTCAAGTTGGGTCAGACTGTTGACCTGGGTCAGGTCAAATTCTTAAATTTGACCTGGCATAGCAATATTATATATCATCCGATTCGTATTGACGAGAGGATTGCAACGGTGCATCAACTATGACTGTATCTTGTTTGGTTTAGAATTTATGAGCGAAAAAGAAAACCCCGTTATGCATGGGTGGCTGTGGACATTCCAAGAACATTGTCAATATTCAGTGACCTGTAGCTCCCTAGGCTTTGACCTGACATGAAAATGAATTCCACTGCAATGAAAGAACAACTCAAGAGCTTTCGAATGGTGTTAACACGCGCATTGATGGGGGGCGGGTACCCGCCCCCTTCGGGTTTTTCGGAGATAGTAGAAAAACGGCGGCGTGTAGCGCCGCCGTACTTGGTGTACCTTTTCCATCATCATTTTTACAACGTGTGTGAAAATTTTAAGGTTAGGTCATCTCAGGTCAGGTCACCAGTACAGGTCAAGTGACCCGACCTCAAAAAAGTTTAAGATAGCATAAGTCGGAGCAGGGTGAACTTATCCGATTGAAACTCATATCACGTAATGGCCCCACCGAGTTCTCTAAAATATGTTCCGGTATTTTTATATCGATGACCTAAGGTCAGGTACGAGGTATGACCTCTCCATTGGAAATACATGGGAAAAATGGTTTTTTACGGAATAACTCAGTAACGGATGGTGATAAAGCATTTATTTTAGCTGCATTAGACTCGCCTGGGCTCTGCGGTTCTAATGATATGCATTTTATGCAACTTGACCCTGACCTGACCTTAGGTCAGGTCAAATCCTTGATTTGACCTAGCAAGGTCAAATTATATATCATTCGATTTGGCTTGCTAAGAGGATTCATAAAGTTCAAGTCGTTTTGCTCTATCTTTACTTGTTCAGATGTAATGGCCGAAAAACTTAATTTAGATGTTATCCCTATGACGGGCATGTTTTGACCTCTCGTGACCTTAAATGTGATATGACAAAAATGGTTCAAATGTTTTCGATGGAGAAGTGGATGGGCAGCCCAACGCCGTTTACCGTTTTTCGCTACCTACCGTAGTTCTCGAGATCTTAGGGGCGGGTACCCGCCCCCGTCCATGCGAAGGTGGCTCAGACCCCGTCAATGCGCGTGTTAAAAAATGTGTCTAGCTATCATAGTTTCTGAGATATACAAAGTTTTTTTTCAGCACACCTCATATTAGCGATTTTGACCTATTTTGACCTCTGGTGACCTTGATAAGGACCTGACGAGAAAAATGACCGAAGTATTTTCGATATCATTTTCCAAGAGCTTTCGATTGCCGTTTTGTGCTTTTATCTAGCTCTCTTAGTTTTTGAGATCGTGGGTTTTTTTAGCCCCCCCCACCGGGGCGAAGGTGGCTCCTACCCGCCACCGGGGCAAGGGTTAAGGTCAGGATCAGAGGTCAAGGCTAAGGGCAATCCCTTATTCCCCGCAACTTTCTATCCCTGCAACCTTCTATTTTGTCCGCCTTCAGTCAATTCACGACTTTTTCACCTAATCACGAAATTTTTAACAGATCCCCATCACGGCCCAGATTTGACCTTTATGACCTCGTTTGATCTTGAAGATATTGACCTAGGTCAATGAGTTAACTATAATGTAAACCACCATAGCTCTCATGCACTCTCAAACACAAATTTTCCCAGGCCTTTTGATTTCTAGACCTTAGGGGTAGGTACTTTAGGACCCAGTTAACCGCGCGCTGACATGTGCGCGGTTAACTGCGCACTTAATCTACGATCTACCACTTAATTCTACCACTCAAATCACGAGATCTACCACTTAATTTAAAGCGGTGAAAATGAAGGGGTTTCGCCACTTGGTGAAAAGCGCGTTTGGGAGCGCTTTCGGTTTATTTTGCAAACCTTCGTCAGGGAAATCCTTGTTGGAATAGTAAGGAAAGGAGGCCTTCAAACATCTGAATTTTAACAGAGCAAATCACGTGGAGGACACCATCAAGCTACTGGACACCATCAAGGAAGGAGGAGGTGGACGGCAGCAATCCGGCTTCCCCAAGTAGCTGGCCCACCCGCCCGGCACTGCCGCCAATCCAGTTAGAGATAACTTTCAGTGCCAGACTGTCGAGTGCTACATGTGCACCAAGTGCCAGGAGTCGGCGCTGAAGCGGCAGGACAGCATTACCTGGTTCGTTAACGTACCGCAGTGCCAAGGCAGCGGCGCAGTACCCACCTTGCAGGACGCGCTGCGCCTCTCCATGCGGCCCGACCCACGCGAGCTGCATTGCGAAAAGTGTCAGCATGACGAGGTCAGCGTCACCACCCAGATCTCCAAATTACCCGGGACGTTGATTATACTGCTGAATCGTTACATGTTCATTGGAAATGAGTAAAAAAGATCCGCGCCAACGTAAAGATCTCCAAGTTTGTGACGCTGCAGGAGTACGCAGCCGAGGACACCGTCCTTCCCCCGGCTTGGGACGCCACCAGGTACAGTTCGCCATGCCCGCCTGAGGAGTCAAAGCGGATGGACTCGGCTGAGTCTGAGCGACCGGCGGCGCCGCTGCTCTTCGGTCCTCCGCAGGCGCCTGACGCCGATCTGGAGGAGCTGGCGGAGCAGGACGGAACCCAGGAGCGGCCAACGCGCCCTGTTGAAGACGAGGAGAGTCAGCTGCAGGAGGCTGTCCGACGACTGCTGCAGGAGGGTGCACCGGCCGACTTAACCGCCGAACATACACAGCTGTCCCAGCTCTGCACGGAGAACGATGGCTCAGCGGCTGAGAGTCAAACAGTGAACCCAGCCGGCGCTACAGCTGCCGGCTGGTGGGCCTAGTCAGCCACTATGACAGCGCCACCCAGGCCGGACACTAGGTGGCAGACGTCTACAGCCTTGGTAGGGACCGCTGGTTCCACTATGACGACCGTAGCGTCACCTGCGTCTCAGAGCACCACGTGCTGCGCAATGGACCCCAGCACGACGGCTACATCTTTTTCTACGAACACATGCAGGCAGATGGCCAATTTAGAAGTTGGCCCTTGCAGTGGGCGTTTGATAAGCTAGCGCGTCATATCGCTGAACCGTTGATCAGTGAGATATTAACAAATATGTTATCAGACAAGATATTCAGTGTGAAGGCATGTCCAGGAACAGGTATGCACCAATCTGAGTTTGTGAGTGACATGTGCTTGGAACCAGCGAAATAAAATCATGAGGTTTCCGAAACAACGCTTCTGATTTGTCGAACACCTAAGCCATTGAATCAAAATAATGAAGAAAATACTTCAGGCAATATCGAGAAAAATTTTATTGATACGAGAAAAAACACATTTGAAAGACACATCATATGAATATACCATGGAAATACTGATATAAGGGTGGCGGGAATTGTCTAAGGGTTTTTTAACACCCGCACTGGAGGGGGTCTGGCACTAACGCGCACTGGAGGGGGGCTGGTAGGCCCCCTAAGATCTCGGAAACTAAGAAGGTTAGAAAAACGCCACTTGGTAGGTGGGTGGGGGCTATGGTGATCTACATGATAACCAATTTTCATTGACCTAGGTCAATACCTTCAAGGTCAAACGAGGTCGTAAAGGTCAAATACTGGCCATAGTGGGATCGATTGGTAAATGCTGTGATTATGCAGGAAAATGGCGGGAATAAGCTAAAGGCGGATAAGGTTCATAGAGAAGAGGTCTCAAAGAGGCTTCCCCACAACTTTTGGGTCAAGGACATTCAAGATCATTGACCTTTAAGGTCACCATATGGTATACTACTTATTATTTACACTTTGACTAACACTGTAGTCACTATTTGGCGGGAAATGAGGATTGACCTTTCCAATGACCTTTGACCGTGACCTTTGATCTTGACCTTTGTATTGGGGTACCCTACCGATGACGTCATAGCATAATATATGTCAGACGGGGTAACGTCATTTGGCCGGACGCACAGTGGTCAGTGACCTTGAAAGTGCAGATATGACCTTGACCTGTGACCTTTGACCTTGACCTTGACTTTCATGTGAAGTGACCTTGACATATAGTCCCGCTTATATGACGTTATGATGTCACCATTCGGTCTTCAATGCAAGCTAACTGGTCCGACCGCGCGTTTACGGCGATCTCAAAATGCAGGTCTGACTTTGAAAGCCTATAAGTCAAAAAATTGTCGGCCGATTTTCAAAAGTCTTCACCAATCGATGCGCTATTAAAGTTTGTTAAATGTGGCCACGTATCGTTTTTCGGCTACAAGCGGTTTTCCGGCCACCTTGGAAAAACAGGTGGGGGCTCCGAGGCCCCCCTCCAGTGTGCGTGTTAAACCTCGTGATTTGTGCTGTTAACCCTCGCCCCACCGGGGGCCATCGATGGCCCCCCTAAGGTTTTTCCGGGATAGCAGAAAAACGACGAGGCGCAGCACCGCGGTTGAGGGCTCTACCTCTCACTGCATCATTTTCCCATCATCCCTGAAATTTTTTACCCCGGGTCACCCAAGGTCAGGTCACCAGACGAGGTCAACCAAGGTCACCTCACTTCACTTTAGAGCTCTGTAAGAGCTACATTTCAAAGTCGATCAATTTGAAACTTCCTACACTTCATGACCCCTCCAGGGTCTACAAGGTGTATATCCGGGATTTTTTCGATTTCGTGCCCTGAGGTCAGGTCACGAGGCGACCTCTCCCATTGGAAAAGCATGGGGAAAAGCTATTTCATGATATAAAAGCCACAAAAATGTTTGCAAATACTCAGACTGCTCAAAACAACGTTTTTGGACACCCTTTCACGGATCCCAGGGGTCATATTTGCCCTTTCACTTTTCCAAGGTCATCCAAGGTCACCGGAGGTCAAAAACAGTATTTTGACAATAACTTTTGACCTAATTGAGCTAGAGCGGTGAAACAAACACCATCGTGTTTGTCTTGTCACTGGCTTTCATTTGATATACGGCAAGGTCACTTTTTGACTTTTCGTGACCTCAGGTCATATTAGGTCACGAGGTGACCTCTGGCGGTCAAACCACTGGCGGGAGGTTTTTACGTTCCACATAGCGGAAAAAGTACAGGCAATTTGCTATCAAATGTACTTTACCAGGCCTCAATAGCTCTAATGACATAAGAGTTATGCCCAGTTTGCTTAATCACTGCATATTTGAGTGAAAATAGCCGATCTTGACCTAATTTGACCTCTGGAGGTCAAACCATTGACCTGAGCACTAAAACATGCGAAGTAATTTCTTACTGAATTCACGCGAGCTTTCTATTGCACTTTGCAGATTTGCGCTAACGCCTATATTTTCGGAGTTAGAGGGGGGGGCCATCGATGGCCCCCGTGGGGCGAAGGTGGCGCCGGACCCCCGGTGGGGCGCGGGTTAAAATTCAAATGTTCGAAGTCCTCCTATCCTTACCATTCGAATGGTAAAGAGTTGAATTGCATTCCAACAACGATTTAGCTGACAAGGGATTGCAAAATAAACCAAAAGCGCTCCGAACCCAACCTGTCACCGAGTGGAGAAAAACCCTTCATTTTCACCGTACGCATACTCCACTATCATGTCAATCCGATTAATTTAAAGCATTGGCGCTCCCTGCACACCAAGCTAGTTGCAATCAAAGTTGAAAGGGATAGGTGACCCTGACAGGTGCTGATATCCAGGTAAACACAGTTGGCACAATCATTCGCACGCTTGCAGTCACATTACAGCGAAGCGATCTGGAGTTAACCCCCGCCCCGAGGGGGGTGTTTGAACACCCCCCGCGAGGTTTTCCGGCGGCACGAAAAAACAGCGACGCTAGGCACCGCCACACGGCAACACACCTTATCCTTAAATCAATTTCGCAAATTTCCCAGATATTTTAAGTTTAGGTCATCTCAGGTCTGGTTCCCAGTGCAGGTAAGTTACCTCACCTCCAAAATTGTTTAAGGTGGTATAAGTAGGAAATTGGTGAACCAATCGGATTAAAACTGATAGCACATAATAGAAAAACCGATTGCTACAACATATATTCCTGTATTTTTCATATCGATGACCTAAGATCAAATATGGACCATGAGCTCTCCATTGGAAACACGTGGAAAACACAGAAATTGGGCTATATTTGTGTTGGTACAGCTATATATATATAGCTATATCGGACCAGTTGTGTATATACAGCTACAGGGATATATTTGTGTAGAACACCTTCACATTCTCCAAATCGTAGTATCCTGGGCCCCTTTCTAGGTTCATGTTGCAATTTTTTACCTGTGACCTCTGAGAGGTCACCTGGGGCTATTTAAGCAGTTCTCAGACTTGGGTCAATAACTTTGAATGAAATGATAATGCAGCTTTAACTTTGATATCATTACGTTTGGATTGCTATTGCGAGTCTATCGATATGCAAATTGACGATGGTAGGTTAAAAAGTGACCTTGACCTGACCTGAGGCCAGGTAATGTTTGTGTTTTGACCTAGTATGGTCATATGATCTATCATTCGATTCGCCGTGACAGGTGGAAGCGAATGGTGCCTAAAAATCATTCTAACTCACCTCTGCCATATACCCAAAAACTATACTCAAAATGCCATCTTCTTTGATGTCATGACCTCAATATTGACCTGAGCCAAAAAAGTGAGTGACAAAGTTTCTTGATAATTTGTATGAGCTATCCACCAGCTTTCGTATTTTTTATTATCCCAAATAGCGGCCGAGTTCGAGGGGGTGTTCAAACACCCCCACCATGGTGAAGGTGGCGCGGAGGCTCACCAGGGCGCGGGATAAGCTGCCGCGAAGCGGTGGAAGTCTGCGAGCAAGGCGAGCAGACCTGACTCCTGAGGATGAAGCGGTGAAGCCGCGGCCGACGAAGGTGATACTTGTCACGCAGGGTGGGAGTGTCGCACGCCGGGTCGCTGAATCGAGACATAGCTGTGTAAATTTCGAATATGTCAAGACAGCTTATCCAAGTTACGCTCTAGTAGCTAAAACGACTGCTACCTACCGAAGCTCAAGTGCGCTGAGCGGCACAGTATGTTCAAAGGATATGCATTGCGGTACAGTTTCACTGCAGGAAACGCATTACGGTACACCTTCATTACAGGATAAGCATTGCGGTACAGCATCGCTACAGGAAACACATTGCGGTACAGCATTCCTATAGGTTAGTGCTTGGCAAAAGAATTAACCCGCGCCCCACCGGGGGTACGGCGCCACCTTCGCCCCACGGGGGGCCATCGATGGCCCCCCTCTAACTCCGAAAATATGGGCGTTAGCGCAAATCTGCAAAGTGCAATAGAAAGCTCGCGTGAATTCAGTAAGAAATTACTTCGCATGTTTTAGTGCTCAGGTCAATGGTTTGACCTCCAGAGGTCAAATTAGGTCAAGATCGGCTATTTTCACCCAAATATGCAATGATCAAGCAAACTGGGCATAACTCTTATGTCATTAGAGCTATTGAAGCCTGGTAAAGTTCATTTGATAGGAAATTGCCATTACTTTTTCCGCTATGTGGAACGTAAAGACCTCCCGCCAGTGGTTTGACCTCCAGAGGTCACCTCGTGACCTAATATGACCTGAGGTCACGAAATGTCACAAAGTGACCTTGCCGTATATCACATGAAAGCCAGTGACAAGACAAACACGATGGTGTTTGTTTCACCGCTCTAGCTTAATAAGGTCAAAAGTTATTGTCAAAATACTGTTTTTGACCTCTGGTGACCTTGGATGACCTTGGAAAAGTCAAAGGGTAAATATGACCCCTGGGATCCGTGAAAAAGGTGTCCAAAACGCTGTTATGAGCAGTCTGAGTATTTGCAATCATTTTTGTGGCTTTTATATCATGAAACAGGTTTTTCCCATGCTTTTCCAATGGGAGAGGTCGCCTCGTGACCTGACCTCAGGACACGACATCGAAAAATCTCGGATATACACCTTGTAGACCCTGGAGGGTTCATGAAGTGTAGGAAGTTTCAAATCGATCGACCTTGAAATGTAGCTCTTACAGAGCTCTAAAGTTGAAGTGAGGTGACCTTGGTTGACCTAGTCTGGTGACCTGACCTTGGGTGACCCAGGGTAAAAATTTCAGGGATGATGGGAAAATGATGCAGTGAGAGGTAGAGCCCTCAACCGCGGTGCTGTGCCTCGTCGTTTTTCTGCTATCCCGGAAAAACCTTAGGGGGCCATCGATGGCCCCCGGTGGGGCGAGGGTTAAAGGCATAGGCGGGCCGAGCGGTTCATTGGGTCACGTGACCCAGTGAACTTGGAAGTTGTCCCATTCAGAAAGATATAACTTCCCCTGAATAGGTTCCGGCGATCCGGAGACAAGCCGCCGCGAAGCGGCGGAAGTCTGCTAGCAAGGTGATCAGACCTGAAACCTGAGGAGGGCGCGGCCAAGCCGCAGCTGACGAAGGCGATATTTGGCCCGCAGGGTAGGAGCGCCGCAGGCTGGCCCGCTGAATCGAGAAGGTTCGGCTGAACCGCAGGCCGGCCCGCTGATAGGTGAGGTTCGGTTATGTTGGGACAGTTTATCCAATCGCCACGAAGGGCACGATTGGCACGCCAACTCGTGATTGCCGGGAGATAGAACCTGGCAGCGCCGGGTCAGAAAGAAGAAGGGAACGCAACCACAGAAAGAAGCGGAAGGGAGTCATCGGGGGAACGTAGTCATAGGGAGAACCCGGCAACACCGGGAGGGCCGTCTAGGGAAGGAACAATCCGAAGACAAGCCACCGCGATGCGGAGGAAGTCTGCGAGCAAGGCAAGCAGACCTGAGTCCTGAGGAGGAAGCGGCGAAGCCGCAGCCGACGTAGGCGATTCTTGCCCGGCAGGGTAGAAGCGCTGGACCACTGAATCGAGTCATGGTCAGGTAAGGTTCGATTATGTCAGGGCAGCTTATCCAATCGAAACGGAAGGCACCATCGGCACGCCAACTCGTGGTTACCGGGGGCGTTTGAGGGCTTTCTACAACGGCTGAAGGAAAGGGAAAGCAGCGAGGGCAGAAAGGAACGGAATGCAGAAGGGAACGGAAGGGAGGAACGGAATGCGATATAGGGATCAGGGAACCCGGCAATGTCGGGAGGGCCGTAGAGTCAGCTTTTAATTTTGGACTGCCGCAAAAGCATGAGTCTTATATCTAGGCGCCGCTAATGTCAAAATTCCAGCAAAGACTACTTTTCGGAATTAGAAAAAACACGGTGAGTGGGAAAAGGTAAAAAAACCGAAACAAAAAGGAATGAAAAACTGTTCCTGGCCAGTAACCGTAAAAAGAACACTTGAGCGGGTAGTCCGGCGCGTCAGGCCCAAGGAGATTCCTTCGCCGACAGATACCTTTGCTTAAAGGTAGGTTCAAGAGGGATTATTTCACGCCTAAGTGACGTCATACAAGCGTGAAGAAACTCTTTCATCTTTGGGGCGTGTGTCAAACTGCTACTGATGGCGCTACTTGCTTACGAGTTTGTGATAACGCACGGTAATGAAGTTTAACCCAAACGCAACAAATAAGCATTTCGTCCTCGATTCTGGACGTCCTTTTGCCAAAATTTGGATAATTAATCATTGAATCTTCCCATGTCACATCGGTGATCTATTCTTGCTGTTGAACGGGGGCTATCTCTACAGTACACGCAACCACATGTGCAGATTCACACGCTACATGTGCATCCTACTCACCCGCCACCAACAGTCCTGCCACCGCACCCCGAGCTGCCAGTGCCGCTGCAATGTCACTTTGAGTGCAGTCTGCAACTGCCCTGCCCTCTTCGTCGCATAACGAGCCTCCGTGCTAAAGGAAGTCGAAGGTGTTTGTGCCCAACATCGATTTGCCAAGTTAATGGCGAAGGAATGACAATCTGCTCAGGTGACTTCTGAGAGGTCGTACGCTCAGATGTCCGTCTTGATAGTTTGGAAATTGTTACAAATATGTGGTATGAGGATTTCAACTTGGTATATATGATCGAAAGGTAGGCTTTGGTGCTGCTTCAAACCCGTAACTTCAAGTTTTAAGCCTGGATTGATTGACGGTCAATAGCTCCTTGACCTGGCATGAGCTGGCCTCAAAAGATAGGGCAGATGCGTAAAAATGAGCAGGGATAAGGTACTATAAGTTTTTTTGTTCTGCATTGCTATTTTGCGTTATTCGTGGAAAACTCCGAGTGGAGGGCTAAATTTCGCGCCCCCAGTGCTTCTAATTCAGGGCGTTAGGTTACAGGGAAGCTTGGAGTCTGCTCGATAAGAACTAACAAATATATATAAGCTTTTTTTGGGTACCATACAGTATATAATGACGAAGTTATATAACTTGCGGCTCATCAGTGATCTTTAGATACATACATACTGTCAAAGGCTGTCTGACTGCGGAAACAAACTTAAATAGTAATCCAAGACTTTCAAGTGACCCAGGTTGAACTTAACACGCGCATTGATGGGGGTAGGTACCCGCCCTCACTCAGGTTTTTCGGTGATAGCATAAAAGCTGCGGCGCGTAGCGCCGTCTTACTTCACATACCTTTTTCTCATCGTTTTACAACTTCTTTTAACATTTTAAGGTTAGGGTCATCTCAGGTCAGGTCTCCAGTACAGGTCGAGTGACCTGACCTCAAAATAAGTTAAAGATAGCATAAGCCAGAACAGGGTAAAGTTGCCCGATTGAAACCAATATCACATAATGGGCCCACCGAGTTTTCTAAAATATGTTCTGGTATTTCTTATATCGATGACCTAAGGTCAGGAACAAGCCATGACCTATCCATTCGAAATATGTGGAAAAAATGGTTTTAACTGAATAACATAGTAATGGATAGTGACAGAGAGTTTATTGTAACTCTATTATATTTGCATTCTCTTTGCAGTCCTAATGACATGCATTTTTCCTAATTTGGCCTTGGCCTGAACTCAGGTCAGGTCAAATCCTTGATTTGACCTAGCAAGGTCATATTATATCAATCTATTTGGATTGCTGCGAGGATTCCAATTGTCTAAATTGTTTTGCTCTATATTTACTAGTTCAGATGTAATAACCAAAAACTTCATTTCCATGTTATCCATATGACGGTATGTTTTGACCTCTAGTGACCTTGACCCGCGCCCCACCGGGGGTCCAGCGCCACTTTCGCCCCACCGGGGGCCATCGGTGCCCCCCTCTAACTTTGAAAATATTGGGGTCAGTGCAAATCTCCAAATTACATTAGAAAGCTCGGGTGAATACAGTAAAAAAGTACTTAATATGTTTAAGCGCTCAGGTCAATGGTTTGACCTCCAGAGGTCAAGTTAAGTCACGATAGGCTATTTTCACTCAAATATGCAATACTTAAGTAAACTGGGCATAACTCTTATACCATTAGAGCTATTGAGATCTGGTAAAGTGCATTTGATAGGAAAATGCCAGACCTTTTTCCGCTATTTGGAACGTTATGACCTTCCGCCAGTGGTTTGACCTCTATTGGTCACCTTATGACCTAATATGAGCTGAGGTCAGGAAAGGTCACAAAGTGATCTTGCCGCATATTGAATGAAAACCAGAGGCGAGACATAAACGATGATGTTTGAATCAGCGCTCTAGCTTAATTAGGTCAAAAGTTGATGTCAAAATACTGTTCTTGACCCCTGGTGACCTTGGATGACCTCGGCGAGGTCAATGGGCAAATATTGCCCCTGGTATCTGTGAAATGGTGTCTAAGAACGCTTTTCTGAGCAAGCTGAGTATTTGCAATTGTTTTTGTGACTTTTAGTTCATTAGACAGATTTTCCCATGCTTTTTCAATCGGAGAGGTCACCTTGTGACCTGACCTCAGGTCACGAAATCGAAAAATCACGGATATACACCTTGTAGACCCTGGAGGGGTTATGAAGTGTGAGAAGTTTCACGTCGATCGACCAAGAAGGGAAGCTCTTATAGAGCTCAAAAGTTGAAGTGGGGTGACCTTGGTTGACCTTGCCTGGTGACCTGACCTTGGGTGACCCGGGGTAAAAAAATTTCGGGGATAGTGGGAAAATAATGTGGTGAGAGATAGAGCTCTTAACCGCGTTCCCGCGTCCTGTCGTTTTTCTGCTATCTTGAAAAAACCTTAGAGGGGCCACCGATGCCCCCGGTGGGGTGAGGATTAAATGTGACCTGACAAAAAATTGTTCACGTATTTTCGATGGAGAAGTGGGTGGGTTACCCTACACCGCTTACAAATTTTCGCTACCTAGGGTGGTTCTCGAGATGTTAGGGGAGCGGATACCCCCCCCTCCGTCAAAGCGAAGATGGCTCAGACCCCCATCAATGCCCGTGTTAAAACTGTTCTTGATAATGTGTTACCACGAAGAGCAAGGCACTAGGCAGTACCATCCGCTAAAGACGTCATTTGATGAGAATCTCCACGTGCACAGAAGTGAAATACAATCCAGAAGCCGAAATTGCCACCAATCGTGGCAGGTGTATGTACAACGCAGGAGCTGCTGGCTGGAACTACCATTTCTGGAGGGCTGTTATGTAATAGTGGGGAGGGTAATTGTCTTGCACCCGATCACGACCGAGGACTCTGTGACTTCAGAGCACGTCCATGCCGACGCTCCTGCATGATGTACGAATTGTCCCAGTTGGGAGAAGCTTCTCCCCAAAGCCATCAGTAGCAGCCAGCAGTGTTGGTGAGCAGCGCGTGGACCGCAGCCAGCTCTTCTGGTTTTAGCTAAAGGTCAAACAGCTAGCAAACATGATTGCATGAGGTGTCGTTGAGTTCGGCAGGCGTCTCAGCAGCAATCTTTCGTACGGGGCAGCGAGGCAGCGCTTCTAAACCTTCACAGATTGCACCACCATAAACAAAAAATGTGTAACTTCAACCATTTACACACGTGGTGGAAGAGATTACTGCGTGTGTTAAATGTTCGAAGTTATACATTTTGTGTTTTATGGTGGTGCAATAAAACATCTATTTTTATAAGCCCCCATACCTATTTTTCCGAGGTGGCCGGACAGGAGAGGTGGTGAACAATTTTTCCAAGCGGCGTTTCAGGTGGGAGCCATATACCTTTCAAGGGGCGCTGTGAAAATTTCAAGAAGCCCTGAGGGTCGAGCGCCGAGGGCCCCCTTTGCCCCACCCCTCTGTATCCGTCTATGCACAGAGGTCCGTCAAGGTCACAGCAAGTTGGTAGGATAATCCTGGGATGAGCATCTAAATATGATACATGCTTCTGTGGTGCAGTTGTATCCAATATAATTTAGCTTCACTGCGAATCAAACACCATTTTGACCGTCTAGGCGTGAATCGACTCTTTATAGAAGCATGAACCCCGCACATTAGGGTTCTCATCAGAAACAAGTAAGAAGCCAGGCAATTTTTAACCTGTTGTTGACAAAAAGCTGTTCCCTCCAGAACCAAAACCTCATGTCATTTAGGCTTGTTGTTGCCGTCCTCACTGGCTGGTTAAACAATTTGTCTGACTCATTTCCGATGTGGCTGAAATCCAAAAATTTTGGGATGAAAAAGAGGCAGCCCCTACTGCACTTTTCTGACACGCATTGTCTTCGCAATTCCCACAAAACCAGTATAAAAACCTATAGGCTCGCCAGTAGATGCGTTAACCCGCGCCCCACCGGGGGTCTGGCGCCACCTTCGCCCCACCGGGGCCATCGATGCCCCACCCCCTCTAACTCCGAAAATATGGGGGTTAGCGCAAATATGCAAAGTGCATTATAAAGCTCGCGTGAATTCAGTAAGAAATTACTTCACATGTTTAAGCACTCAGGTCAATGGTTTGACCTCCAGAGGTCAAGTTAGGTCAAAATCGGCTATTTTCTTTCAAATACGCAATGCTTAGCAAACTGGGCATTACTCTTATGCCATTAGAGTTATTGAGATCTGTTAAAGTACAATTGATAGGAAAATTCCAGACTTCTTTGCGCTATGGAAAATAATGACCTCCCGCCAGTGGTTTGCCCTCCAGAGGTCACCTCGTTACCTAATATGACCTGAGGTCATAAAAGGTCAGAAAGTGATATTGCCGTACATAAAATAAAAGCCAGTGACGAGACATACACGATGGTGTTTGATTCAGCGCTCTAGCTTCATTAGGTCAAACGTTATCGTCAATATTCTGTTTTTGACCCCTGGTGACCTTGGATGACCTCGGATAGGTCAAAGGGATATTATTGCACCTGGAATCCGTGAAAGGGTGTCCAAGAACGCTTTTCTGTGCAAGCCGAGCATTTGCAATCGTTTTGTGATTTTAGATTTCCCCATGCCTTTTCAATGGGAGAGGTCAACTCGAGTTCTGACCTCAGGTCACGAAATCGAAAAAATCCCGGATATACACCTTGTAGACCCTGGAGGGTTCATGAAGTGTAGGAAGTTTCAAATCAATCGACATAGAAATGTAGCTCTTATAGAGCTCAAATTTTGAAGTGAGGTGACCTTGGTTGACCTCACCTGGTGACCTGACCTTGGGTGACCCGGAATAAAAATTTTCCGGGATGGTGGGAAAATGATGCAGTGAGAGGTAGAGCCCTCAACCGCGGTGCTGCGCCTCGTCGTTTTTCTGTTATCCCGGAAAAACCTTAGGGGCCATCGATGGCCCCTCCGATGGGGCGAGGGTTAAATGGGCTTTAACACGCCAGTACATGAGGTTGAGTTTTAAACTATATAGCATTCTGCAGTTAGAATACCAGAATTCTACTAAATTATTGAACTCTTACTAAGGTATCTACAATTTCGCATAATTAGCTTGAACTGTGACGCCATGTATTGGCCCAGAGGCATTGCACCAAAAACAACCAACTAAATTGAAAAATGACACCCTCATCTCTCAGATTTGGAAAGAAAAATTTGCACCCTGGGATTTCGGGCCCGTAGAAACAGAAACTGAAAATTTTTATTGAGTCAGTGTGCAGGGCTGCAGTGTCCTGGCACTGTTTAAGCTCACCATGAACTTAAATTGTTATGTTCATTAATATTGCAGGATTACCTACAGTGATGCAGCCCGGGAATTGTATAAATCGTTCAAGTTGCAGCAATTCATAGGATTAGTGTGTTTGTTTATTTTTTGCCCTTTCAAAATTTTTACCTGGTGAGCTCAGGCTAGGAGACATTTCGTGACCCCTAGTTTATTGAAACTAGCATTTTAGACTAAATACAAGTTATTATATCGGTGAATTTGCTTTCAATATGCAAGTAACCAAATTGTGTTTTCAAAAAATATATCAAATAAACATTTTTGTCATACGAGTCTTTGGTATAGGATCCACCTACTCTTAGCCGTTTAGAAACTAAGAGAGATAGAAAACTGCAGTAAGCTGCCGCGTGCTGCTTGTAATTTGAAATATCTGATGGTATAAGATTGTTTACCCTAGGTCGACTGGTGGCTGAGAGGTCACTTGCATGACATGACCATGGTCGATACATGCTATGCTAAAAAATGAGAATACGCCAAGAGCAGTCGAAGATTGTATGGAGAATGTCTCACACAATTTTCCCTGAAATTTTGAGGTCAAGGTCATTTAATGCCACTGACCTATGACGTAAGAATATGGCATATCTCCAATAATGTAAAGACAATATCACGTGAACTATAGCAGCCTTTGGGAGGGAAGCAGGGCTTGACCTTTAAAAAAGTATTTTTTCCTTGGACCATGACCTTGACCTTGACATTCAGTAGTCCTAACTATGAAGTCATATTGTAAATAAGCCATGCTGAATAATGTCATCTGACCGATATACTGTGGGAAATGACCTTCTTCTCACCTTGACCTTCATATCGGGTGATCTTGAAATATTACCCGATAATATGACCTTCTTACGTCACTGCCCGGTCTATAGTGCAGGCGAACTGGCGCTACCCGCAATTGCGACGGACTCAAAATACAGGTCAAATTTTGAAAGCCTATAGATAAAAAATTATTGACTGATTTCCAAAATTGTTCCACCAATCGACGCTTTATACATTTTCTTAAATGTAGCCAGGTAATGTTTACCGGCGGCGAACAGTTTACTAATTATGTTTATAATTCACTCATTATGTTTACAGTTTACTACTTAACACGCGCATTGACGGGGGTCTGAGCCACCTTCGCTTTGACGGGGGGGGCGAGTACCCGCCCCCCTAAGATCTCAAGAACCACGGCAGGTAGCAAAAAACGGTAAATGCGTTGGGTAGCCCATCCATTTCTCCATCGAAGATATTTGAACGATTTTTTTGTCAGGTCACATTTAATGTCACTAGAGGTCAAAACATGCCGCCATAGGGATAACATGTAAATGAAGGTTTTCAGTCATTACATCTGAACAAATGAAGATAGAGCAAAACGACTTCAACTGTATGAATCCTCACAGCAAGCAGAATTGAATGATATATAATATGACGTTGCCAGGTCAAATTAAGGATTTGACCTGACCTGAGGTCAGGTTAAGGTCAAATTTTATAAAATGCATAGCATTAGAACCGCAGAGACAAGGCAAATCTAATGCAGCTAAAATAAAGGCTCTATCACCATCCGTTACTAAGTTGTCCAGTTAAAACCATTTTCCCATGTATTTCCAACGGAGAGGTCATGGCTCGTCATCGATACAGGCCCAATGCCACTTCAATGGACACCAATTCAGCTAGTGGCCCAAGGAGCAACTCAGGAACCTCTTACATAATTCCTCTCAGGGGCACTAGGCTAGCTCAGGACTTTCTTTGACATTCTACCTCAGGGGCCCTTTTTTAAGCTCAGGGGGCCCCAAACCAGCTTGAGCCCGAATATCACTCCAGTAAGCTCCTGTGCAATACCCTCCCAAGGATCCAGAACAGTCCAGAGGCCTTTTGCGAAACTCTATCTTAACTGCTTCGGGACGAGGCATTAAAATTCTACCAAAGACGTGTTTTTCATGTTTCAGCATGGAGAACTCTTGGAGTCAAATAAGGAAACTGAATTTCACTTTGGTATCTAGGCTAATACCTGCACAGAAAGCAATTTAATTTTTGGGTTGCACACGACCCATTCGTCCCGAAACGACGTCACGCGCTGCTGTAGGTATATAGTTTGTGCGCACTGTACTGCCGATCAGTGTGTGCTTTTGACCCGTTTTTTCTCGATTTCTGGTCGAACCACATTCTAGTAAGGTACAAAATGAGACATTATAACGACGGAAAGATGACATTATATTGTTCTGCTCTGGGAACGCCAATGGCGTAGCGTTTCGATTACAAACAATTGGTGATATACATGGACAGGAAAGACATCAATGAAGAACAACACAGACGAAGTTCGATTCATTTCCGCAGCAATAATGGCCAAGAATGTCTTGAAATATTACAAGCCACAGAACACGTATTGGCTCATAACTTTGGTCTCTGTATGCGGAGAATCGTGACAGAGTGTGCCGATGAAAACCCCACTAGGCAGACGCCGGTGGGCTGATGAAAAGCTCACTGGGCAGACGAGGGCGGGCTGATGAAAACCTCACTGGGCAGATCCCATCATGTCTCGGTGCTCGGCGTTGACAAAGTTTCAATCCTGAGTGAGACAGAGGAACTGGTTGCAGGTGATGCACTTGGCAGATGCCTTCCTATCCAACTTCTCCGTCCTATAGCACCAGTGGCATCTCCCGCGGGACCCATCATGACCACCTCGTGGAAAGGAACACTAATAGCGTTCCTGTTCTTGGGAGTGGAAGGGGCGTAGTAGCGGGATGAGAATGTCCCGATGAGGGCAAGGGCGAGCTGGTGCTTGAAGTTGATTAGAGTCTTTGGACATTGAGGTCCAGCATCTACTCGAGGGTGATCTCTCTTGGCTCCTTCTCTCTCGCTGGCTAAAGCCTCCTGTACAATGAACACATTGACAACGGCCACGCCAAGGTAGTCGTACGCCGGCTTCACGTAGTATTTCAGAGGATTCTTTCGAAAAAGCCCTAGGGCTTGGTTTTCTGATCCATTGGATCAGTACCCTTTATGCCCTTATTGTAGGTGATAACCATTTCGGAGTAAGGCATAGTGACCTTTTGTTGGTGGCTCTTTTGACGTCGCTTGGTTGTCGTCATCCCGTTCCCGCCGATTGAGGATAGGATATTGACGGGGCGGTTGTCACACCACTTTACAGCATACACGACGTCACTGTGGCGGAAGTCGATATCTCCTCACTTCATATGCCTGTCTGGCTTGAAGTCCTTAGGCATGCCCTGACGATTCGTTCGCACTGTGCCACACGCGTAGATCCCTTGCAGCTTGATCTTTCGCAGAATAGAATGGGACGTGTAGAAGTTGTCCGTGTACAGCCTGATATTCTGGCTACAGATCTGCTCAGTTAGCTAAAGGACAGCCCCCTTGGTCAGGCCAACCTTCCCCTGGTTCTTCTTTCCCGTGTAGGTGTCAAACTCAAAGACGTACCCCGCCTCACTGCTATTTTTACAGAAGTGTTTGAATGCACGAGTGATGGGCTTGTCCTTCATATATTGCGGCATTAGGCTTTGACCCTGGAACTTGATCATGCGCTCGTCTACGGCCTGGTGGGAAGTGGGCGAAATTGCGGCTTGGAAAGCCAGATTGAAGAGGACGGTGACGGTCGGATTTTCTATCCCCGATCATGGTTGGGATCAGAGCGGTCAGGTGCCTGCTGGCTGTTGTGCGAAATGCAGGGCTATTTGAAGATGGAAGAACCTATCCCTGGACATGACGTTGGAAACCAGAGGAACACTTAACATCAGGATTTGCATTCCAATACATTTTATCCTTGGCAGGATATGGTAGGACATGACAAAAGTTATGCCAAAAATGCTCGCATCTCTTCCGTGCTTGTGTCGAAGGGCTTCCCACTTTGTTCCATGTAAAACCTCGACTGTGGGATGATAATCTCTTCAAGCAGGGGGTCGAACTGACAGACCTGATTGAAAATATCTAGCTGTTCTGGAGAGCTGTCTCCAAAGTCAACCATGACTTTCCAAAGTCCAGAAACAGGATCCGGAATGACGACAGCAGGGCATCTCTTCGACCACCTCCGTGTCCCTAAGGTCTCTATCTCCCTAGTTTCGAACTCGCTGACAGGGGCATCTGGATTGTCGATAAACACTTCAACAAGACCACCACTCTCTTCAGCAGCATCAAGGAGCACCATGTCCTCGTCATGGACGCCCAGAAGAGCCTCATCTTCGGATTCGTCAGCGTCCAGCATCTGCAGTCTTTCTTGCTGAGACACTTGGAAACGTCGGCTTCGTTTCCCGGCATCTTACAGGCAAAATTTTTACTAGTATGTAACCTTCAAAACCGTTGGCAGCTGTCCATACGCCGCTGCAACCCTATTCATACTGTTCTGCTCTCCCGCCAGATTTTCTACCAGTTACCACACTGCCGCCTAAATATGCCCTGATAAAGGTATTCTCATGGTATCTCTGCCGCTATTCGCAACTCACCCACTGTGGCGCACGTGCACTGTCAGCTTACAGACTACCGTCGTAATACTCAATACATACAAGAACATGCGCAGATCTCGTAGCTTGAGGACGAATGGGTCGCTGGTGACCCATTAATTCAACTCACGCTGAGGAGCAGTACTATAAACCGAGATGCTGCCACTGCTGTGTGGTATAAGGTAAAGGTCATGATACTACTATCATTAACATTTCAGGAAATTCCTGCAAAAAACAAGCTGTGAGAGAGGACTTTGAATTTTCAGCTATCCCTGTCTAGTCGATAGGAATGCTCCGTTTTCATCATGGGGTCCCTGTAGTCACGTATACCATTTCAACTGATCGAAAACGGAACTGAAGTGAAGACAAACTATCACTGTTTTCATTCTCACTCCCACTTAGTGATGGGAAGAGGCGTCTGTAACTGGCAAGAGCAAATGTCGTCAGAACGAGCATGAGTCACAAACGACCCATTCGTCCCGAAGCAGTTAAGAGGTCCAGTATCAATTCAGGAGGCTCAAGCCAAGACACTAAGCTCAGGAGGCCCATGCAAACTAAGAGGGTCACACCAGCTGGGTGCCTCGACGAACTCAGGAAGCCCCAGATAAGCACAAGGGGCCGCAAACAAGCCAAAAAGACCCATACGTTAAACAGACCCGATACCAGCCCAGGGGCACTTGTAAGCTCAAGGGACACTAATCCAGCTAGGGGCCATAGGACAGAGTCAGAAACCTCTTCTGTAGCTCCTTTCAGGGGTCCTTACCAGCTAAGGTGGCCCAATACCAGGTTACGCCCCAAGACAAGGTCAGTAAGCTCCTGTATCCTGACCTCTCTCAGAGTACCAGATCAGCCTAGGGACCCCTTGCAAAACTCTCTCTCAGGAGCCCCAAACCCAACACATGGGACCAAAGATTAGCTGAGAGGGGCCATACCAGTTAAAAGGTTCCAGACCAGATAGGGGCCCTTGACGGCTCAAAAAGCGCCAGTGCCAGCACCGGGGTTTCAAGATCAGGGAGGGGACCCTGACCATCTGAAAAGGCCTCAGATCAACTCAGGGACAAGACCCGCTGTCAGGGCCCTAAATCGGCTCAGCAGGCTCAAAAACTTAGTGGGCCAGACCAGTTCACCCCCGACGATTTCAAGGGCCCTAAATCAGCACAATAGGGCCTGGACAAGCAAAAAGGCCCATACCCATTTAAAGGGCCCAATACCAGCTCAGGGGTTCTTGCCAGCTCAAGGGGCACCAATCCAGATAGGAGCCCTATGACCAAGCCAGAGACCTCCTTAGTAAATTTTTCAGGGGCCCTAGACCAGTTCATGGCCCCTGAGCCAGCTCAGGATCTAAGGCTGAGCCTGTAAGCTCATGAGCAATATCATCTCACGGCCCCAGAACAGTCCAGGGCTTTTTACAAAACTCCCTCTCTGGCGGCTCACAACCAACTCAGGGGGCCCAAGACCAGCTGATACCAATTAAAGGGTCCCGACAAGCGCAGAGCGCTCCAGTTCCAACACATGGGTTTCAAGATCATTGTGGGGGCCTGGCTATCTAAAGGTACCCCAGATCAACTCAGGGGACTCAATATCACGTCAGAGGACCCACCAACAACTGAGGGGGCCAAGCCTGTTCAGGGACCCCAAAGCCGCTCAGGGGGTTCAGAAAAACTCAGAGGACGATACCAAGAAGCCTCAGGCTTAAGTCTAGAACCTCCTGTGCAAGAGTCTCTCAAGGGCCCCCAGAACAGCTCAGGGGCCCCTAGTGAAACTCCATCTCAGTACGCTCAGTACCAACTCAGGGGTTCCAGAACATCTGATGAGTTCCAGAACATCTCAGGGGTTCCATAAACATCTAAGAGAGGTCCCATATTAATTCAGGAGGGTAAGGCAAGATAAAAGGCCCCAAAAAGCTCGGGGGTCCCAGTGTCGACTCACGGGTCCATATCAGCCCATGTGTCTCAAGATAAACGGGCCCCAGAACACCCTAATGGCCCCTACACAACTTTGATCTCAGGAGGCACAAATTCAACTCAGGGGTGCAGACCTGCTCAGGGGTCCAAAAACCATCTGGCAAGCCTCACAAAAGTTCAGGGGACACGGACCAGATAAGGGGCCCACGATGAACTAAAGGGCTCATGTCCCAACTCTTAGAGGTCCAGTTTAGCTCAGGGTTCTCAAGATCACTGCAGGAAACCCGACCATGTAAAGGGCCCAGCTCGGCTCAAGGGCCCACACCATTCCAGGGGTCCAAACCAGTTGCAGGTCTTAGTCTATTTCAGGGACAGAGGACTAGCTGAACTTCACGGAATCCCAAAACTGCTAAAGGAAGGGGGCAACACCAACGCGGGGTTCCACGCAAATTCAGAGGCCCAGTCAAGCTAAAGGGCCCTGAATCACCTACAGTAGCGCCAAATCAGCTCAGGGGACCCGTACCAGCTCAGGGGCCCTAACACCGCTCGGAGACCTTAACACGCGAAGTTCAGGAGGTCTTAAGGTGCCCCCACCTATTTTCCAAGGTGCCCGGGGAACCGTTCGCCGCCAGAATACGTTACTCGGCCACATTTGAGAGAATACATGTGTGCGGTGATTAGTGAACGAATTTAAAAAATTGGTTCCATTTTGTTTACTTATATACTTTCAAATTCATGCTTATATTTTGAGAACGTTGCAATCGCGCAGTCGCAACAGTTTACCTGCACTTCAGCGTATTACAGCCTTTCTGCATAATCATGGCATTTCCCAATAGGTTTCCAGCACGGTCCATATCCTCGGTGAAAGACTGACTTAGGGTGCTGCTTAATTCAGCTGAGGGACCTTTACAACCTCCTTTGACCTTGAAGACACTGAGCCAGGTCAATAAAACCTAGCCATAACGTTGATCACCATCGCCCTCACGCACCTCTCAACGGGTGATTTCAAACCCTCTTGGTTTCCGAGATCTCAGGGGGAGGGGGCATTTCAGGACCCTCCACTGCACGTTAACGCCAGACCCCTCTCCCCTGAGCGTGTTAAGGTAAGAGCATGGCCCAACACTAAATCACGTATCCTCTGTGAAAGACCGACTTAGTGTGCTTCTTAGTTCAGCTGAGGGTCCCTAGACCAGCTCGGGGGCCCGCACTTTTCCTGACGCATGGTCATGACGTGAAGCCGTAGCGCCGACACTGGTCTCTAGTACTCCTCTACAAAGAAGATGCAAAGGGACAGATAGATCAAATTATGACTCAGCCGATCACACAAATGCCGCGAATTGAACTATCATTACTTATAGGTTCGAAAATATTTTGCGAGAGCAGAGGGTGTAGGACCCGGGCTGACCCCCCAGGTTCTCTTTATTTATAAATCAGGGGGTCCTGACCCCCCAACCCCCAGGATCTCCACCCATGGTCTAAACAATACGGGTCTATATCTGACGACCTCAAGTCCTTAAGCAGATGGCGCTGTTATCGTATTCGAGGCTTGGGCCAACGTAGGTGGCAGCGCTGGTGCTCGATGTCCCGAATTCAGCTACGGGGTAAACAATAACGCTGTTTTAGATTCTCCCTGTAGTGCCAGGTGCACCTTTACCCCATGCATGACTGCAGCATGTGTCTACCACCATCACCTGATTTCCCTGATCTGCATAGGGATATTGGTTTGCGATGATTCCATCATTGGTAGGTTGTCTCTCCCCTATTTTTCATTTTACCGTAGTCAAGCCCAAAAGGCTTACAAATACAAAAACTGGAGGATGCAGTCTCAGTGCAGCAGCTGTTGATAACTTCAAGCCTCCGTCCCGGTGTTGGCGGCTCTCTTTAAATCTAGCCGCTCTGGGCAAGGGCTGCATGCTTAGTCACTCTGCAGCGTAGCATGGGCACAGCGTGGGTACAGCGTACGGCCAAGCCAGGGCACAACTAGGGGGCGCAGGGGGCACGAGCCCCCCTCATCGGTTTCGATGTGCCCCTCAACTGCTGAGTGTTTTCCCCGTTCTTCCCCTGTCCCTCGACCCAAGGGTGCCCTGCCCAGCTGAGTCTGAATGCAATGGGATCACATGTGCCCACCAGAGCCCTTTTGTCGCGACTTCGTATTTTGTATAGTCA
The DNA here is from genome assembly GCA_034440635.1 of Lepas anatifera. Taxonomy (NCBI): domain Eukaryota; kingdom Metazoa; phylum Arthropoda; class Thecostraca; family Lepadidae; genus Lepas; species Lepas anatifera. Next base: position 320,776 of record JAOTON010002216.1, read on the forward strand.
ACTGGGACACTGTCGCGTATCAAGGTCCTTGGGAAGCGTCCTAATGCATCCCATGGTGCATAATCCGGAGGTCACTGCGATTCTCAGTACGTTAATTAAACGCGCTCCTCCCACGCAATACCCACTCGTAGTCAGTAAGGGCAGGGGCGTAGGGCACCACTCACCAGGGCGCACGCCATGGTGGATAAAGAGGAGGCGTGTGAATGGTCGATTGGCACTGAAATGCCCCTCGACTGCGGGGAACATCTGTTGTGAATGTGCCCATCGGGTGAAAGTGCCTTACACCGGTAAGTCCAGGTGTAACAAGACAGTGGGCCACATACAGGGGCACAGTCAGAGGACACAAGGGCCTGGCGCCATTATCAAAGCCGAAATGCCGCTCAAGCGCTGGGCGGTGTGCCCCCTTTGATCCTAGAAACCTTCGACTCAAGTTACCCTCCGCTGCTGAGCCTGGATGCAACAGCTTGCAACCTTGAACAGCTTGTTTTCATTAGAACCTACCTGTGGCCGCCATTTTGTACCTTTTATCACAAGCTGAAGCATCCAGTCGCATGGCAAAGTCGTTGTGATAAATCTGAGTACTCGATACGCCGTCAGCCAGAGCTCATTCATCACCAATATTTGTTCCGGGAAAGCCAGTGGGCACAAGTACAGGAAATACACTTGGCTCCTAATTAGTGTTCAACAATGCTCTCATCTTAACACGCGCATTGACGGGGGTCTGAGCCACCTTCGCATTGACGGGGGGCGGGTACCCGCCCCCTAAGATCTCGAGAACCACGGTAGGTAGCGAAAAACGGTAAACGACGTTGGGCTGCCCATCCACTTCTCCATCGAAAACATTTGAACCATTTTTTGTCAGGTCACATATAAGGTCACGAGAGGTCAAAACATGCCCGTCATAGGGATAACATGTAAAATTCAGTTTTTCGGGCATTACATCTGAACAAGTAAAGATAGAGCAAAACGACTTGAACTATATGAATCCTCTTAGCAAGCCGAATCAAATGATATATAATTTGACCTTGCTAGGTCAAATCGAGGATTTGACCTGACCTGAGGTCAGGTCAGGGTAAAATTATATAAAATGCATATCATTAGAACCGCAAAGCCCAGGCGAGTCTAATGAAACTAAAATAAATGCCATATCACCATCCGTTACTGAGTTATTCCGTAAAAACCATTTTTCCCATGTATTTCCAATGGAGAGGTCATGCCTCGTACCTGACCTTAGGTCATCGATATCAAAAATACCGGAACATATGTTAGAGAACTCGGTGGGGCCATTATGTGATATGAGTTTCAATCGGATAAGTTCACCCTGCTCCGACTTATGCTATCTTAAACTTTTTTTGAGGTCGGGTCACTTGGCCTGTACTGGTGACCTGACCTGAGATGACCTAACCTTAAAATTTTCACAGAAGTTGTAAAAATGATGAGGGAAAAGGTATACCAAGTACGGCGGCGCTACGCGCCGCCGTTTTTCTACTGTCTCCGAAAAACCCGAGGGGGGCGGGTACCCGCCCCCGTCAATGCGCGTGTTAAGCCATCCTCACCCCACCATCATAAAAAGTGTTTCGGCACCCAGTGTCAGCTCGCACTGTGGTATTCTCACGCGGGACTCACTAAAATCATGTTCACATCTGGATGCAACTCTTACCCCATCATTATCTGAAAATACTCAAAACAAATAATTAGGTTACGGATATTAACACCCGCACTGGAGGGGGGTCTGGCACTAACGCGCACTGGAGAGGGGCCTGGTAGGCCTCCCTAAGATCTCGGAAACTAAGAGGCATAGAAAAACGAAATTTGAGAGGTAGGTGGGGGTTATAGTGATCTACACCATGACCAATTTTTTTAACCTACGTCAATATCTTCAAGGTCAAACGAGGTCATAAAGGTCAAAACTTGGCCATGCTAGGGACCGACTGGTAAATGCCTTGATTATGCGGGAAAATGTGGGGAATAAGTTAAAGGTGGACCAGGTTCATATAGAGAAGATCTCAAAGAGCCTTCCCTTCAATTTTGGGGTCAAGGTCATTCAAGGTCATTGACCTGTAAGGTCACAATATAGTATACTACTTATAATGCACACTTTGACTAACACTATGGCCACTGTTTGGTGGGAAATGAGGATTGACCTTCGAAAATGACCTTTGACCTTGCCCTTTGACCTTGACCTTAGTATTGGGGTACCTTATCGATGACGTCATAGCATAATGTACGTCAGACCGGGTAACGTCATTTGACCGGAAGCACTGTGGTCAATAACCTTGAAATTGCAGATATGACCTTGACCTGTGACCTGTGACCTTTGACCTTGACCTTGACATTCATGTGAGGTGACCTTGACATATAATCCCGGTTATATGGTGTTATGACTTCACCACTCGGTCTGCAATGCAAGCTAACTGGTCCGACCGCGCGATTACGGCGATCTCAAAATGCAGGTCTAACTTTAAAAGCCTATATGTCAAAAAATTTCAACCGATTTTCAAAAAATCTTCACCAATCGACGCACCATTAAATTCTGTTTAATGTGACAAAGTATCGGGTTTCGGATACGAGCGGTTCTCCGGCCACCTCGGAAAAAACAGGTGGGGGCCTCCGAGGCCCCCTCCAGTGCGCGTGTTAACCCTCACCCCACCGGGGCCATCGATGCCCCTAAGGTTTTTTTTCGGGATAGCAGAAAGATGACGAGGCGCAGCACCATGGTTGAGGGCTCTACTTCTCACCCCATCATTTTGCCATCATCCCTGAAATGTTTTGCCCCGGGTAATCCAAGGTCAGGTCACCAGTCGAGGTCAACCAAGGTCACCTCACTTTAAATTTTGAACTCTATGAGAGCTACATTTCTAAATCGATCGATTTAAAACTTCCTACACTTCATCACCCCTCCAGGGTCTACAAGATGTTTATCCGGGATTTTTTCGATTTTGTGACCTGAGGTCAGGTCACGAGGTAACTTCTCCCATTGAAAAAGCATTGTAAAAAGTTGTCGTATGATCTAAAAGTCACAAAAACGATTGCAAATGTTCGGCTTTCTCAGAAAAGCGTTCTTAGACACCCTTTCACGGATCCCAGGTGCCATATTTACCTTTTGACCTCTCCGAGGTCATCCGAGGTCACCAGAGGTCAAAAACAGTATTTTGACTCTAACTTTTGACCTAATTAAGCTACAGCAATGAGTCAAACATAATCGTGTATTTCTCGTCACTGGCTTTCATTTGATATACGGCAAGGTCACTTTCTGACTTTTCGTGACATCAGGTCATATTAGGTCACAAGGTTACCTCTGGAGGTCATACCACTGGCGGGAGGTCATTAGTTGTCACATAGCAGGAAAAAATTCTGGCATTTTCCGATCAAATTTACTTAACCAGATCTCAATATCTCTAATGGCATAAGAATTATGCCCAGTTCGCTTAAGCACTGCATATTTGAGTGAAAATGGCCTATCTTGACCTAACTTGACCTCTGGAGGTCCAACCATTGACCTGAGCGCATAAACATGCGAAGTTATTTCTGACTGAATTCACGCGAGCTTTCTCATTCACTTTGCAGATTTGCGCTAACCCCCATATTTTAGGAGTTAGAGGGGGGCGATCGATGACCCCGGTGGGGCGAAGGTGACGCCTGACCCCCGCTGGGGCGCGGGTTAAACATGTGTGTGGTCCAGCACTCGGTGTGAATACGCCCCGCGGTGTTTCCATGTGGGAAAAACATTATAAAAAGTGCTCTTTGACCTGTGGTAAGAAGGCCTTCGTTGTGAATTTGTCTCTCGGGTGAAAGTAGTTTGTGCCAATAGAACTGTATGCACCGAGTGGTGAGCCCAGTATAGGAGCGTAGACAGAAGACAAAGGGGGCCCTGTGTACTATCGATACTCCATAGTAAGGGCCTCATAACTGCTGAATTGTGTACCTCTATTTTGCGTGTTCCCGTAAGCCAAAAGAGCACATCGGCTTCTTAAACTTTTAGTTTTGTTGTGCATGTGCGCTTGAGCTGGAAGTGTCTCTGCACCTCTGAATTTATTAATTCAATTATGTATGTGCTCCTGGCCGAAAGTGTTTTCTGTGCCCATGAATTTCATATATCCGTTGTACATGCGCCCTTAGGCCGATAATAGTACTATATAGATCTGTGACAAGTGAACAATTATGATTCTGACGGTGAGAGGGGACGTCCTCAGCGGAAACTCGGTTGCGGGTCCTGCGATTATTTCACTTTGTATTTGCATAGTCCCTGCATGCGATTATGCGATATGTGGAAACACTGTAAATGGGCCTTAATCGAGTTGATGGTCAAGGTTTGGGATTTCACTGAATATTAAAGCCATGATTTTGATAACGTCACATATTGTTAGAAAAGTGGAGATATTTCTGTTCTTAGAGTACGAAAGTGGGGAGAATTTGATTCCTGATTTTCAGACCTCTTTTGTTCTTAAATTTTCATTTGTATAATCTCGACAAAGTGTTCCATTTCCTTTAACGCACCTCGGAAATTAGAACTGGTTGTTCCACTGTAACGTGAAATGACCAACGACCAACACGTGAACAAAATCCTCGTTCCACGTTATTCAATCACACCAAGATACTCTCCTTCATACATATATGGAACTACAAGGAAAGCAGCTTCACTTTTGCAATGCTATAACGAGCTATTAGAGCTTGACTTCAGTATACCCAAACATAAAACGTAGCACGCTATCTACATACCTAATGTACCTAACTACAACCCTGTGATCTAGTTTAAAAAAGCAGTCACAATTGAGCTTTTATTGGTAAATTGTAGCCGATTGAAATCGGGGACAGGTCTGGAATATTTTCTGACCCGTCCAATCGCTTCTGTCATATTGGGCCGATGACTGATCTTTGGACGCTGACGGTCACCTGATCAAGTGGTCAGGTTACGGACCAGAATTACAAACCAGTGCTGAGCTGTAACCGAATGGTCACCACGTGACCGAAGGGACACAAATACGGTGAGTTCAAATATGTTGAGACTGTACAAAATGGTTCGGATGAGACCAGTCTGAGAGCGTCCCTAATGAAGCACATCCAGTCGGTGATCGTTTGGAGTTCGCAGATATTTTCATACGACCAATCGGCTACCGAGATGCACGGGAAGTTACAGAGGAAAGCATGATAAGGTAAAGTTTTACATGATTGTTGCATTTTTATTTGTATCGGGCTCCGCCCAAGTTGCTCGTCAGGAAGTCATTCACATATCGCGGCTGGGCTTGCTGTGTAATTTCGTCACGTTTATGACATAGCACAACGATGAGGCATCCAAAAAAGTTCCAGTCAGCATTCACTTGCCTTCTTGCGACGGAAATATCCGCTCGTTTACTGCTCATAGGAGTGTTTTATTACCTGTTTGTAATAGCTGATATACAATATCTATATTTGAGGTATCATGGGCGGAATCAGGGGCGGACGCAGGAGCGCTGTTGGGGGAGGCAACTCGGGATAAATCGTAAAAACATCGTGTTTTTTTTAGAAAATCCCCGAAATGCGCCATTTTTGGGGTGCATGCCCCTTGCCCCCCCTTTGCATTTTCTAGCAGGTGGAATGAAATTGTCTTCTGTCACAGAAGAAATGACAACCGGATCATAAAATGCGCAGAATGAAATAGCCTACCGTGCCCTATCATTTCTGTTGGATTTGCCCAAGCTTGCACGCGCATCTGCAGCTGTGTCCGTGCCCTTACACCATACAAACAACGTCGGAGCTGACGGAGACCAGCCGTGAACTAAGCAGGCAGGCGCCTGGCACCCGGCGGGCGGCATCGGCACACCTCAGCGGTGCGGAGCAATCGTGCATTTCACTCCACCGGCAGCAGCCCACTGCGTTCGGCCGCGCCTCTTCCCACCAGAGTGCATCATGGCCAACAACATTCAGATCCAATTCGAAGTTTGGTCGCTCACATCCCAGCCAATCGTTCATTGGACCAAATCCTATCCATATCCGGAAGATGAATTCTCACAAGTTCTAGTCTGAATCCATATCAATATTCAAAAGTACACTAATTGCCTTGTCAGTCCGAGTCCTATCCAATCTGTGGATTGGATTCCACTCGGATATCCATTCAGACATTTAATCCGTGGCGTACTCTACCTACCTCTCACATCCGGCGGTACCCACCTCAGTCTGTGGGCTGGCAATTGCACAGGTGGGTGACCTCATCTTCAGTGACATCAAATTCATCAGTCCTGCATGCTTCCGCCGCAGTAGTGGCTCTAGTTCAGCCTGCCGGCACCAGGAGGGACGCAGTATTATCTTTTCTCAAGGATCTTAAAAAACAAGATGAAGGAGGTAAACCCATGAATAACAGCAGTGGAAAGAAGGTGAACCCAATAATATTTGGCCCAAGCTTCAATAAATTTGTTGTCGCATTACTGGAACTCAACATGGTCAGTATCGGCTTTGTCAGTAGCTACTCTCATGAGTTGTGTGAGAGCGACCCAATGTTTTGGATCCTATATTGCCTGTCCACGAAGGCCTTGCGCAGTACGTTGAACCTGGCGCCCTTTCTGTACTCACATCCATCACCCTCATTATCATTGCGACACCAACATCAACCCACATCCCCCGTCGTACCTTCGCCCAGTTCTGGGTCCCATTCCACGTCAGATTCCTCCGTGTCATTTTATGTTTTACTTTGTAAGTCACCGTTAAACGCTACCACGTCCATTGCCCTCTGTTGGAAACCACCATCCTGGCTGGATGGTTTCGGTTTCTGGGTTACGGGGACGTGAGCTGGGGATCGTGTTATATATTGTAAGTAATATATAAATATATAAATATATATATATATATATATATATATATATATATATATATATATATATATATATATTCTTCGATGCAACGCCTATTGAACTGAACTGCTGAAACTGTTTTTGGTAACTTTTTGCTAGTTTTTACGATAGAATTAATTAGGTTCTTGTTTTTATGGTTTAAATTATGTATAAGTTGTCTAAAACTCATAAATAAGTCTCTTTTTCACCGACTGGTTTCAGTTTATTTAATCAAACTATTTTCAAGGTGTTCAAAATTCAAATGAGCTCGGGGGTACAAATATTGCACTTGAAAAATCTAGTTTGGCATGAGCTATTTATGTAAAGAATCACTTCCGTTTAAGCTATGCTAATTCAACGCGTATTAGCACGGGTCACGGTACACTAAACACAACCATTCATAATCACTTGGCGAGATAATCGACTTAAAATCATTGGCACTTATCAAACAATGTTCCTCGGGAAGACGCGAAAGGGGTGGGGGTTGTACAAAACTACCACTATTCGACAAATCAATCGGATTTGAGCATACAAAATTAGTCATCTTTTTCAAAACACAACAGGCTCAAACCATATACATTGTAACTCACAAATTTACCTAACAGCCATCGTCGGTGAACCTAACTTCATCCCGCTCCTCAGCTGGATTCCAGCTCTCCCACCTTCATTTGCGTGAGCATATGCGTTTGCTCCCCCTTCTGCAGCCACTTGACGTGTCGGTTCGGACTGGAGGCTAGCCTGCTGTTTTGTGCCCCATAGTGCGAGCTTATCAAGCCTGTTATTCTCTTGGCTGCAGATGGGTGGAGCATGGTCGCGTGTGTGTATCGCTTCGCGTATCTCGATTCGGCGTGCATCGTTGGTGTGGATGACTTTGGTGTTGTTGGTGAGGTCGCTGCGAGTGAGCGTTCTGTTATGGATGGATGCCAGGTGATTTTTGATTGATGACTCGCGGAGATCGGTGGTGAGTCGACGAGACAAAGATGTTAGCGTAAAGCCCACGTAATGTACGTTATGGAGCCTGCAATCTCCGTATGGACAATCGAACTGGTACATTAAGTTGGTTCTGTCTAACATCTTTGTCTCGCATGGGTTGTTCCTCATGACAAGTGTCCTAACCTTCTTATTGGTGTAATAAATTTAAAGACGCAGTTTTCCATTACTGGTAAACGTTACGTTTTTTGAGATTATTTGCTTCAGAATTCGCTATCAGTCACATACTCGGTGTTCATGAAGTTTCGGTAGTAAAGTTTGTGTATGTGTGGGGTCTCATGTGTGGATATCTGGTTTGCTGTCTAATTGACTTGGGATTTCTGAAGTCAATTAGACAGCAAACCAGATATCCACACATGAGACCCCACACAGACACATACACTTTACTACCGAAACTTCATGAACACCGAGTATGTGACTCGGGTTTTTCCGGTGGCACGAAAAGTTGCGGCACCGTTCTTGATACACCTTATCCCTGAACAATTCCACAACTTTATCCAAAATTGTATGATTGGGTCATCTCAGGTCAGTTCACCTGGTCAAGTGACCTCACCTCCATAAATTTTTAAGCTAGCATAAGTAAGAAAAGGGCGAATCTGTCGAATTAAAACGTATACCACGTAATGGGCCCACCGAGTACTCCAACATATATTCCGGAATTTTTCATATCAATGGCCTAAGGTCAGGTACAGAGCATGACCTCTCCGTTGGAAGTGCATGGAAAAAACAGGAATTGGGTTGTAGATAAAGCTGAGAATACCTTCATATTCCCCAAATCGTACTTTCCTGGGCTCTTTTCTAGGTCGATGTTGCAGTTTTTTTCCTGTGACCTCTAAGAGGTTATCTAGGCTGCTGACGCATATTTTCATACTTGGGTCAATAACTTTGCAGAGAAGGAAGAAAAGGCTCTTATTTTTATACCATTACGTTTAAATTGTTAATGCAAGTCGATTGATGTGCAACTTGACTATAAAAGACCAGATAGTGACCTTGGCCTGACCTCAGCCAGGTGGTTTTTGTGTTTTGACTTAGTATAGTCATATTATACATCAATCGATTTGCCGTAACGAGAGGATGCAAATGGTGCCTAAAAATTATTCTGACTCATTTCTGTCAGACGCTAGAGCCCAAAACTCTTCTCTAACATGCCACCTTCTTTGACGTGTCATGGCCCCAATATTGACCTGAGCCAAAAAGTGACCGATGTAGTTTCTTCATGAATTTGCATGAGCTATCTACCAACGTTCGCGTTTTTCCGCTATCCCGCAAAGGAGCCGAGTTAAAGGGGGAGGCGTTTGAACACACCCCACTACGGTGAAGAAGGTTCGGAGGCCCACCGGGGCGGGTGTTAACCTTCAGGGGTTTACAACTTTTGATGGGGTCTCTCAACTACTTGTGACTCGATCGATGATGGGAGTTAGGTATGTATTTGGAGTCATTTTCCAGCCTGAAAAAAACTAGAAATGATACTCCACTGTTCGAGCCGTTCTAAAGTGAAGGCGGCTGCCAACCACACACTCCATCCTCCAACATAAAGCCAGCTGGGGCGTCGGGAACATCCGACGGCCCATCCCACATCCGGCCGGCTGCCAACTTGCGTCACCACGTTTCACGGTACATCGTTATTTACAGCAAAGCCATTATCCGTCGTCAAATGGTGCGCATCGATTTGTTGGCTTTGGGCGTCACAAGCGCAGGCGTGACAATTACTCCCACTGAGTAACCGGAACCTAATGCCCTCACCGGAGAGGATCCAGCGCTAACGCACACCGGAGAGGATCCAGCGCTATCGCACACCGGAGAGGATCCAGCGCTAACGCACACCGCAGAGGATCCAGCGCTAACGCACACCGGAGAGGATCCAGCGCTAACGCACACCGGAGAGGATCCAGCGCTATCGCACACCGGAGAGGATCCAGCGCTAACGCACACCGCAGAGGATCCAGCGCTAACGCACACCGGAGAGGATCCAGCGCTAACGCACACCGGAGAGGATCCAGCGCTAACGCACACCGGAAAGGATCCAGCGCTAACGCACACCGGAGAGGATCTAGCGCTAACGCACACCGGAGGAGATCCAGCGCAATCGCACACCGGAGAGGATCCAGCGCTAACGCACACCGGAGAGGATCCAGCGCTAACGCACACCGGAGAGGATCTAGCGCTAACGCACACCGGAGAGGATCCAGCGCTATCGCACACCGGAGAGGATCCAGCGCTAACGCACACCGGAGAGGATCCAACGCTAACGCACACCGGAGAGGATCCAGCGCTAACGCGCACTGGAGAGTGTCCAGCACTAACGCGCACTGGAGAGGATCCAGCACTAACACGCACTGGAAAGAATCTAGCACTAACGCACACTGTATAGGATCTAGCACTGCCACGCACTGGAGGGTGCCCCGCCCCTCAAAAGCTTGTAAATCAATATAGTTGGGAGTCCCAACTAGGGAGAAAATCGTCTGGAGTCAACTCAAGGTGTATGATCTACATTAAAGTCAAGTAGCCAAATTTCATCGAGCTGGATAGACATGTTTCAGGCCAGCGGGGCCAGAACCTGAGGGTCCAGTCTGGGCCAGGCTGCGGGCTAATTGATATGTACCAAGCCCAGAGGTGGTGATTACCTAGGGACCTTTTAGGCACTGTCCAATCACTTTCAAATGCCTAGATATGTTCTGTATATTGAATTATACCATTGCACTCGAAGACAGCGATTTACAGTGAACATGCTGCTTTTGAACAATTAGACCAAAGAGCCAACCATTTGCATCACTGGCAATCCACACCTGCAGCATCGATCCTCAACTAAGGGAAATCAAGCACCTTGAAATGTGCCTAGCCTGGTAATTATCTTTACTGGTGTTTTAGGATTGCCATCTTTAATTACATCATCCAAATGAATACGGCCTTCGGTACACTCACCAGAAAATGACCTTTGAACCTCACCCACTGAATAACCTTAACTCAGTGGCGGATATAGGGGGCTCAAGCTCCCCTCGAAATATCAGAATGCCTATGGTAATTGCATAGCCAGAGGCTTTTCAGAGGCAATGGTGGGGAAGCTCAAGCCCCCTAGCCCCCACCCCCACCCCGAAATGAGTTCCTGGATCACCCACTGTCTTAAATTTAACACGCGCATTGATATTGGGTCTAAGCCACCATCGCTTTGACGGGGGGCGGGTACCCTTTCAAATGCCTAGATACTTTCAAATGCCACCCACCCCCCCCACCAAAGATCTCGAGAACCACGCTAGGTAGCAAAAAACGGTAAACAGCGTTGGGTGCCCTATCTAGTTCTCCATCGAAAAAATTTGAACCATCTTTTCAGGTCGCATTTAAAGTCACTAGAGGTCAAAACATCCCGTCGTAGGGGTAACGTGTAAATGAAGGTTTTCGGCCATTACATCTGAACAAGTCAAGACAGAGCAAACCGACTTGAACTTGATGAATCCTCGCAGCAAGCTGAATCAAATGATATATAGTATGACCTTGCTAGGTAAAATCAATTATTTTACCTGACCTCAGTGGCGGTCAGGCCAAGGTCAAATTGGATAAAATGAATATCGTTAGAACTACAAAGACAAGGCAAACCTAAAACAGTTAAAATAAACGCTCTATCACCATCCGTTACTATGTTATTCAGCAAAAACAATTTTCCCCATGTATTTCCAATAGAGAGGTCATGGCTCGTACCTAACCTTAGGTCACCGATATCCAAAATACCGGAACATATTTTAGAGAACTTGGTGGGCCCATTATGTGATGAGTTTTAATCCGATAAGTTCATCCTATTCCGACTTATGCTATCTTAAACTTGTTTTGAGGTCAGGTCACTTGACCTGTACTGGTGACCCAACCTGAGATGACCTAACCTTAAACTTTTGCCAAAATTGGTAAAAATGATGATAAAAAGGTATGCCAAGTACAGCAGCGCTACGCGCCGCCGTTTTTATGTTGTCTCCGAAAAACCCAAGGGGGGGCGGGTACCCACCCCCGTCAATGCGCGTGTTAAGGTCATGATACCATATATAGCATGGTACCGATCATGGGTGGAGATCCTGGGGAGGGGAGCCTGGGGTGTCGGACACCTCTAGATTTTAGCTCTCCCAAAGGCTTTGTATAGGGCTTGTATTGCGGTGCCAGCGTGAATACGCGCCCCGCTGGGGGGGACGAAATTCGCCCCCCTCCTGGTTTTCCCCAGATAGCTTAAAAACGAAGAGACGCAGAACAACAAAACTTAAAGTGCCTTATTCCTGATCAATTGTACACATCTGACCAATTTTTTAGTTAAGGTCATATCAGGTCAAGGAGCTATTCAAGGTTAAGTGACCCGACCTCAAAACCTAAAATCACGAGTTTGGGCGCCCAAGGAACATCAGCGATCTGATCAGTTTGAAACTTCCACACTATAATAAGGTTATTAGGGTCTACAAATCTGCTATCTCGGAATGTTGATATTGTTGACTTAAGGTGGGGTGAATTTTTGATCACCCCATTATAAATCTATGGTGAAAATAGAATGGGTTCGTTTGCAGTAAATACTGGATAGATAAAGCTGAAAATCCTCAAACCTTCTGTTCTTACCACGATTTTGACCATAAAGTTGAGTTTTTGAGCATCTGATCGCTCAAAGGTCATGTCAGGTCACGGGAGCATAGAGTGATTGTTTTGCCAATAACTTCTCACTGAATTGAAATCAAGCTCCCATTTTGTTTCCATTGTGATTATATTATCACGGGGAGTCCATTGATATGCAACATGACCATACCAGGTCACTCTGTGACCCTGACCTAGGTCGAGGTCAGGTCGTTTTGACTATTTGACCTAGCAAGGTCAAATTATACATGATTCGATTCGCCGCGATGAAAGAAATCTAATGATGCATAAATATTTGCTCTTGCTCTCCTGAGGGCAGATCTGTAGAGAGAAACGTACACTGCTCTGTTGTAAGCCTCTGGAACCTTCTTTGACCTCTGCTGGCCTCAATATTGACCTGACATAAACATTCTTCGTTTGAAATATATTTGTCTTGTCAAGAGCTTTCGAACGCCGCCCGTAATTTTCTTTAGCTTTCGTAGGGGAATGAGATACGGAGGGGGGGCGAAAATGCCCCCCAGCGGGGCGCGTCATGTCAGGGCCCCCAGCGGGGCACGGGTTAACACACCCAGAACCCCCAGGATCCAGAAGAGATCTCCAGCTCTGGTACCGATTGACACCAAGTATTCGAAATTGCCGAAGGCGAAGACCTAAAAAATGATGGTATTATTTGGACAGTACCCACTGACCATTATTTAACCTTTATTCTTGATCAAATCGCCTAGACCTAGATAACATTATACTACCAGTGCAGTCCGAGTGGGCCGTCCGGGCCACTAGGCTGGCCGCCGGCGTCTATCGCCGGCTCTTCTGCATCCTTCATCAAGGTCGAGGCATCTAGCTATAGTGGGTGGTCGCCCATTGCGCTGTGGCCAAAGAAGCGAGCCAACCTCTACTACTGGATACCCCTGACGGACTTTCAGATGGCCACAGGTGCCGTACGGAAGCCAGCCATCGCACAGCCATTCGAGGTTGGAGGAACAGCCGGCCCACCGGCTGGTTCACGTAAATCTCGAACGACAAGACTCCAGTCCCACTCTGTGTCAACAACTGGGAGGAGGACGTGGAGACTTGCCAACTCCGCGCAGACCATCGGAGTGGATCTGAACAGTGCCTCACAGGGTCACACGCCGCCCTGGGTCACCTGTGCACGCTGTGACAAGGCGTGCCCTGCAGTTCGCTGTACATACGTTCTGCAGGGAAGCGGCGGACTAAATAATTTTTGGGGTTTAACGACGCACCAACTGCCAGGGTCATACGGCGTCGCCAACTCTCACCCTGTGGGAAAGGGTTTTTGGGGACTCACCTCACCATATTCTTTTGCGGTATCCGGCCCTGTTCGAAATCCGCTCACGAACCGTCAGAAATATCCACGGATATCCTACCGATTACGTCGCAGAAGCGTGGTGCCGGCCTTGGCGGCTACTTGCCGATATCTTCGGAGTCAAACGGCTACTTTATGGGGGTGAGCTGGGGCAGAGGGGAGCAACAACAGGACGTGTACTGATCGAGCAGTATGGATTTCTCGGGGGTCTGGGTAGCGCAGTTGACTAGCGTGCACGTTCAGCCTGATCCTGTGACCTTTGCAGTAAGTAAAGGGTCGCAGGATCGAACCCGCCAGGGGCAGGATTATGCACCCTGTACTTGCCCCAGCCTGGTTCGTTCCCCTTACACCTCATTCACCTCATTGCCATATAAGCTTGCAGTTGGTGCGACGATAAAATCCAAGCAATCAAAAGTATGACCTTCTCGGGGTCGGCCGAGGTATACTGACCGGGCAGTGACATTATCCATGCTGAGGCATGCTCACCGGCCGAGGTCTACAGTCATTTATGCCTTGACATATTTTCCCGAACATATGACACTATGGCATCAATAGTTGCTTGCAATATAGGCGAACCAGTGAGACGGTGAATTGACATGATGCCAAAATACAAGACTAATTAAGCGTATAAGTCAAGTTATCATCCGATTTTCCATACCGCTTATCCATGCGCCATGCCCATTAATTCCCTCACGTATCTGTGAGCAAGGGTTTTCAGCTTCGCAAGAAACGTATGTATGTATGTACATTTGTACATACATACTTACATCAGAGTCGTGGATTTCCAAAAAACCATTGGGGTTGTCCAAATTTCAAGGAATACCAATGCTATAACGCACAAACAAAGTATGTTATCATCTTTGCTTTTGCCCTTCACACAGGCCTGCTGAAGCAAATAAAACCAGTTTAATGTCCTGAAAATGACAAGAAATTGAATTTTAAGTAACCTTGACATTAACTCAATGCTTCATTCGGGGGTCCCGGGCACCCACCCCCAAAAAAGTATATTATGTACCTGACAACATAGTTCTCCTGTCCGATAATTTTGTACGGGTTTGTATGACATATATTTTGGGTTGATCGGGTACAGCACAAATTTCTCATCTGGCTAAATCATCATGTTACCAGACATTGCGTTTCCCTTTCTTACGAATCTCTGCTTAACCACTTTGGCGTCATTTCACTTTCTTCTCGTAGATTGCAACACGACTTGCTCTTTCTTAAAGGCCTATTTTCGAACAAAATTATGCCATCAGAGTTGCTCGAAAAATTTCCATTGCATGTGCCATCCCGATCAACTCGCACGCTGCTTCTTTTCGCTGAGCGCCGCGGTCGTGTCAGCACCGTCACTAACAGCTTCCCTCAGCGTATACCGAGGGAGATAAATGAATTTCTGCGACGGGGAAATGCAGTTTTTCAACGACTCTTATCGCTTTTAGGAAACTTGTTCTTGCATATATTTGCACTGTTTAGCTTTTATTAACGTCACTTTTACCATCGGTTTTATCATCAGCTGCGTCTTTCTCATCACTCACATTTTGATGTTTTTACCGCTTTTTACATGTGTGCCACTCATCTGTGTACATAGTTTTCATTTTACTTACATCGACTTCGCCTGCTATTGGATCATGGTCTGTTGGCGATCTACTTGAATAAGTAAAATAAAATAAAATAAAATAAACCAGAAATAAAGGAAGTGAAACATGAGACACAGTAAGTTGAATATTGATAGAGGAACTAACTGAGGAAAACATGGGAAATGAACCCTTAAATAACCACAGAGTTGGCCTTACCTTGAGAAGTCATTTCCCCAGTGAAATTTTCCTTCACTGGAAGACTTGAAATATTTATATCAATGCCTCCTGATGTAAGTTCGCTGCAGGTGGACCAAACCACTGTGTAACTCGATCGTACGCTACACTGAGACTTGCCTTCGCCTTTCCTGAGACATGCCCTTTCCTGAAACCCAATCCGCCGCGGGCAGGTCACGTGATCACTACCGCCCGCGGCAACAGAGCGAGGCTGTATCCCGCTCTGTTGGGTTCGGGATTTGCTTCATGGGAAATGGCGTGCGTTGATGTTGAGGTGATATTTCATCGTGAATGATAAGCTGAATAGTTTTCATAGTTTCCAATACTTATCACTTATCATTCCTACATATTTTGGCTTGTCACGATTTTTTTCCTGAGCCAGTTTACCCATCTGTCTATAGGTGAACCAGACGTCCTGCTCACAAACCAGACATGACAGAATGAAACGCGTCTGTTCACCTGACCGGTGCGGTGCCATCTGAACCGCAGCACGTGTTTTCCGTCTGGCAGCGGGGATAACCGGGTGAAACCGGTTAGTGGCCAGCGTCGGGAGAAATGGCCCGGTATGATGATACGCGTGCCGGCGGTGGCCGCCGGCAGTGAAACGGAGAGTGATTGGCGAGCGTGACCTTCTGACCGGTGCCGACACTGTGGCGGCGCCCGGGGGCACCGCCGCGCCCACGCCGCACCCGACTGCTTTCATATCGGACTGCTCACTAAAAACAGCTCATTAAAAGGAGTCGTCCACAGAGTCAAAATTGTAAAACGGACTCTCCATGAACAAAATAGGTTCAGGAATCAGGAAGAGACTCTTTGTTTCCACATTCGATCGCTCGAAACAAAAATATCGGCCTTCTTTTTACCACCCTGGGTTGACCGAAGCATAGCGTGTAATTACAAAGCTTAGCTGAGCCGGATGCTTGCGGTATGTAACGTTACAAGTGTCATGCCATTTATCCACACTTTTCACCTGGCATGCGTTGCCAGATGGAAAGCGATGCCTTTGCGCTTTAAAATCCAGCCAAGGAAGGTATCAATTCATTTATCATTCAGCGTACGAAAATTTAATATAGAGAACTTTGAGTAAAATGGAATATGCTATTACTGGCTTGTCGACAAGCTCTCCAAGACTGCATCTCAGTTCAAAACTAATTATAAAAGTAGGATACTCCTTTTAAGTAGGTAATGTTAACATGCTAACGGTCATTTCTTACCCCCGATATTTTTACTAACGATTTGGAAATTTTCGAAGCATACAAATCAATTGTGTGGAGGCTCGACGAAATCCAACTTAGGCTTCTTATTTGGCTCGCATCAGTTTGCCAGAAGTTCAGAGTTACTTGCGTATCAAGATCTTCCGGCATTGTTCAAAACTGCCAATTGGCAAACAGAGAAATGCAATTTGATATCCCACTTTCACACAAATATGAGGCAAAATAGACTCCAAACTCCTACTCGGAAGCTTCCCTCTACTTATCAGTACGGGATGACTACCTAGCGGACGCGAGGTCTGCCTCTGAGTGAACAGACAAATTTACACATGGCCCAGCCTGGTCCAGCCCGGCCCGATTGTGCTAAATCCTTGGGCGACCTCATTACTCTGCGAGTAATTAACGTAAGTAAATGAAATTAACACCATCAGATATCAATCCGATTCAATGTATCAAAATTCCCCACTAGACCGTTGCAATGCATACCAGGCGTTGGCGTTTCCGCGAGACCTTGCAGCACCCTCTGGACAGTGATTTTCGAAAGCTTAAATGCTTGAAAAACGAAATATTTGCAGGTGTCTTACACTTGTCCTTAGATAAAGAATACTTTATTTCTGAAGAGCTGCTTCACTCTATCCAGTTTTGAAGGACAAAATCTGAATAATAAGTTAATTCAGACAGTCCAAGCCAAAGACATAGATTCTGATAGCATGAATTCCATGATTAATTATAAAAAATCGGTGTTGCTAGATTTATTTTCCTCCATTTTTTAGCCGTTTTTCATGTCGAAGGGTTGCAAGTAACAGATGAATTCATGGTAGCTGAACTTCTTTGTGATATCTTCATGTCTACACGTCAGACAAACATCATGAACAATCTAAGAAAATTTCACCCAACCTTAATTTCTCATCTTGAGACAGAACGATAACCTCTCGGTTATCGCCCAAAAAAAAGGCGTCTTGCTGTTGGTAAGTCTGGCAAAGATTAAGCTATTACTTTGCGATGATCGACGTCAGCTTGGTCTTTTTATCAACGCCGTTAAGTGAGCTTATAGGTGCTCCAGCAACTTCAGAAGCTTAGGCGTTATCGTCGGTTCTTAATTTGTCTTTAAAAATCTGGCCAGAGCCAAAATCAATTCTAGGTGAACCTGCGTATCTGGCATTTATTCTTGGCCGACAGGTCAGCTTTTCAATCCACAAAGAAGTTCTAAGTCTCAACTCACAAGTTTGGTTGGTTTCAGACCGGATGAGACATGACCACAGTGGCGGCATAGCGAGCAGGTTTTTTTCAGGAAGCAGGAAATTGGCCGAAAAAGCTGTTCAATTTGATGTTCGAAATGAGACAATCCACGCTGAATGCAGGGCTAGAAATATTTCGGAAGGTTGCGGAAAAATATAATGCCATGGAGCTAGAGTAAAGATACAACATTCAGGTCTAGCCGAAACCCTCCGGCATGGAATTGGAGAAAGTGTGGACTATTTCAGGTATGAATGAAAACCACTGTGCTGTAAGTTTGGAATGATTAGACGGTTCTGCAATTTGTTATTATGTAAGTTTGGCTTCTGCTGTGCAACAGGTCTGTATTTGCCTTTTTTCTCTTATTACAGAGGCTGAGTCGACGTAACATTTTTATTAATGAGGTCACATTGGTTACAATTCAGGCTCGGCCATTCATAAATTCGACCCGAAAGTAGCCTAGGTCACGTGTGAGCTTTCAAATGTGACACTGACCCAAATATGACCTAGCGTGATAGCAATTTATACAGTTTGTGTTCCTCTCCTCCTAAAACACCAATGAAAACGGGGATATTTTTCCTTGGATTCTTAGGGTTCTTCATATCTAATGTGTTTTCCTTTATATCCAAATCAGATGCAAGCTGTTGTATTTTACAGTCAAATCGGAATGTTCGACAGATTTTGGCCTCAAGCCAGTTTGCGCGAACGGGCATCAACGTTCAATGTTGGCATCATTCTTTTTTGGAGAGATGGAGTGAAATCTGTGCAATTATTTGAAATTTGTCAGTTATTTTCTTTAACAAGTTGAGATGGTGATGAGTTGAGCGGCGCCTGGTGTGGAGCGTCAGGTGACTTTAGGAGCCTGGTTCGGGCCGTCTGCCACGGCTAGCCGTGGCCCGCGGCGTCTCTCCCGCTACCCTTTGTCTCTCTCTCGCAGGTGCCGTGTCTACTGCATATGGAGCAGCACTGCCTGCCGCGTGACCCACCACTCCCGCCAGCGCCATCACACAGCAACCAGACAGCGACCCCTTAACAGCGACTCCGTCACAGCGACCAGACAGCGACCCCGTGACAGGAACCAGACAGCGAACCCGTGACAGCGACCAGACAGCTACCCTGTTACAGCGACCCCACCAACGGCGACCCCAGCACAGCGATCCCGTCATATTGACCCCGCCACAGCAACCAGACACTGACCCCGTGACAGCGACGAGACAGCTAACCTGTCAAAGTGACCCCGCCTGAGCGACCAGACAGCGACCCCTCGCACAGCGACTAGAGAACGATCTCGTCACAGCGACCCCGCCACAGCAAACAGAAAGTGACCCCGTGACAGCGACCAGACAGCTGCCCTGTCACAGCGACCCCGCCCCAGCGACCAGATAAGGACCCCGTGACAGCGACCCCGTCACAGTGGCCAGACAGCGATCAGGCAGCGACTCCGTGATAGCGACCAGACAGATCCGTTCTGTTTCGTGTAAATTCACCCCGTCTCGCTCCGTCCCGTGTAAATATATACCGTCCCTATTTGTCCCTTAAAAATGAATAAATAGATGATTCCGTTCCATTTCGTTCCATTTTTTTAGCCAAATTTTACATTTTCTTATCTTACAAATTAGCCTGTAGGTTACATCTGCAGATAAAAGAGTGGGATTGAGTGGTTCGACTAGAGTGGAAGTTAACCACAACCTAGCTAGCCACGGAGACTACCCCATCTGAGCTCACCACATGCTTCCAGTTAAACCTTGCCATTACCAGACCGAGATAGGAGCACTGCATGTCCCCGGCCAGACATTACAGCCGCCACATCTCTCACCACATGGTTCAAACGGCCTTGCTGGTCGGGTCGGCCTTGCGCTGAAGAGACAAGGCGCCGCCTTATACCACCGACGTAACTAAGAGCAAAGGAACTGAACACTTGAGAAGCTTTACAGGCCTGAAATGTCAGCATGATGACCCTACTCTTTTGTTAGGTTTGTTTTTTTTTGCCAGGGATAAGCTTTGGATCGGAAGTTTCCCACCAGTATAACACCCGCACTGGAGGGGGTCCGGCACTAACGCGCACTGGAGGGGGCCTGGTAGGCCCCCCTAAGATCTCGGAAACTAAGAGGTGTAGAAAAACGCAACTTAGGAGGTGGGTGAGGGCTACGGTGTTCTACATGATGGCCAATTTTCATTGACCTAGGTCAATATCTTTAAGGTCAAACAAGGTCGTAAAGGTCAAATCTTAGCCATGCTGGGTACCGATTGGTAAATGCTGTGATTATGCGGGAAATGGCGGGAATAAGCTAAAGGCGGACCAGGTTCATAGAGAAGAGGTCTCAAAGAGGCTCCCTCACAATTTTTGGGTCAAGGTCATTCAAGGTCATTGACCTTTAAGGTCCCCATATGGTATACTACTTATAATGTACACTTGGACTAACACTGTAGCCACTGTTTGGCGGGAAATGAGGATTAACCTTTCCCAATGACCTTTGACCTTGACCTTGGGCCTTGACCTTGGTATTGGGGTACCCTATCAATGACGTCATAGCATAATATATGTCAGACCGGGTACCGTCATTTGGCCGGAAGCACAGTGGTCAATGACCTTGAAAGTGCAGATATGACCTTGACCTGTGACCTTTGACCTTGACCTTGACTTTCATGTGAGGTGACCTTGACATATAATCCAGGTTATATGGCGTTATGACGTCACCACTCGGTCTCCAATGCAAGCTAACTGGTCCGACCGCCCGGCTACGGCGATCTCAAAATGCAGGTCTGACTTTAAAAGCCTATAAGTCAAAAAGTTTTTGACCGATTTTCAAAAAGTCTTCACCAATCGACGCGCTATGGAATTTTTTAAATGTGGCCACGTATAGTTTTTCGGCTACGGGCAGTCTCCGGCCACCTCGGAAAAACAGGTGGGGGGCCTCCGAGGCCCCCTCCAGTGCGCGTGCTAAAGGATGGGCTTCACCAGTGAAGTGGGAGCCTAGGGACAGGTTCCAAAACAGACAACTGCCATGCCCCTGACCAGCACAGAAGTCCATTGGAGCGTCCGTACCACATTGGTAAAGCACCATCATTAAAGATATGGTCAAAATTCGAGTTTAAATAGGGACTTGCATAGATCTCGAGCTATTCAGTTCGCATAACATCATATGTTCCGTCATCAACTGATTAGCTCAATATTGATGATTTGATAGCAGTGCAATATTGATGGTGTAAGTAACAGTGCTCACCTCCCAATAGCGTGGATTTCTGAATATGATCATCAAACCAAAAGGGATAGTACAATATAAAGTGATTGCTAGTCGTCCTCTTATCGGGTGAAGAGGACCTCTGAGTCAAAGATCACATAATCTACTACATAATCGTACATACTGCCGACACTTAAAACCACCACATCTCTCTCGACTGTTCCTTGTCTTTCTTCCCGTCTCTCTCTCATTGTCACTCTTCTGATGCTTTTCTTTTACCCGGCCTGTGCTCATAAGTGATCTGAGATGTATCGTGTGGCGCCTGCATATATATATATATATATATATATATATATATATATATATATATATATATATAGTATAGTTTGGGAGCAGGTTTTTCTCGATACATGTTTCGTTAAAAATGACAGAGAACTTAGCGTTCGTTCTTTTTGAGTTCAGAGACTCAAGCTTGCGAATTAATCGTCTATCGTCTTGGTCAAATTGATGCAGAACTGAACTAAAGGCCATTGCATGCGACGTTTCATTGTTACGAACAACATCTTCAGGCATAAGTGATACATATAGCACTAAAGTGATACATATATAGTGATAATAATAGCAAAATACAGTTCAAAACACTCATCGTCTCGGATCGAAAATGGTTAAGACTTCTTTGAATCAGTGGTTTAGAAATTTGAATTCAATCACACGAAATCAAACGGAGGGCGCTTATCATTAGAATCAATAATTATCAATGAAAACTATCCAGTGCGGCATAATTATCGATAGATCAGAACATTAAATACTAGCCTAGCGTCGTTACCCATAAAAAGTCCCCCCCAACACTATCACATTATAACCTAGGCCCAAGAGGGGCACTGTCAAACACGGATAGCGCCGAGGCGATGTTCATTTGCCTATTGATTGTGGGATTGATGTCCCTGATGTATACTGCCTCCAGCACTTGGAGCCTTTTCTTATCATGGCATCTCGCTAGGATGTCCGTGTTTTGGACCAGCATGTCTCTGGTTAGTCGTTCACCATGTGAGCGGCGCATGTGCTTTTCTGGAGCTCCATCTTGCAGGTGCATGGTCAATCTTCTCGAGAGCGTGGTGGTCGTGAATCCAACGTAGCTACAATCGGAGCGGTGCGCGCAGTCACCAGCAGGGCAGTTGAACTTGTAGACTACGTTAGTGGCTTTCAAGTCAGATTGGTCTTGAGACAGGTCATTCTTCATTATAAGGCTGGATACTCGTGGGCTTTTGTAATATATCACCAGATGGAGACGGTCACTTTGTTGGGTCGGTTTACAGTTGTTGTGGATGATTTCATGCAGGGCCTTCTCATCCTTCAAATGTGCTGAAGACATGCTGTTCTGATAGAACAGCTTAATCTTTGCTCCTGTTGTCGTTGTCTGTGTTCCTTGAGGTCGGCAGGATTTATCGAGTTGTTTCCGAATAATCTTATCGATGTCATTTATGCTGTAGTCGTTGCAGCGTAGGATGTTTTTGATGCGCTCAAACTCTTGGTGCACTAAATTCCAGGAGGAACAATGTGTAAGAGCGCGGTGGACGTAAGCTCGAATAACACTCTCCTTGTAGCGTTTCGGGCACTCGCTTTTCCCGTTCAAACAATGTCCTGTGTTCGTTTCTTTCCTGAATACTTCTGTCTTGAATTCCCCAGTAGAGCCGTCGACGAACGTATCTAGAAACGGGATTTTATTGTCCTCGCTTTCTTCAGTAGTGAATTTCAGTGTTGACTCTTCTTCGAGCAGAGTTTTGAGTTTCTGGAGCTGGCTGCTATCATGAATTTCCACCCATATATCGTCGATATAACGGAGATACTTGAAAGGGGGAATATCCATACGGCTTAGAGCCTTTTCTTCCACGAAGCTCATGTAGCTCTGGGCGAAAAGCACTCCCAAAGGGGACCCCATTGCTACCCCATCTACTTGGTAAAACAGCTCACCCCTGGGACAGCGGAAAGGGGCACTTTTAGTGCATGTAGCCAACATATCTTCGATTATTTTCTTCGGTACTCGAGGAGGCGGCAGAGTAGGATGGTTGTAAGCATAGTCGAGGATAATACGTATAGATTCGTCAATCGGCACATTAGTGAATAAACTCTGTGCATCTAAAGACGCAAGCATCCCTTTCCTTTCATGAAGCTTTATGACCTCGATGAACTCAGAGGTTGACTTCAAGGCGTACTTATTGGGTAAGTACGGAGAGAGAAGACTATTCAGCTTCTTGGCTAGTTCGTACGATGGTGTCAACACTTGGGAAATGATGGGTCTTATAGGATTTCCTTGCTTGTGGGTCTTGATATTTCCATAGAAATATCCTGGGCTGTATTCACCTGCGATCCGTTTGAATTTCACATCTCCAGATGCCGGAATTGGTGAATTGGGGAATTGGTGCACTACTGGGGAATTCAAGACAGAAGTATTCAGGAAAGAAACGAACACAGGACATTGTTTGAACGGGAAAAGCGAGTGCCCGAAACGCTACAAGGAGAGTGTTATTCGAGCTTACGTCCACCGCGCTCTTACACATTGTTCCTCCTGGAATTTAGTGCACCAAGAGTTTGAGCGCATCAAAACATCCTACGCTGCAACGACTACAGCATAAATGACATCGATAAGATTATTCGGAAACAACTCGATAAATCCTGCCGACCTCAAGGAACACAGACAACGACAACAGGAGCAAAGATTAAGCTGTTCTATCAGAACAGCATGTCTTCAGCACATTTGAAGGATGAGAAGGCCCTGCATGAAATCATCCACAACAACTGTAAACCGACCCAACAAAGTGACCGTCTCCATCTGGTGATATATTACAAAAGCCCACAAGTATCCAGCCTTATAATGAAGAATGACCTGTCTCAAGACCAATCTGACTTGAAAGCCACTAACGTAGTCTACAAGTTCAACTGCCCTGCTGGTGACTGCGCGCACCGCTCCGATTGTAGCTACGTTGGATTCACGACCACCACGCTCTCGAGAAGATTGACCATGCACCTGCAAGATGGAGCTCCAGAAAAGCACATGCGCCGCTCACATGGTGAACGACTAACCAGAGACATGCTGGTCCAAAACACGGACATCCTAGCGAGATGCCATGATAAGAAAAGGCTCCAAGTGCTGGAGGCAGTATACATCAGGGACATCAATCCCACAATCAATAGGCAAATGAACATCGCCTCGGCGCTATCCGTGTTTGACAGTGCCCCTCTTGGGCCTAGGTTATAATGTGATAGTGTTGGGGGGGGACTTTTTATGGGTAACGACGCTAGGCTAGTATTTAATGTTCTGATCTATCGATAATTATGCCGCACTGGATAGTTTTCATTGATAATTATTGATTCTAATGATAAGCGCCCTCCGTTTGATTTCGTGTGATTGAATTCAAATTTCTAAACCACTGATTCAAAGAAGTCTTAACCATTTTCGATCCGAGACGATGAGTGTTTTGAACTGTATTTTGCTATTATTATCACTATATATGTATCACTTTAGTGCTATATGTATCACTTATGCCTGAAGATGTTGTTCGTAACAATGAAACGTCGCATGCAATGGCCTTTAGTTCAGTTCTGCATCAATTTGACCAAGACGATAGACGATTAATTCGCAAGCTTGAGTCTCTGAACTCAAAAAGAACGAACGCTAAGTTCTCTGTCATTTTTAACGAAACATACATATATATATATATATATATATATATATATATACATATATCTATACTATGAACCACCACATTCATTTAAAGGGTACTCCTGCACATTAATATTTTGAGCTGTATCTTAATTGCCACTCGATGAGCACAAAGATTCGTCGCCGCACGCTCCACGTGATGAGAGGATCACTGGCAAGATATCTCAGATCGTCTCAGAGGAATCGGGAAAATGGTCACAGCGCCCCGAAAGGTCGATGATGCCCCCTGAAATATCGCTTCCCATCCCCTCACCCTCTCTACAATGCGAGTATTGACGTCCCTCTGCATCAGGGGCGGACGCAGACCCGAGTTTTGGGGGGCAAAACCCATGTCTGCCTCTCCTCCTGGGAGGGGGGGAGCAAATATTTTTGTTCTACAGACCTAGTGTAAACACCTTTTTTCCGTGCTCGACAGACCTAGTATAAGCTACCTCTCCAAGTACATGATTGCTCTCGGGGGAGGGGGGCGGGAGTGGGAGCGAATATTTTTTGTTCTACAGACCTAGTGTAAACACCTTTTTTCTCCGGCGTTTGAGGGGCCAAAAGATAGTTCCCCTCCAGTGCTTTGGGGGCCATAGACGGAATGCCCCCCCCACCCGCCTGCGTCCGCCAATGCTTCTGATAGAATTTGGCGTCCACTTGATAGGGTCTTTCCGTCCAAAAATGACGCCCCTGGTCCAAATAGTGTCCCCTATCATGTAACCACCCCCCACCCCCCGATCGGTAATATTAGATCCGCCTATTGCGGTCGTTTGAACATTTGAATATTCCAACACAAATTACCTTGGTCTCAGGTTAGTAAGGATCTGTGTTCAACGAAGAACACCAGCCAAACTGGTGGAATGGTGAACAGAAAGTAACTCTCGAACCAGTTTGAGTAAGTTGCAGACATGAGTTCGTCAAAGTTTGCCGTCTGGTCCTGGCGCAGCACCGGCGTTTTAGTGTAGCTGGGGGTATGTAGGTATTCAAAATGCAGGTTATGTGGAGGAAATACAAAAAAGGAAAAGTTCAAGACTTAATGAGGGGAGTTTCACTCCCAGTTCACCAGTCGGGTGGTGGAGGTTGGGGGACGCATCCCCTGTTTTCGATCACCATGTTCAGCGCTCGCAAATGCCAATGCATACTGCGTATTCATCGCACCGTCTCACAGTGTTCTAAGGGAGGCCAAAATGGGGACTTTATTCGAATTTCTGACTATTTTAAAACTGATTTTGATGTTTGCAGCTAGTAGCAAAATGATCAGAGTGTCAGAAAATGTGAACCAAAAAGATGTAAGGTCTTTGAAGTGGACACGATAAGGTATCAAACTGTTGCCTTTGAATCTCTCACCACATAACACGACAAAGGCCAAGAGCAATGCCCATTTTCGATGTTTTTTTGTAGGCTAAGAAAACTAACAAGATGAGACAAAACAGGGTTCATTAGAAAGCTTAAGACATGAAAAATGCGATTTTGGAACCTGTTTTCTCCATTAATCGATACAATTAAATTTGGAGAGCAAAATATGTACCATATGCATTTTAGATATATTTTGAGACTATGTCAATTATCGATAAGCATACAAAAAATTTCGTCACCTGCCTCACCCTGAGACCACTTTTAAGCTATGGCAAGATGTTTTGTCTACCTGCCCTGCAAGTTTCAGCTGCGTCACGCTGCGGCAGTGGTGATGGCAACATATTATACAAGGGCATGTCGCGCGCGCTGTCGGTCAAGGGCGGCGGCCGTCGGCGAGATATGCCTGGAGGCTTGGAGGGAGGTGGGCCGGGGCACGGGGAAAGTCCAGTGCATTGGTTACAATGAGTTAAATGAGCACTTTTTGTTGATATTGCTTGTCGACTGGTATTTTTAACCTACTGCCGTTGACATCTTCATTCAATAATCGTCAAAAAGTGCAATAGTTACAGTATAGGAGAACCAGGCTTTCAATTGATGTCTCAGTACACTAGCAACTACACTAGACCTAGCAACCGTTCGTAGAATCGCAACTAGTATTTGCGCAGGCCATTTTCAGACCTCACGATGGGATGAGAACCGGGATACATAAACTAACCCTTCATCGTCTGCGAAATTCACTTCAAATAACATCAGGAAATAGAGTCTCACACATAGGCGCAGGAATTTTTTTCAAGTTGGGGGGGCAAGGGCAAGAGGGAAGGATTACGTCCCCCATCTATGAAAGATTAGTCGATTAACCTGCTCTCGTTCCATGAGGTTTAAAACACCGTGTTTTGTTTTAATTGAGTCAGTACATTAATGCAAATTCAAGACGTATGAGGTAGAATCCCCAAAGACCCAATCGTTCCAAATTTCATCTCTTTATGGTGGTTATTCTCTGATGATGGGTCTTCTCAGCTTAAAATACGACTTTCAAATAACGATTTTTCGTTCCGGCGTGGCTTATTCAGTGATATTAGTAGAATCCGCAGCCCTACCTCGAACACATCCCAACAATGAGAGGTACTCACCATTTTAGCAGCGTCCGAACGTGGACATTCTCTCAGCAGTCCGCTCCACGAAGCGAGATTTTAGGACCGCCAAGTCGACACCTTCCAGGCGATTCTTGTGCGCGTTCATCAGGGCCAGACCGTTCAGTAGGGATTGGCCAGTCGTAGATCGTAGATATGTTTTGAGCCGCCGCAGCATAGAAAACGATCTTTCCGCGCATGCCACCGTGCATGGCAGGCTCATGATTAGGCCCAGCAGTTTTCTCACCTCACTGAACAACGGTTTTGTCTTTGGGTCCATAGATGAGAGCTTTTCGCACAGCTCCTGGAGGGAGGTTGGGGGCTTTTTGAACCCGGCAGTTAACACATTGAGCTGGCATTCCAGCCTCTCCTCGTCGATGGATGCAGGAAGCTGCAGGGCATCGAACTCTGCAGACGACTGCTTCGAGCAGCCACCCAGAACCAGCCTTTCCCTGGACGCAGCGGCCTGGAGACCGTCGGAGTCGAAGCGAGTCTCCAGACCGCCAATGACAAGATCTAGGGCCTCCAATGAGGCGAGCCGAGCGCCCTCGACAGGAGCCACAGAGAGGTCTTCAGCTGACCTTTCGTCGTGACGTACTTTAGCAGGAGTGTACCTGCGCCTTCTTGGTGGTGGCATAGTCAAGTCCATCTGTTTCGCCTTCGCCGCCGCCGCCCGCGTCTCATCCACCAGTCCACCATCCCGCAGGCACTGCAGGCGACTTTTCAACGCCTGAATGGTTTCCAGTACAGACCGTGCCGTGTTGCTGCTTCCCTGGAGCGTCCTTGCCACAACCTCACATGGCTGGAAGATGGCAAGGCTGAGTGTGAGTGAGATGTACGTCGGAGCTTCATCAGCTTTCCGAGACAGTCCTGCGATTTTGGCCCTCATCTCACCGCGGACTGTGTGATCTTCTTCCAGGCTTTGAAGCACGTCCCTCACATGTCCGTATTGATCCAGCATTCTCTTCATCGCCTTGGCACGGACACACCATCTGGTCGCACATATCCCCAGGGGCTTTTGAACAACTTCCCCTTCTTTGAACAGAGACTTGTACAGGTTGCTCCGTTTGGCAGATTCGTTGATGGTGTTGGCCACATCTTTGACGAACGAGAGGCAATCTGCTATCAGCATCACCTCCCTGCCAGCCTCCTGAAGGACGAGGTCCAAACTGTGGTTGGAGCATGGGACGTAGATGGCAGAGTTGTTCAGTGCTTTCAGCCGGCTCTGAACCCTCTGGTGGACCCCGCTCATATTTGACGCGTTATCGAAAGAGAACCCCGACAGCTTCACCACAGGGATGTTCAATCGGACCAGCACGTCCTGGATGATCAGCGTGAGAGTTTCACCTGAGCTGCTTGGGGCGTCATAGAAGCCAACGAAAGAAGTCGTGGGTGTCATCTGCTGGTCTAAGTACTGCAGGCAAACGCTGAACTGCTCCTTGCCTCCTATATCGGTTGTACCATCCGCGACCAAGCCTACAAAGTCCGCTTCTTGTGCTTCCTGCATTATCTCTTCCAGAACTTGGCGACCAAACATGTCAATTATTTCATTTTGTATTGAATAAGACATCCAGTTGTCTTTTCTTTTTTATAAACTGCACCACTTCGTGCAGGTTGTCCGCCTTTGCGCGCTCGAGCACCAAGTTGTGAAATGCCCCATCATCATGCTCGTGACCACGAAACGGGAACCCCTGTTTTCCCAAATACAATGCCGATGAAAAAGTAGAGTCAGAAGCTTCTGAGCAGTAGCCTGGCTGCGAGAGTTTTGCAGAGCAAAGCCCTCTACAACACCTCGTGACTGTTTGAGGTGAAGTTTTAGCACTGCATGGGAATGGCAGTCACTATTTTGATGCTTACTGAACTTCTCGGTCGCTTTTTTCCAGTTACTAAATCCTTCCTGGAAGAAAGTTGTCTCCATTCGGGTTTGGGTATCAAGCAGCCCCTCTTCCATAGCCTTGCAACATACCAAACAAGTGACTGAATCCTTCTTTGCGTCATACTTTATCCAGGGGTATTTTTCCCTCCATGCTTCTCTAAACTTCCGCTGTCCTTTACCGGTCTGATGGTCTTGGGCAGGTTGGTCTGGGGCGGGATGGTGAGCAGCGGGATTCTGAGTGGGTGTATCAGAGGAACGTGCAGAAACTGGACGTTGCGTTGATCCAGGAAGAGGTTCTGGAAGAAGGAACAAATTGTCAGTATTCAATGCGTCGCTTTTCTTATATTCGAATTCTGGACTTTGACCTCCACCTCACTTAACTGATTTCAATACTTTTCCGAATTAAGTCAGGCATTCGTTCTTTTGCATGTAACCATAAGCGTCGCCACCAGTAAAAAAGTGTGGGGAGCAGCTAATCTTCAACTTGATTTTGACTAAAACTTTCCACACAATGACCAAAAACTTTTCGGATTTGATCTCCTCGTTGCCTTCCACACCGACTGGTTTTAATTTTTCCGGTTTCGTCCCAATTGAGCTGAGAAAATAATTTTTCGGACGAAAATGTGGGGTGGGGCGGTCCTAAGCCCTGCCGTCCCCCCCTCGCCTTGCCGGTGAGGAGGCCCCTGCATGTAACGTTAAAGGCGAACTGTCGAAAAACAATTGTATTGACTAGATCGAAAAGTCAAACAAGTTGTTTCAGAAATCCTATGCTCGTATTTGTAAAGTCGGCCTCAAAATGCCTCCAAGACCACATGTCTAGACGGCTTTATCGCGTCCTTACACTATCGATAATTTGACATCACCGTTTCTACGACACTTGTTTTTCAATTTTCGGCTATTTTTGTCATGTTTTGCACTTGACTAATAAGAACCTATTTTACGTGTTGCTGCAAGATGCAAAATGACTCCACAGTTTATCTTAAAATCTAATAACATAATATTAAAAAAATGGATCGACCAGCCCGAGTGCTTACAGAATCTGGGTCACGTGGGCGTACGTTAAAAGTCAGCTGATTGCGTTGATTTCAAGCTGATCAGCGAACTTGATGAGAGGCAAGATTTACAATTTTTCGACAGTTTACCTCGAAGATTTAGAGGTGGAGAGTCAAGACAAAACCTGAACATCATCGCTACTCTCTTACCGTAGGATATCTACAATGCAGTTAATCATAAATTTGTTTTTTCTGGCTTTCTTACACAAGGAAAGAAAGGTTAAAACCCTTCCGATAAAATGGCGAAACTGTTGAGCTGGAAATGTTAAACAAATTTGTTCAACCTTGCTGGGCAAGATTTTTACTTCTACTTTTGTGCAGGAATTTATGATGGCACTTACCAGATTGTATTAAAAGACCTGGCTTATAAATTCTTTTCGGTTGCTTTGACCAAAAATAATAATAAAAACTTCGGTTTTCGAAGATATGAATGTAACATTACTTTACCTCCGTCTCTGCCCGCTGATGAGGACGGTTGAGGGGCAGGATCTGTTGTTTCATCCGGGCATTCTCCGTCTCTGTCCGCTGATGAGGACGGTTGAGGGGCAGGATCCGATGCTCTATCCGGGCATAAGTTGAGGGATGGGATGGGCAAAGATGACTCCGCACTCGCTGTGCTGTAAGGAACATGGCAAAAATCAGAATGAGGAATGTATACGTACAAGAAGTAATATGTTTTTTGTTCGGTTTTGGTTATTCTCTGTCGTGTGTCTTGGGGTTTAGGGCCGTTCATAAGTTACGTAACGGCAGGGGGTAGAGAAGTCAGCCACAGCGCTATTAACACTCGCCCGGGCGGGCCTCCGATCCACCTTCGCCTCCGTGTGGGGGTCTTTTCAAACACCACCCCTCCAACTCGGCTCCTATGCAGGATAGCGAAAAAGCGAACGCCGGTGAAAAAATGATGACAAAACCATACGCACTGGCGGATCGAGGGGAAGGGGCAAACCAGGCAATTAGCCGCCGAACCCCCCCTCATTTTTGCCGGTTTTCTTTATAAAAAACACGTTTTTCACAATTTTAGGCCCCGTTGCCCCCCAAACCGTCGGTCTGGATCCGGCCCTGACTATACGGGGCAGTTTTTAGGCTCAAGCCAATACTGAAGTCATCACAGGTCAATGAAATGTGACCTGTGATGACATAATTTTTGGGGCTCTAGCGTCAGAGTGAATTGAGTTAGAACCCAGTTTTAGGCGCCAATCACTTCCTTTCGTAATTGCAACAAATCGAATGATGCATGGCATAATTATGCCAGGTTAAAATAAGAAAAAATTGATCCAAGGTCAAGTCAATGTCATCATCGAACCTAACATATTCAATATGCATATCAATTTCGAGTTAAAAACTTCAGGAAACCGCGGGATTGATTAGGAATAAGGTGTTCCAAATACGGTGGCGCTTTGCGCCGCTGTTTGTGGGTACCGTCGGAAAAACCGGATGGGGGCGTTCAAAACACCCCCTCCCCCTCCACCCGGATGAGGGTTAAACGTTACACATGGGCGTCAGAAGTCAGAAGGCGTTACACGGCGGAGGTGGGCGGGGGAGGGGACGAGAAATAGGCGGTATGTGCGACCCCTTTCTTTAATTCACCGCCCATTATCCCACCACCCCCCACACACACACACACACGCCTACCTTGCCTAACCGGCGGTGATATGGATGTCATTTGCGGCTTTCCAGCCCCGCCGCCTGGGGTGACTTATCTGGCATCCAGTTTCCATGCAAGAATGGCGGTCCGATCGAGCGATACAGTTTCGGTCGCATTGACTTTGGTCAATAGAAACTGGTACGGCCCATGCCGCGCCGCGCCAAAGTGTCATGAATGGGGAAGCCCTGGATCAAAATCCAGAGCTCGAACAGATTAACATTCTCGTCGTGGAATATTTCCATCAAACTGCCTGCGGGACAAACATCATAAGCAAACAATATGTATATGACCCAACCGCATCAACGCTCATATGGAAGAATAATAAGGACCCTGCCCCCCCATACCGTATCGCATAAAGGAGTTAATTATCATCCACCACGTGTCCCTGCAGCCGGGTTGCAGCGGCCATGGTCACGGCAGCGGTCTAGGCCACGCACCTCTGTGGCACTGAAGTCCTGGCTTTCTTGAAGAACTTAGATATGTCCGGTTGAATCCTCTTCATTTCGACCTAAAACAGGCTCCACATTCCACTGTTGGAAAAACAATCGAATACACCCTATTCACAATCAATGAATTTGTGTGCTTCTTTCCAAATCGCGACGAAAAGGTGCGCCGGAAGAAGGGGATGAGCGCGCGCGCGGCAGTGTAGTGATGCCAGACGCGTGGCCTGATTTGAGAATCCTCTGCCGATTGCAAACAAAACCTCTAGGCTCCATGCGGTAGTATGAATTCTCTGGTCATCCTTTTGTCATTTTTCTCTATGAACCCAAGGGCATAGGCGTAGGAAATATTTTCAAGTTGGGGGAGGGGGCACAATACGCCAATGTTAGCGCGAGAATGGCCTATTGCTTCGTTCGTTACGGGAAAAATTTCCGACATCGGCTCAAAGTTGGGGGGCACTGCCCCCCAGTCCGAAAGTTGGGGGGCGGCTGCCCCCCTGCCCCCCCGGTTCCTGCGCCTATGGTCTCACATCACGTAAACGCACTTGTTGCATGTTCTTTTATCGTCACTTGAGTTTCGAACGAGATGCTGTAAACATGGAGGTGCGAATAAGTGTAGAAACGCGGGTAAACCTACTTATAGCTGATACAACATTTGGACTTGGGAATTTCATTGAAAAAGAGAGCGAGCAGCTCAATGATATTCACCTATTAAGTAAGTACACACAGAGTGACATAAAACGTGAGGCAGGTTCATTGGAGAAATAGTTATGTGCGATCGACGCAACGCCAATTCCGTAAAAAAATACATTTCGGCCATGGACCAAACAAAAGTTTCGTACTTAATCAGTAGGAATCTGATACCATTGTATTGGTGTATGAACAAACACATCACCGTTGAATGTGATCAGTTTCGTTTTCATGGTTGCATGCAGTAGCGCACCCAAGGGGAGGGAGTGGTTGTATACAATATAACCGGAACTATGGTAGCCTTTGAGCGGGAAATGAGGGTTTGACCTTGACCCTGAGTAGCCCTAACTATAGTCATTAGCATAACATACGTCATACTGAGTAATGCCACTGATTAATGCCTGACTGGAATACTGCGGTCAATGACTTTGACATGAGACCTTTGACCTTGACCTTGATTTTCATGTGGGTTAACACGCGCATTGACGGAGGTCTGAGCCACCTTCGCATTGACGAGGGGCGGGTACCCCCCTAAGATCTCGAGAACCACGGTAGGTAGCGAAAAACGGTAAACGGCGTTGGGCTGCCCATCACCTTCTCCATCGAAAACATTTGAAACATTTTTTTGTCAGGTCACATTTAAGGTCACGAGAGGTCAAAACATGCCGTCATAGGGATAACATGTAAATACAGTTTTTCGGCCATTACATCTGAACAAGTAAAGAAAGAGCGAAACGATTTAAACTATATTAACCTTCGCCGGGTGGGGGTCTTTTTAGACCCCCTCAAGTTTTTCGAGTGACCAAAAACGGCGGCGTGCAGCGCCGAAACTTGGTCTGCTGTTCCTTCATCATTTTTACATCTTTCCTGAAAATTTTGGCTCAGGTCATATCGGTCAGGTCACCAGGTCAGGTGAAGTGACCTCACCTCAAAAATACTTAGGACGGCATAACTAAAGAAGAGTTAATCGATCAGTTGAAACTCATACCCATCTTGGGCCCACAGGAGCTACAACATATGTTCGGGATTTTTGATATTGGTGACCTAGGTCATGTGCAGGCATGACCTCCCCATTGACAATGCATGGGGAAAATCATGAAATGAGCTTTTCTCAGTAAGTATGGATGGAATCAACTTCAAACATCGGTTGCTACTTGCTCTTAGCCCATTTCTGAAGCTGATACCAAATTTTGACTTGTGACCTTTAAAAGGTCACCTTAGGTCAATAAGCATTTTTGGTGTTTTTTTATAAATTTTGAATAAACTAAGATAGAGCTTTTATTTTATCACCAAGTGTTTGTATAGTCACTGGAAGTCAAATGATATCATTATGACTATACCAGGTCAAGTTGGGTCAGACCGTTGACCTGGGTCGGTCAATTCTTACATTTGACCTGGCATAGCAATATCTATTCATTCGATTCGTATTGACGAGAGGATTGCAATGGTGCATAAACTTGGCTGTATCTTGTTTGGTTTGGAAGCTATTAGCGAAAAGTAAACGCCTTTATGCATGGGTGGCTATGGGATTCCAAGAATATGCCCAATATTTAGTGACCTGTAGCTCCCTGGCTTTGCCTGACACGAAAATGAATGCACTGTAATGAAACACATCTCAGAGCTTTCGAATGGTGTTAGAAAATGTTTCTAGCTATCATAGTTTCTGAGATATAGGAGGTTTTCTTAGTACACCTCTATTGCGATTTTGACCTATTTTGACCTCTGGTGACCTTGATATTGACCTGACAGAAAATGACGAGTTTTTCGATATTTTTGAGAGCTTTGTTCCGTTTTGCTTTTTTAGCTCTCTTGTTTTTGAGATCGTGGGGGTCTTTTTCCCCACCGGGGGTGGCTCGTCCCGCCACGGGGCGTTAATCTTCTCAGCAAGCCGAATCGAATGATACATAATTTGACCTTGCTAGGTCAAATCAAGGATTTGACCTGACCTGAGGTCAGGTCAGGGTCAAATTATAGAAAATGCATATCATTAGAACTGCAAAGCCCAGGTGAGTCTAATGAAGCTAAAATAAATGCTCTATCACCATCCGTTACTGAGTTATTCCGTAAAAAACATTTTTCCCATGTATTTCCAATGGGGAGGTCATGCCTCGTTCCTGACCTTAGATCTTCGATATCAAAAATACCGGAACATATTTTAGAGAACTCGGGGAGCCCATTATTGATATGAGTTTCAATCGGATAAATTTACCATGCTCCGAATTATGCTATCTTAAACTTTTTTGAGGTTGGGTCACTTGACCTGTACTGGTGATCTGACCGATGACCTAACCTTAAAATTTTCGCAGAAGTTGTAAAAATGATGAGGAAAAAGGTATGCCAACTACGGTGGCGCTAAGCGCCGCCGTTTTTTTTTTTGTTTTCTCCGAAAAACCCGAGGGGGCGGGTACCCGCCCCCCCGTCAATGCGCGTGTTAATATTGATATATAATCTGATTATATGACGGTATGACGTCATCAATCGGTATACAGTGCAGGCGAACTGGTGTGACCGCCCGAGAGCGACGGTATCAAAATATAGGTCTGACTGTGAAGGCTTATAAGTAAAACAATTTGGGGACCGATTTTCAAAACTTCTTAACACGCGCATTGACGGGGGACGGGTACCTGCTTCCTTCGGGTTTTTTCGGAGATAGCCGAAAAACGGCAGCGCGTAGCGCCGTCGTACTTGGCATACCTTTTCCCTCATCATTTTTACAACTTCTGTGAAAATTTTAAGGTTAGGTCATCTCAGGTCAGGTCACCAGTGCAGGTCAAGTGACCCGACCTAAAAAAAAGTTTAAGATAGCATAAGTCGAAGGAGGGTGAACTTGTCCGATTAAAACTCATATCACATAATGCCCCCACCGAGTTCTCTAAAATGTGTTCCGCTATTTTTTGATATCGATGACCTAAGGTCAGGTACGAGACATGACCTCTCCATTGGAAATACATGGGAAAAATGGTTTTTACGGAATAACTCAGTAACGGATGGTGATAAAGCATTTATTTTAGTTGCATTAGACTTGGCTGGGCTTTGCGGTTCTAATGATATGCATTTGATATAATTTGACCCTGACCTGACCTCAGGTCAGGTCAAATCATTGATTTCACCTAGCAAGGTTAAATCATAAATCATTCGATTCGGCTTGCTGAGAGGATTCATATAGTTCAAGTCGTTTTGCTCTATCTTTACTTGTTCAGATGTAATGGCCGAAAAACTGAATTTACATGTTATCCCTATGACGCCATGTTTTGACCTCTCGTGACCTTAAATGTGACCTGACAAAAAAATGGTTTTGATGTTTTCAATGGAGAAATGGATGGGTAACTCAATGCCTTTTACCGTTTTTGCTACCTACCGTGGCTCTCGAGATCTTAGGGGGGCGGGTACCCGCCCCCCGTCAATGCGAAGGTGGCTCAGACCCCCGTCAATGCGCGTGCTAATTAATCCATGCGCTCATAAATGCTCTCAAATGTTGCCGAGTAGCGTTTTCCGGCGGCGAACAGTTCTCTGGCTACTTTTGAAAAAATATGTCGTGGCATTTCAGGAGCCCCGTTCACTGTGTGTGTTAAGCGAGGGTTAAATAACGTCTTCAATGTCAAGCATACCGCGCGTTTATACCTAAAGTGACTGGAAATTAACTCAAACATCCATCCAAAGCCCCCTTATTATCATAAATACATATAGTTATTTTTATTGCTGGCCTAGGGTCAAATACCTGGCACTCATGTCCACTGTGGTCAGGTCTTGACATGCATATATTGTCCACATAATCTGTGAATAGAGCTTTCGCTTGATACCAAAATTATTGATCTGGGATTAATACTTCCTGAGATATTGAATTATGCCCCACTTTCGGCTCCGTTAGAACGCTGTGCGTCTCTTTCCCAAGATCACTCGCAAAGACCAAGGCGGACAGCGGGTCCGACAAACCGGCTAACCCCTAGACTCAAGAAAAGTGGTTAGCTGGCGGGAATGATACATATTTACTCTTAACCCGCGCCCCACCGGGGTCCGGCGCCACCTTCGCCCCACCGGGGGGCCATCGATGGCCCCCTCTAACTCCGAAAATATGGGCGTTAGCGCAAATCTGCAAAGTGCAATAGAAAGCTCGCGTGAATTCAGTAAGAAATTACTTCGCATGTTTTAGTGCTCAGGTCAATGGTTTGACCTCCAGAGTTCAAATTAGGTCAAGATCGGCTATTTTCACTCAAATATGCAATGATTAAGCAAACTGGGCATAGCTCTTATGTCATTAGAGCTATTGAGGCCTGGTAAAGTACATTTGATAGCAAATTGCCAGTACTTTTTCCGCTATGTGGAACGTAAAGACCTCTCGCCAGTGGTTTGACCGCCAGAGGTCACCTCGTGACCTAATATGACCTGAGGTCACGAAAGGTCAAAAAGTGACCTTGTCGTATATCAAATGAAAGCCAGTGACAAGACAAACACGATGGTGTTTGTTTCGCCGCTCTAGCTCAATTAGGTCAAAAGTTATTGTCAAAATACTGTTTTTGACCTCTGGTGACCTTGGATGACCTTGGAAAAGTCAAAGGGCAAATATGACCCTGGGATCCGTGAAAAGGTGCCCAAAAACGTTGTTCTGAGCAGTCTGAGTATTTGCAATCATTTTTGTGGCTTTTATATCATGAAATAGCTTTTCCCCATGCTTTTTCAATGGGAGAGGTCGCCTCGTGACCTGACCTCAGGGCACGAAATCGAAAAATCCCGGATATACACCTTGTAGACCCTGGAGGGTTCATGAAGTGTAGTAAGTTTCAAATCAATCGACTTTGAAATGTAGCTCTTACAGAGCTCTAAAGGTGAAGTGAGGTGACCTTGGTTGACCTCGTCTGGTGACCTGACCTTGGGTGACCCGGGGTAAAAATTTCAGGGATGATGGGAAAATGATGCAGTGAGAGGTAGAGTCCTCAACCGCGGTGCTGCGCCTCGTCGTTTTTCTGCTATCCCGGAAAAACCTTAGGGGGCCATCGATGGCCCCCGGTGGCGAGGGTTAAGACTGGGCGCCTGCGATGCCAGGCCACCGTTTGTGGCGACTGGGACTCCGGGACACTGTTTGGGCGCCTGGGACGCCGGGCTACCGTTTGGGCGCCTGGGACGCTGGGCTACAGTCTGTGCGCCTGGGACACCAGGCCACCGTTTGGGCGTTTGGGACTCTAGGCCACCGGTTTGGCGCCTGAGACGCCAGGCCACACGCCAGGCCACCGTTTAATGGCAGTAAGGCCGGGCGCCTGGGACGCCAGGCCACCGTTTCATGGCCGTGAGGAAACCAGCGCCCTGCACTACTGTGAGGAAATCCATCAGTCCGACCCACTGATGGCCGCACCGGGAGCCGGCGCCGCGCGTGGGAAGAGGTTTCGCAGGCGTTAATTGCTCCACATGGGAGCACACTTTCACTGCCAGTTAGTCGGCAGGGTGATCAGCGCTGGGAGTGCAGTCTCGGCCGGGCCAGAGGTGACGACTCCCGGTCACAAGCCGTGTCGGAGGCCAGACCTGCGGAGGGAACAGCGACAGCGGCACCGGCCGGAGAAATGGAACCGGTCCGAGTCTGGTGGTGACAGGGCAAGCATTTGTTTCCGACGTGTGTGGGCACACGGTTCTGAAAGCTGTCACATCAGCTCCCCAAACACGCTGAATTTATAATTAATTGTTGGTGTTTAACAACGCACCGACTGCCAGGGTTCTACGGCGTCGCCTACTCTCCCTCCGTTGGGAGGGATTCGGGGATCAGCAAAACTTATTCAGAGGCTCTGCCGCGACTGGAATCGGGACCGGAAACACCTCAGTATTTCTTAGTCAGAAGGCAGATGTTTGACCAATTAGCCACACATCCTCCAGCACAGTGAAATGCTGGGCCCAAGCCAGAAGCGTCGCCACCGGAAAAAACAGTAAGGGTGCCAGTCAGTCTTCAATTTGCTGCTGACGAAAAGCCTTCCGTCACATAACGCCACCTAGAAACCGTATCAACCTTCCCCTCGGTGACGGGTATGAGATACTTTGGTGCTGGAAGGGGATGAAAATACCCTCTCTAAATATAAAACAAAGGGGACTAAGACAAGGTGTCAACAGACCTAATCGGAAGATCGTTCCAAATTAAATCGAAGTTAGACGCATGATGTTTTCGTCAGATCAATATTGAAGACGCTAGACGTCAAATTACTTAATCAATTGCACTTATTAAGCATCGCTTACCTCATTAACTAGAACAGTTCAAAACGTTTTTGCAACATCATTCGAAAGCACTTGAATGACTTTTGCATTGCAGCATTATCCACTGGCGATGGAATT
This sequence comes from Lepas anatifera, assembly GCA_034440635.1. Classification (NCBI taxonomy): domain Eukaryota; kingdom Metazoa; phylum Arthropoda; class Thecostraca; family Lepadidae; genus Lepas; species Lepas anatifera. The sequence continues at coordinate 360,130 of JAOTON010002216.1, forward strand.
GGGAGGGGACACCGGGCATGGTACCCCCCACTTAAATCAGAAATTCTAACACTAACCCTGTGACGTTGTGAATAGTCCTAAAAATAACCGTCTTACATTCATACTATATATTGAAGAGAAAAGGCCAAGATAATAAACAATATTTCGAATAGGATTCTTTGTCAAGTTTTGAATTACCAGAAATACGAAAGTTTGTAATATTCCATGTAATATTCCTGTGACGTTGACAGGAAACAAATGGGTTGAAAAGCCCATGATGCCTCTATCAAATTCCGACATTCCACCGTCACTGGCATTATCCATTTTCGAGTCAGCTCAAAAGCTAGGGTGCTGCGGGTCACTGAGCATCGTGAATTCTGGTATCTACCTTCAGGCTAATATATCAAGCAGACTCGATTTAGATGCTGTTTGTCTGGCCTAAGAAACAGTTTAGAGCAATGCTCCCAGAGCCGTTTGAAAGCTGCTGTAAACACGTACTGATAGCGGCTAACAAATTTAGGCTAAGTTTAGATTAAGTTCAATTGAGGTCAAGGACGATGTGGGATCTTCTTTTTCGATAATAGCTTCGATACCAAACATGACATGACCAGAACTTAAATAATGTTATCCTCTGTCATTACGAATCAAATGAATTATTCGACTCGGAGTGACAGTACAAACTTATTGATGGCAACATGAAAGCTTTATCCATGTTAAAAAATATCAGAAAGTTATGCCAAATTGCTCACTTGACTTCAGATAATCTGCCACAAGTGACAGGTCAAAGTTTCCAGCTCCTACCCAGAGAATGGGCCGCGACTTTATAATGTTTAACACGCGCCCGGCTGGGTTTCCTGGCATGACGCGGCCCGTTAGGGGGATGTATTTCACCCCTCCCCCCTCCTCCGTAATTCGTTTCCTGAAAACGCTAAAGAACAGTCACGAATGGTGTTTGAAAGCTCCAGACGAGACGATCATAAATTATTTGCTTTTTATGTCAGTTCAAAACTGAAGTCATCAAGAGATCGAGGAAGGTTCCATGGGGTCACAGATTTGCATTTTAGATTTTTGTTATTAATTTGTACTGAGGAAAGCTAAATCAAATATTTAGGCATTATTGGAGTCCCCTCATTGTGGTGCATCGAATTATGTATGGTATGACCATGCTAGCTCAAATGGAAAAAATGACCTGACCTCAATATAAGTCAGGGTCACATGATGAACTAGAAAAGTCATGCTAGATACCAATCGACTTCCAGTGACAAAATTAGACAAATGAAAGCAAAATTAATTAAGTTTATTTGATTCATCACCGACGGGCCAATAGAGCCCATTTACGGATGACGTCAATTGAAAAACACTGCAACATACAAGAGACCGCAATAAGATAAGTGCCAACAAGCAAAGTCATTCAGAATGGAATCCCAATGCAGTGCGAAGTTGAAGAAATGAACAGTTTCAAATTTGGCTCTAAATCCGGTAAAGGTAACCCAATCTTCATTAAGATACCCCTCTAAGAAGCAAAATATTATAGAGTATTATAGTAAGAACGCCACATTGAAGAAAACTGCATACATGTTTCCACTTTCGAGAAAAAATAAAAAAACTGAGATCTAGACATACCGTGTGTTTCCCCAAGCAAAAATAACACGCGTGCCAATTTCACCCGAAGGCAGTCTACAAGTCAAAAGGAACAATTCATGGCTTGTACCTAGGTATATCAAGATGTTTAGTGACAAGCATAGCCCCCTGATTGTAATGAAACAAAGGTCAGTTTTTATTCCATGCTCCCAGAAGACTAAGTCCGGCAGTAGTCAGCGTCAGCACTTAATCTCAACGTTAGAATTTTTCACTTGTCTTTTCTCAAGCGAAAAGCGCATTCCGTCTTCAACTGAGCCTTAAGCATCTTGCACTCTTAAGAAATGCCTAAACGAAAAATAAAAGCTCTTTGTATATGTGCTTGCAGGGGCGTAGCCAGGATTTCACTCACGGAGGGGCGGCGCCCCAAAAAGGGCCCCTGCGACAGCGCCAGAAGGGCCCTAAGGGGTAAAAAGAGCCCTGCTTGTTACAAATCAGAGTGCTGAAGAGGGCATAAGAGGGCCCTATCTGGTATGAAATGTCAAATTTGGCCACAGAGCAAAGTGCGGGCGAGCCGTGCTTCGCGCAGCTCATGTCCTCCGGGGGCCCTTCGGGCCCTCAGGGAGGGGCGGCTGTCCCTGCCGCCCCCTTGGCTATGCCCCTGTGTGCTTGAGGGTAATTCTGCTCCCAATTGATTAAGAAAATCCACACCCCCTCTGTGCTATGAAAGTTTGCACTTTGCCTTCACTGTGTATTACAACACCACATGTATATTTCCATACCCGAGAAGATCATAGGATCAGATATAGAGTTCGTCAAAGGTCACTAGATTTTACCAACCTGTCTTCAATAAATGTATTTTTCATTCTAAAAACCAATGGAACAACAACATTTGGCACTGGCACTACCAAACGTTCGAATATCATGTGACCATATCAACACCTGACTTAATCCACATATGCCATATAACCGGGCTCGGCCCGGGCTTAGAAATACACGTTTGTCCACTTTTTCTGCCCCAAATAAAACGATAAATTAGTACCACTCAGCCTTACATAATTCCTTGTAGTAAGAAAATCATGTTTTAGAGTAATTTAAGATCTGTAAGATTCCATGCGAAAAATAAGAATGCGTATAGAGCTACATTTTTTGCTACCAACAAAATTCAGATGATTTTGTTACATTGTTGTCGAGTGTTCTTTTTGTACCCCGCATAAAAATTCCCAGCATAAAAGGTAAGAGAAAAGTACCCTTGTTTTTTTATTCGGTGTAGAAAACGTTCTGGAAAATCTGTTTCCGATCTAAAAGCTCTGGCGTCATATTAATCCTCTTTTTTACACTATCCATGAAGTCGCAGATTGAGATATCTCAATCAAATGATAGCATTATCTTGGTTTGCAGAAATGCACCTAAAGCTAGTGCGAAAATTTGTTTCAATGTATCACCCCGGTGTTCTTGTTTTCAAACACCATTGCCCTACTTCCTTCCTCGTCTATTAATCTCGGCTGCCGAATGATAACTAATTTTAGACGCGCATGATAGGTAACGACGTTTCTGGGGTGTTACGTCTGGGATAACGATGATGATCCGGAATGAAGGAAGGTGCGGTCGGCTGAAGTAAATGAAACGTCTGTCACAATTCTGTCATACATGTCATTCAATTCTGGTCTTGCCGCATTGCGGATACAACCCGTAGGTTAAAGCTGGCCAGTATTGTTATCACCACATTCATTTTTTTCAGAATTCACGCTAAGAGGTGCTTGCAAAGAGCTTAAATCGATGTGGAGGCCCATACCACCACCGATCATTTTTCTGGTGAGATTTTCTCTTCATGAAGCCTCTGGCCTTCGGGCTGTGCCCGAATGTATAATCGCACTGAATTTGCCATATTTTGCCCGAATGTATAATCACACTGAATTTTCCATATTTCTTATCCATGACTTGAGGAGAAAGGTCACATGACAAATTTTCCCTGGTTTCTGAATGCCCATGACTTGATTAGACGTGATTATATTCTTTATGATCCCTGTGTGTAATGTATAGATAATATCTTATGTGTACATAACACAAAATGTTAGAGGGTGAGTAAAAAAATCCATCCAGAGCATGCTGTTCGCGAAATAATAAGCTGCATTTTTTAGAAGAGGTCATTTGTGAATCCCTGGGGAGGGGGAGGGGGCAGAGAGGCCGTGGTATGTACCAAAGCCTGAAATGGTATATTTTACCCTCCACCCCCGAAAAGGACCACTTTTTTACTATTTCTTATTAGCAAATACCATGTTTTTCCAATTTATTCTCCACTTGGCCCCCCACAAAACATTGGTTTGACCCTCTACAAAAGCTGCTCCTGGATCCGCCGATGTTGGAGATTGAGGCGAGCTGTCGTGTTTGAGCCCGAATATCTGGTGCTATTCACAGTCAATAAGTAGTTGAGATGATTTGATAACGTAAAGTAGAATCAGGACAGGTTGATTCTAGGGGACCAGCCTTCTGACTCTCCCCAAATCCTTCATCCTGTCGCTGTGAAGCCCGCAGCGGAGGAAAAAGTACACCCCATATATTACACAATCAAGCATAGTTTTTGCTCTTGCCGCTTGGCGGCGCGCCGCGGTCGCAGCGAAGCCGGGGGATCATCTAGCGACCTCGCTCCAGCGAGCAGTCGGTTTCTGTGCTGCGGGTGGTGCGCGTATCATTCGTCAAGTGCTGGGCCAAAAGGTCTATTTCCTCCTGAAAACTGAATAAAAGGTAGGTGCATGAGCCCTTCGGCATTTCCTAGCCAGTGATCCAAGTTAGGTTGTTTGGCAGCAGCATCGGTTCTGGTAGTCGAACTGACAGGCGTGGAGCGGGTGGCAGCGCAGGCTGTCGTTCATTGAACTGGAACGTCCAGCGATCCTTGTACAGATACCTGGTCTTTTACGTCTTATCGGACTGGTTCGCACTGGAAGCCAGGGGACGGCCGCCCACCCATGCCCATTTGCGAGCGCGCCAGGTGCCCTATCGCGGCGCGGTCGCCGAATTTCGGAGCGGTGCGTGACCGTAGCGGCCCGGCTGGTTTCAGAACCGCGGAAATCAGCGTCGCCATCGCACCAGGAATGCTGGTGGACAAAAAGCGGGCCTCGGGCCGATGGTGTGGCCGGCTGAAGCTGACCAGTTATGGCCAGGTGATGGCTCAGTGTGAGCGGACTGGCAGGGATCCGTCACCGGCGCCCCAGCAGAGTCAGGTGAGCACCGTCCAGCCGACCTGTTCCAGACCCCCCCTACCCACCTACTCCTCCCCATCACAGGTACAAACGCACATTTATCGTGTTATGATCAATGTTGAGCTGGGATTGTCAATGAATGCCATAACATGAGTGGAATATGGATTTTGTACACCATAAGCGATTGCACGCTTGTTAAATGGAGATGGTGAGCGCTCAGATTTGATCTGCTCGCAATGCTTGTGATCATGGTAGTTTGATTTTTTGCAGCATTCAGTACATTTGCGGAATGGTGCTAGGGCCAAGGTAGTATAAGGTATGGAACAAGGTTAACTCGGAGAACAGCATGTTTCACAGATTCCGGGAAATTTGGCTACCTATTTACCAACAACAACATTTTTATGAAAGTTCACGTAGAGAACAGAGAAAATGCAAAACAAGTCGAGGTCTAAAATTTTGGGGGAACGCCCCCAATTTTCGAGTAGGAGATTCCTCTCCCCGTCCCCCAGTTTTCGACGTTCATGCCTAGATGTAAGGAATACCATGATCTCATTGGAATTGCTGTGGTCTTTTGTGACCTCTCGTAACCTTCAAAAATACGTATCATCTCGTTTGCTGTCTTGAAGCATCTGTGGCAATTTTGCCCATTGTACCGCTTTTTTATTAAGCAGAAATGTTAGTGTTGAATCAATTTTTAGTGCTGAACTCAATTCATCATCCACAAAGACACCCCAGAAGTGAAAACTAGACTTTGGGGTACATTGGTTTTTGGCCCTCTGTGGCTTTTGGCCCCGTCTCACACGGTACTTGGGTGAGTCACAAAGCTGTATGATGGATTGAAGTGCAATACAGAATGAAGTCTTGTCATCACTCTGATGGCATTATTATCGCGCTTCCGGTGATTTATTACCAGGTACATGCATTTGTCAATTCCAGCCAGATCGGCGAAATGTGCAGAGAGGCCAAACAAGGTATTTGGCCTGACTTGAAAGGTGACCTGATTAACAAAGGTCGTATGATTTGGCATCAATTGCCATCCCGCGTGGGGAGCAACACACTGGTATTTGTTGCTGATATATACGTCCTTGAGGGATCACAGCATCCCCACTTCTTTAAGGGCCAAGGTGGTAAAAACCAGAACAATTGCGAGGGTTCTTAACAGTATCATGAACTAACTGAATTTGCTTGTTACTCGTTTACAATAGCTGAAGCATGTAGATGACTCATAACTAGGCTAAAGCGTTTAAGTGCTCCATGATAAAAAGAAGGAATGGCCTTTGTCCTCAAATTGTTCGAAGCATAGCGTAAAAATATCTGGAATGTTGAAATAATTAAAACCCACCCAATTTACGTTCTTCAATAATATGAATTCATTTTATCTGAAATTAGTACATTGACATCAAGAGCTCTAAGTTCCCGGACAGCCTGATTTTTTCATGGTGAACGGTTTGGATATAAACGAGCTCGATTTCAGCGGTGTTTTGTGTGACATGTGTGTTTCCTTTTGGTGACGCGATGTCTCAGCCAGGCCAGACCAACAGCAGAGTGACATTTGAATGACTGAACAGACCTCGGCCTGTCCATGCAGTGACTCATTGGTGACACGGACAGTATTGAGGTTGTGTCACGTGTCGGCTGCCTCTGATCTCCCACGGCCAGCGCTGGAGCCCACAACATCAACACACCTCAGTGAAACTGAGCCACACGGTGTCGGGTTACGACGGGAGGCCGGGGTGGGCCTGACCGCAGTCTGCAGCCGAAACTGCACTGCGAGAGAACGTGCAGGCCGAGAAATCCCAGATTGAACTCCTGGCACCTTAGAGTTGCCCCAGCCACGTTCTCAGGCAGCTCGGTGAAAAAAACATTCAAAGCAGCTGCTCTCAAAGCTTCATCATGTCCCGACATTTAGGAGGCCAACCTGTCGGTATCTAGGTGTAATGAATGAAAATAAAATCTGGGCAATTGAAAAAACAGCAGAGGGAATGTTTCCATCTCATGATGATGCGTTTGGTACCAAGACCTTGAAGTTCACGTATCTCATCTGATCAGCCAACATGCCACGTGCTAATAACCGAGGTCATAATAGCCTATCAACGTCCAACCGAGGTCAGCATCGCCTACTGCATGCGGAGAACTTCGATGGCTTCCTCATTGTGCCATGATGCCGAAACTTATAAATAGGACGAGTTCACTTGTCTCGGATTTGGAAACACACAAATCTACCCAACTTATGCATATGTGTGATCATAAATCACAAACGAGTTTACTTGATCCATGATTCAATGAATGCTCTTTCACTTTCACCCACGCAAGGAAGGGCTTGTTACAACGTTCTCTTTTAATATTCTCTCGGATACGGCCGATACCGGCTAATGTGGAGCTCATCCTGTGCTGTATGTTCAATGGGGTATGATTTCCTTCATCTGAAGCCTTGAAAAGGTAGTGAAATTGGCCGCCAAAGGCAAAACTTAGCCTTTGATCTGACCTTGAACGCAACCTGATCACCTAAGGCTATCAAAGATGTCCTCAACCGCGAGTTTTCCCGTCACAATCAACCAGCTGGTTTTCTCTGCGAAACTCCATGTCAATCATTATCGATTAATTATGAGGGTGACCACGAGCGCGTAGGGTATTGGCGTTGCCAGGGCCCTATGACCACGAGGATGGTTGCAACGCCCTCCACCACAATTGCAACAGAGGCGAAACTAGAGTCGGTGCGGGGGTTAGCTACCAATGCAAATGCAGGGGAGACTCATTTCAGCTTCTCTCATTCCTTCGTCATGGAACAATCTACTCTTGTTAAACTTCAGCAGATCTTGTGGCGAGGGTTCGGAGGCGGACTGTGGTCGGTGTTTATGGTCAGTGACGGGTCTGCAGACATCGGCGGCGGCGTACCTCTCCCGGAAGTGACACCGCAGGTGACCCTGTCCAGCAGAGCGTCCGGCAGGTTCGGGCTGCACGTCGGGCCGTGACCCGGTCTGATGCGGAGCCGCGCCCTGCGCCGGTGCCGTCCGTTCTCACGACTCAGTAACGGCACGGGCAGCAGCCGGCCCTGCTGGCTGGGGAACATGCAGTGACCCACTGAAACCACCGCGGTGTCTCTTCATCCGCCCGCCAATCTCTTCATCCAGACGCGAAATGCGACAGTGGAACGAAACTGGTGTGGGGACGAGGTCGCGGCCCAGTGTCATCGATCTCGCGCCAAAAGAGCTCTCCCCGCGCTTTCGCGGGTAATCGGGTGATGCCAGTGCGGCTGACACTGTTATCAAAGTCTGAGCGGGAGTTTCTCCGGGAGTGAGCCGACGTAATCAGATTGCGGTGACCTTTTCAGCCTTGCTCCGTGGATGGAGGTGCCTCCGACAAGGAGTAAACGACCGTCCACCACCGCTAGCACAGTCCCGATCCCAGCAAAAATGGTATTCTCCTTTGTGAAATAATGGGCTGATATATTCAATTTTCTAGATTTCGAGTGGGTATGAATGTGCATGGGTACATGAAGCCGCATTAGATGCCCAGCTTGGTCCTTAATGGGTTAACCCATTAAGGACCGTTGGTAACAAATGTTGCCAGGAAATAATCCACAAAATAAATAAAAGAAAATTGTTGATGTCTAACCAGTGTTGCTTTCATTTGCTTCTTTTATCTTTTTTCTTCCAAAATATTCTGTATTTTAGGTCAGGGCAGCGCTGCAGCGGCTGCCACATATCTTTTCGACACCATGGCGGCCAGGTAAACGAAGCTCCGTGTCCTCGCCTGCTAAAAGAGTATGTTTCGCTCTATTTTTTATTCAAACAATAATGTTTTTGCCTAAATATAATAAAATAGCTTCCTTTCTGCTTTCCATGTGAAAAACAATAGTTTTCGGTTTTAAATACTTGTCTGTGATTCCTGAAAAATTGGTTGGCAACAATTTGACCAACGGTCCGTAAACCACCACGAATATGCCTTTGATGGAGATTTACGGCGAACCAGATTGCGGACATCTTAGAATATAATAATTGTTGGGGTTCAACGACGCACTAACTACCAGGGTCATACGGCGTCGCCAACTCTCACCCTGTTGGAAGGGATTTTGGGGATCGATCGACTTATTCAGAGGCTCCACCGGGACTTGAACCCGGGACCAGTGGCTTAGAAGACAAAGGTGCTATCCACCAAGCCACCTCATCCCCGCGGACATCTTGGACGATGATTCCGACATGGAAGGAGATACTATCGGAATAGACAACATTGAGGTGGTTTTCATGCCCAGACGATGTACCCTCGAGGTGGGTCAAGGGCTCATGTATATTCTCCGCAACATCCACCTGGCCAACAACACAAAACTCATAGATAAGGATCCTTATTACAAAGTTCGGCCATTTTTTGAGATGCTAAACCGAGTCTTCAATTCTGTGAATCACACGAGCAGCCTGTGCGTCGATGAGTCGATGATACCCTACTGTGGACGGCATGGTACAAAACAGTTTATCACGGAAAAGCCAGTAAGGTTCGGCTACAAGTTGTGGTGCCTAGCATCCTCCAGTGGCTACATATACCATGCCGAGCCATACTGTGGAGCCAGCACATATCTACCGGAGACAGGCCAGGGTCAGGGCTACGACGTGGTTATAGGCCTCCTGGACAAGTGCGGGGTGTCTGGTGGGGCAGTCTACTTCGACAACTTTTTACGTCGCTTGAACTCTTGGCGAGCTGTCTCGGAGGGACATAGTTGGATGCGGGACGGTCATGGAGAACCGCTTGAGAGGTTCTCCTCTCTCAGACAAGAAGTTGTTTGAAAAAAAGAAGCGAGGTGAGACTGAGTGGACATCGGACGGAAACAACCTCGTTCTCAGGTGGAATGACAACAGGATGGTCACCGTGGCCACCAACTTCATCCCGCTCCAGCCAAGCTACTCAGCAAGCCGATATGTGAAGAAGGAGGGAGGTAGATGTCGATGTCGATATGCCAGCTCCAGTGTACATGTACAATAAGAACATGGGGGGGGCGTGGAACTCTTTGGTCAGAGTGTCGCCACGTACAGGGCAGCATTAGAGGAAGAAATTGTGGTGGCCCCTCTTTCGGTGGGGGTGGATGCGGCACGAACCAACGCCTGGCTGCTCTGGTGCCAGCTGAGCCTGCAGGTGCTTTCCAGTCTCAACTAGACTTCCTCAGGAAGCTTACCAGGTTCTCATCAAGGTCAACACAGTGCCTGGACCTCCGGTACATACACTGGTCTGACTCAACAGTCACCAGAGATGTGGTTCGATGGATTGAATCACTGGCCGAAGAAGCTGACGAGCAGATTTCACAGGTGTAAGGTCTATGATGGGCGCACCAATATGAGGTGCGAGAAGTGTGAAATGGCGTATACGCTGAGTGCATGAAAGGGTACCAAACACCTACAACCAAGTAGGCACGCATCACACCGGGTTTGCAGCGAAGTAGGCAGGCATCGCAGCCAGATGCATCGTGTGCAAGCCAAAGTTGGATCTTCGTCCGAGACCTCAGACATCCAAGCTCTAGTCGGAAATATACGTTTCGATAAGCGGACATGTTTTATGCTCCTTTTAGAGCATAAAACCTTATCATTTTAAGAACAGCGTGGATCATAATCGGATCCAGGGTCCCCAATCTGGGGGAGGGTGGTGACGCCCATTGGCGACGCAGGGGGCCTTCCGATGATGCATCCCCCAAAGCGCTGGAGGGGGCCAAACTATCTTTTGCCCCAAATGCCGAATAAATTTTTGAAAAATTTATTTAAACAAGGTCTGTCGAGCAAAAAATTCGCTACCACCCCTCCCCTCCCGGGAGCGATCATGCTCTTGAGAGGTAGCTTATACTAGGTCTATCGAGCACCCAAACCCACGTCCCGCCCCCTCCCACCCCCAGGAGAAGGGCAGGCATGGGTTCTGCCCTCCAAACTCGGTTCTGCGTCCGCCCCTGGTGACGCCATCCACAGCCGGTGACGCCAATTTTTGTGACAAACCCGCTCCAGTGTGCTCTAAAACCCATCCGGGGACGCCAATCCTATCGCGAGAGCCAATTCTAGCTTGCTGGGAGTGGGGGGCGATGGGTAGTGACATTTCAGGGGTGCCACTGACTTTTCAGGGGTGCCGTCGAACTTTCAGGAGTACTAAGGGTCGATGAGGGTAGTACGTGTCCCCATTTGCCCCCACTCGATCCAAATATGGGGTTAATCAGGGTGGAAGAAGAAAATACCTGTAAAAGTCTAAATATGAGGTCGTGAAAGGACCGTTGGCAACAAATGTTGCCATGCAAAAACATATCAAAAGTCAAACAATTTTTGAAACTTCACAGGTGCATTTCTTAGGCATCATGGGGCATCGATGTAATTTTCGTTCAAATCGGATGCTTTCTTATGCCTTGGTTTAATGGGTTAACACAACTTCCTGATCTAGTCTGCCGTTTTCAGAGCTGCCTTTTTCCGCAATATGTTCATAAAATCACGAATACTTGCATGCCTGAATGGAAGAGGCATGGTCTGGGGGAGGACATGTCCCGCTCTTACACTGGATAAAACAATGTTCAATGGGCATAAAAGGCATAGATGAGTCCTCAGAATTGAGTCGCCTTGAATTGGGTGAGCAACTACGCGTATGATCTTATTGAAGCGGATGGCGGCCTTAAAGCCAGTTCTTTTCTTCGATTGACTAATTTCCTGACCAAAGAAGAAAGCAGAGATGTCGTTTGTACTCTAGGTGTAAATATACATTCGGAGTCACGATTCCGTTATTTCTTAAGCAAAACCAAGCCGCAATGCTGGGCCTGTTTGGAGCTTTGAGGCGAATGATCAGCCATTCCATGTCTGTCTACCATGTACAGCACCCACAAGGACAGCCACCTCACGCCTTTCTGTTTGCGCGCCACGCTAGCCTGACCCGCGGCGCTCGCAACTCCGGCCGTCGCGCTGCTTGTGAGACCGTGTTGCAGGGCCGTTCCGCACGAGCGCACGCTGTCATATGACCCAGCGGGTGATGGCTGGCAGCGGTGCCGGCTGATGGGACGAGTTCGGTCACAGCTGGGTCAGCAGCGCTGTCACTGGCCTCACCGGCCTTCCGCAGCATCGGCAGCTACGCCGTGCACGCTCTCTCAGTGGTCTCTCTCAGCGTTTTCTGGCGCGCTTGGCGAGGAGCAGATTCAAAATGACGCTGCCCTTGATCTGGTTTAAGAATAGGGGAGGTGATAATATGGAATGATTTCGAGCCCCCTCCCCCCAGAGCCTCCTTAATTCACGTAGTCGACTAGGCTGAGACAGAAAACAGTTTGCCATGCAGAAATCTGTTCCGCTCAGGTAGCCCACTAAGCACAACCTTTTACAGCGAAGCATTAGGTGTCTCATTACTTTATCAAAGCTAAAAAACAATACCAACCGTGTTGTTGATGACGAAGTTAAACAGTTTGTTTTCTTCTTGGATAAAACTAGTCCAACTTTTTCAATTTAGAACTTAAGCAGCCCGGACGTAAAGCTCATTTGAAGCACTGTCTTGTAGCAGGTGTTGGTAGCAGTACTAAGGCCAAATGATCAAATCAAACAAGCATCTTAATTGTTGGGCCGAGATAAGCCCAGTTACATTTTTATGTGAAATGACATTGCGCCACCGCCTTGAGTAGGCCAACCTGTCTGCGTGGGTCCTTCAGTTGACTGGATAACCTTGGCTGGGGCACGACCGGCCCAGGGTCCACTAATAGTACCAATATCAGCGGGGTCAGAACCAATGCTTCTACCGCGGTAGCGTCCTGGAACCTGTTGATGCCCGGAAAGTGTGCCAGAATCCAAAACAGAAATCGTGCCATCTGAGGCCCATTTTGGGAGCCTGAACAAAATGTTTTGACATATAACTTTGACGAAAACTGGAGAGTCACGAAAGGAACACCTTTTGTATGTAATTGAAGCCTGAACTTTGGGGTTGTTGGAAGAAGACCTTATTGAACCGGTCACAGAACACGATAAGAACCTCGCGGAAGAAGTGGGTGTGTTGAAAGCTCATTCTGAGCCAATATCCGCGTCTCCCTTTGCACTATAGTGTCATACGGAAGAGGCCATTCGAAATTGACCCTGGCCTTTCAATCTGCGCCTACTTTAACCCTATTTCCAACGGGCTCCCGGCTACCCCCATTTCCAATAGGGGGGGGCAGATTTCCCCTAAGATCTAGAAATCTACCCGGCCGAATTTTAAATTCAAATTGCAATCAATTCCTCTCGCGCTAAACTCTATTTTGAAAAAGAAAACTCCAAATATTGAAAATTGAGGGTAAGGGGTTGAAAATATACAAAATTTCTATCTTTCTTAGATTATCCGTAACTCTTGTCTCTTAAGCCTGATTTTCACGGAACTAGTATGATTTGGGAGGATATTGCTTGGAAATAGTCATATTTCTCATTTAGGCGAAATTAAAAATTCAAGGGCGGATCTAGGGGCAGAAATTTGTGGGTAATTGTATGAATTTTTTCATGTCTTCTTTTTGCAGAAATACACTCGCCAGGAACAGTGTGATATCTCTGATGTTTAAACAAAGTGCTCAAATGTAAGAAGTTATGTCAGAGGCAAATTCAGGGAGGCAAAATAGTGGGGTAAGAAACAAATTACCCCGCCTTTCAGGTATGACTATTTTTCAAGTTACTCCGCCTTTATCCACCCCTGCCCGATCCGGGGAACACTCCTGGATCCGCCTATGAATGAATGGTGTCCATTTTCTGTTCGGGCTAAATGCATATATACGATACTTTGCCCCATTCAATGCAGACAAAACACTAAAATACGTTTGAAGTTCGTAAACCCCCTAATTACGGTACCTGAGCACGCCTATGATTTCCTATCATCATATAATACACACATGGGGTCAATGCATGGTTATGCTTACCCCTCCCGAACATTCTGTACGCAATCTATTTACTTTGGAAGAGTTCGGATGGATAACATTGTAAGCCCCACATTTTGAGCTTCTGGAACCGCCTATGGCCAAAATTATATCAAAATACACATCAAGTGTCATCCTAAATCTCAGTAATAGCATTCAAACATTACAACTGCCGCCAATTCGTAACAGACAGCTTTATTGTAGGACAAACGCAACGCCGGCGACAATGCTCGGCTTCTGGATAAACCCCCCCAATTAGTGAGCCATACCTCTGAACAATATATTTTTCAAAATTTTCAGGGAACACGCGTTATCTAGTTTTAAGAAAAGTCACAAAGTTTCAAGAGCCTATCTCGAACCGTTTTGGAGATAACACAAAAAAAACTGAGGAGTGGGCAGTATCTGCCCCTGTAGGAAATAGGGTTAAAGCTCTGAGAGGGCTTTTATCATAACAAGAGTCATACATAAACTGGTGTCGCCAGTCCCTCAGGCGCCAGTAGATCGTTCGCGCGGTGTTGAAAATTTCAGCAGTGTCAACGTTTAAAAACAGGCATTGGAGACGCAGTGTTTTTTACCATGTGGTTTGGGACTTTGGAAAAGTGTTGGAGCGAAACATTTCACTAGCATTATTTTGTACGGCTTAAAGGGAATGTGGCACCTTCATAACGTGATTTTAGCTGAGATAGCCAAGTTGTAAAGCAAGTCGGTAAACCCGGTACTCAATATATCATTTGTCTTTGAACTCGAGATTTCCGTAGAAAAAAGCTAAAACCTACCTACAATGTACCCCTCATGTACCTCTCGCAGAAGGCCACAGTTGTCATGGCTGCTGGTGTAACGACATATGCTGACGTCACGATGAGCATCAGCCAATCGAAGCCCTTGAAGCTTTTCAAGTATGGTAGTGGTTTCCAGATCATGACATCATCGACAGGCAGGTATTTGTTTCTTTTTTTAGAGGTGTATTTAAAAAAACAAAATATTGTGCTTATTATACATTTTTCAGAGAAATCATAAGTGGTTTCATTATTTTCGGCTAAAAGTACGCCTAATTACACTAAATTCCAGGATTCGACCAAGGTCCCACATTCCCTTTAAACCGCACGCCGGGAAAAACATCGCGCAGTGGAATGTTCACCTCAATAAAAATATTACAAACAAGGCGTACAAAAAGTACCCCAGAGTACCGCGCTAAAAATGCAACCAATTGTTTGTCGGCATGTCATGAGCAATGTGGTAAGTGAGGAAATGCTGCCTTTAGATGCCAATCCGGCGCTGCAAAGCATTTCAGTGCAATCTTTCATTGCTTAGGGAACGCGTTATCCGTGTCTCTTGGATGGATACCACAATAATAAATACACTCTCCAGTGTGCTATGGGAAAAAACAAGCAATCTCTTACGCCTTTCGAAACTCTAGGTTGCTCCAGATTGCCCATGACCGTCAACCATTTTTGATCAGTTTCATCCAGTGCTCTGGAGAAGCGGGCACTGAAATGCCCCCATATTTTTCCTAGGCGACCGAAAATCCATTCAGAGCTAGCAAGTCACAACATGCTTCTATTTGAGGCTATGGCTATGTCGCTGTGGCGCTACCTCGGGCTCGTGATATGTCACTGGATCTTTGGAAGCGGGAGAGGGAATGGGGGGACGTGACCCCCTACTCGAGAATAAGGGGATATCCCCAAATTTTGGACTTTGATTTTTTTGAAATTTTCACCCTGTTTCCAGCATAAATCTACATAAATATTTTGGTGCAGTGCATCGTCGTTAGCGTTTAATATGCAGCAGAAATTCTAAGAACCTGTCTCCCACCCAGTTCATCGCCAGTCCGGGGTCCGTCCCCCAGTAAAAATGATGTGGCTACAGTGGCAGATCCAGGGGGAAATCATTTGCCCCCCCGACGGAAAAGCTCGGGGCAAAACTATGTTTTTGCCCCCACCCCTCCCAAAGCGGTCGACCTCCCTTTTGCCCCGACTCTTTTTAGTTTGTAAGCAAGGTTTTGGTGCTTCAACTCCCAACTTCAAATAGAAACGGTTAAGTTCAGTGTAAATATTGGGCTTTGGTTAGGAAAAAAGCATCCTGAGTCCATATTTTTCACCCCGTGATGTTTTTATTTTTGTTGGCCTTTCGCCTCAAATACCCCAAATTCTAGCTTCGTCATATTGTAGCACAATTTTTCACCGCGTGACGTTTTTTCCTTTGGTTTGCCCCTCCCAAACCGACCGGCTAGATCCGCCACTGCGTGGCTACGTCCCTGTACACACTTCCTTGGCTTACGGGTAATGCTGGAAAAACCACGAGGGGACAAATTTTGCCTTCACGCGAGCGGGTGTTAAAAGGAAAGCAGCGAATGGAATAAGATACCTGTTCAGAAATTTAACTCATTTACATATCCATTTCGTAGCACTGCAAGAGTATCCTACAAAAACGGTTTTCAGTCTCTTCACCATAAGAAGGACACGATCGAGGATGGAAGCTTTTTTCCACAATATGCAGCTATATCCGCTCTTGAATTGACATACCACCTTCCAATTTAGGCGCTATTTCCACCTGGTTGGAAACAGGCTGTTGTGTTCGGTTGGCCCGCCCCGATTGCGTAAACCGGCTATGAACTTGACAGGTACAGTCTCTATACGGCAGTATAGCGCCGTATCCCAGTAACCCCGTATCCTTGGACTGAGGCCAATAGATTACCGAAAACAACGGCTTGAACCAATCTTAATTGTCATCCAAATATTGATATTCGGGCACTTGAGAAAAGGCCCAGAACAACATCAAGAAGAGTTATCTTCGTGAACTGTGGGAACCACCCATATTGCATTGTAGCGTTTAAATGTTTGCTGTGAGGGCTCTTTGTTCTGAATGAAGATTGGCTGTTTCTCGGTTACTGACAGAAAGGAAATATTTTCACTGTGTGTACCGCTCGAATTTTGGGCATTTTTACCGACCTAGAGTTTGACAAATTACGAAATCACGTCACTCATGAAAGACCATTTCAAAAATACCAAGCTTTGTGCAGCAAAACTGAAAAGAATTGGTTCTGCATTTTTGCCATGATCCGAAAAAAACGAAATAAAAATTTTAGAATTACAAAAACGGGTGCCAAACTAGGATTTTTCTGACTACATATTTGGAACCTTCGCATAACACTGTATCTGAAATAAGGAAAATACCAGGTAGATGGTCTCCTTAGTCTCTTATGTATTAGTTGATGCAGCGTGAAGAAATATATCATATCGTAACATCTTACGCCAATGACCTTGAATGACTTTCACCCCAAAATTCCATCAAATTTGTTTGTGTCCTTCTCTGTTTGAACTTAGTCCGTTTTCAGTATATTCCTGACTTTTTCCGCATAATATCGGCATTTCCTAAAGGTCCTCTGCACGGCCAAGATTCACCCTTTATGACCTTGTTTGACCGTGAAGATATTAACCTAGGTCAATGAAAGTTGGTCATAATGTAGACAGATGAAGTTCCCACACACTCCCAAACGGGCACTTCTCTAAGTTTCTTGAATGTTTAAATCTCAGGCAGTCTACCAGCCCCCCCCGCCTTTTTCATTGCGCATTAATGCCAGACCCCTCTCCAGTGCGGATTTTAACGCCTCCACAACATGCCCAAGCTTGACTGGTTAAGCTATCCCTTATCAACACTGTTTTAATATCCGCACTAAATAGGGCCAATAGAAAGCTTACTGCGCGTTGTTCACTGGTCTTACTCGTCCCAAACAAGTGGAAAGCGTCCACCAGGTCGTCTTTTAATTTCCCATTGTATACCGTTTCCTCTCTGAACACCGTTTCTGAAACCACCAGACCCTTACCCCGGATTCACGAGGAGCTTCAGTACGCTCTCTTTACGTACCGGTCACGGAAACGGACTTATCTAATTGCCTGACGGGGAGTCCCAAAGCCCATCTCCCTATCACATTATTTGATAGTTCCCTCCCTGCGCTCGGTAGGTAAATAGAACGCACTCGAACTGCTCATGTATCCAGGCTAAGTGGCCCGGCCTTCTTGTAAGGGAGATGTAGCAGTCCTGTATAGCAGCTCCGTCCTAGGTGACGGTTCACATCCGCTGGGGCAGCCAAAGTGCCGGTTGCGCCATGCCGCTATTTACTGGGCCGGAGGAGCCCGTCTGAATCCCCAGGCTTGCCGGCGTTTTTCCGAGGCAAACGGGACGGCTGTAACCGTCGCGGCCGGTGAGACCAGACTGTTGGGACCTAACGTCTGCTGTACGTCGCCTGTCTGCTGTAGTTCGGTCCGCCCCATCTCTGTCTGACATCTGTCAGCTGCAGGCAGAGACGGATCCAGGGGAGAGGGGCAGTCCGGTCATGTTCCCCCGAAGTGAAATAGAGGGGGTCAAACTCTCTTTACCCCCTCCCCCTTCCGTCAGCAGACCGGTGTGTCATAATAGATAAGTTTAAGAAGGGCACGTTTGTCAGAAAAAAACAATTTTACACGGTTTTGTTCTTTCATGGGATACATTTTTGAAAGTGAAGAATTTATTCACTACAACAGTTCAATCGTGCCAGCCGCGACCGAAGCCAAAATCTTTCGCCCTCATCGACATGGCTTTGGCCTCCTCCCAAAAGAACCGGCTAGATCCACCGCTGACTGCAGGCCGTTCTGCTGTCTGCTCTGCTGTCTGCCTCGCCACTGTCCGCCAGTGTGTGGTGGAGAAGTTTGGCTGCTGTCTGTCATAGTATACAGATGAATCAGTCATAGTCATATAGATGAGTCTGCTCCATCCCTACCTGCTGCCTTTGTGCTGTTGGTCGGTCTGCTCCATCCCTGTCTGTGTGTTGTAGGTCGGTCCGGATGCTCCCTGTCTCCTGTAGATTGGTCTGGCTGCTGTCTGTCTTCTGTAGATTGGTCTGGCTGCTGTCTGTGAGTTGTATATCGGTCCTCCGTATGCTGAAGGTCGGTCTGGTTGCTGTCTGTAAGCTGTAGATCGGTCTGGTCGCTGTCTGTAAGCTGTAGATCAGTCTGGGCGCGTCTGTAAGCTTTAGATCGGTCTGGTTGCTGTCTGTACGCTGTAGATCGGTCTGGTTGCTGTCTGTAAGCTGTAGATCGATCCACCATCTCCTGTAGGCCGCTCCACTGCCGGAGCAGCGTGCGGTGACGGCCGGCCTTGCCCGCTACCTTCACCCGATCAGCGCCAGTGGGAGAGCCCGCTCACGCGCCGCACCACTCAATGACGGCCGCATCGATTCAAGGCAGAGACTGACAGCTGCCGTGAGATAGCTGGTGTGCTTTTAGGTGAAGGCTTCTTCGGTTCAGGGTCTTTAAATTCACTTATGATATCATCGGTATCAGAGGCGTATTCATGGGTCAGTTCCAGAAAAATGGTTGAGACAAGGCTACCGGATTTCTTGGCTTAAATAAGCCAAGGTATATTGGTCTCCAAAGAAGCTAAATTGCATTTTAATTTCATTCACATGCAATATTCACTTGACCTTAACGGTCGTTTTTAGGCCAATTAGGCTATTGCAGGATCTTTCTTAACCAAATTGCACCTGACATCCTTATCTCCACCGTTTTGAGTGAAGGGCACTGGAACATTCCCTCTCCTCAAGTTATGTATCCACAAACCAATGGTCATTGAATCGTATCCAGGGAAATTCCTCGATCCCGGGGCATACATTTTTCATTAACTGCTGGGAATGAAATAATAAAAACATAAGGCATTGCTAAAACTTTACCCAAAAATTACTTTTAATTTGTTTTTTTCTTTTCGACTTTTGTTTACCCCTCTAACAGTAACTTTGAGTTATTTTAAGTCCACTACCTGCTACTCCACTAATTTTTACATTCCATGAAGTGCTGGACCATTTTCTATAATGACTGTAACTTTGAAACACCTTTTGGCGATGAGGGAAATCCATTTCCTAGCGCAGCACACCACATTTGCGGTTTACAGAGTGGACATCTAGCTAAACCCTTGGACACCTACCATTCATTCATCAATAAAAGAAGAGGCGTGGGAGGAAAATGACGGAAACGTCCGTACAGAACCCTCTTCTCTGAGCAGGTGCTACACCGGAGAAACTAGCTGGTGTCGGTGGAGGACAATGTAGGTGTTTCGGTTTTGTGGATCCACGTGATGGGTCGAGAACGGGCCCTGGCGCTGCCTGGGTTTTACCAGTGTGGAAAGCGTGTGTATGGTTCTGCTGTTGCTCCGCTGCGGCCAATTGAGAACTTAAGCTGTTTCAACCAAGGTTGAAGTGATGCGGTTTTCATGTTTACAATGGCAAATGATGCCATCAGGAATCCAAATGTCCTAGCGATCCAGATACGTCTAAGCTCAGGCGGACTCGTCTGGTGATGTGATAGCGGGACCCTATCGCGACGGTGCAATATATTTGGGAATGGAGATATGGAGAACATATCCCCCTGAGTTACTATCCTGCTAGAGGGCGTGTAAGATCTTATTAGTTCTACTGACGCCCTATATTCCCCCTGATAAACCTTTTCAACACCGTGATATTAAAGATGTCGAGTTTGTAAAGCTATCCAATAGCCTATTCAAGGCTAGCTTATAAAAACATAAACGGGATGCGAGGCTTTGATGGAGCACCTGCCTTCCGAGCCACAGGTCCTGGCTTCATGTCCCGGCAGAGCCTCTGAATAAGTTGATCTGCTCTCCCAAAATCTCTCCCAACAGGATCAGAGAGTTGGCGACCCCGTATAGCCCTGGCAGTTGATGTGTCCTTAAACCTGAGCAATGTCATCATAATTCTTGATAACAATCGGAAAATAATTAATTCAGTAACCAAGCCTAGCTCACTGTGTGGATGTCAGTGTGAAAGCCTGAAATACGTGATTGTGCCATACTTCTTTACGAAAGCTTGATCTTACGGCAGTGAGAGATGTTTCTCCCACGTATGCCACTTATTAACCGTTTAAAGCGGATTTCATGCGACAATGCTGTCTACTGCGGAATTTAAAGACTATAACATCATACCACTCAGTATGATTCAGGGCAGTTTCACTCAACAGTAGTATTATGCAACATCAAGTAGACGTTTGAAATGTAGGAGGTTATCATTTCCAATTGGTGCGTAAGCCTTCTGTGAGCTTTGTGACAGTCCAAACCCACTGTTTCAAGGGAGAAATTACGCAACACATTTCGGTGCAAAGCTGCGACTTCCTACAATATTGTAACCTTTGGGGCTTACCGATGCACGGACTGTGAGAGGCTATGTGGCGTCACCAACTCCTTCCTTTTTGGAAGGGTTTCCGGAGAGTTCAGTTCCTTGTTCAGGAAATCCGCCGGTCCTTGAATCTGGGTCACCTGCGTGGAAGGTGAACAGGCTAATCACCACCACACCGCAATAATTATAATTGTTGGGGTTTAACGACCCACCAACTGTCAGGGTCATACGGCGTCGCCAACTCTCACCCTGTTGGCAAGGATTTTGGGGATCAGATAAACTTATTCAGAGGCTCCGTCGGGACTTGAACCCGGGACTGGTGGCTTAGAAGACAAGGGTGCTATCCACTAAGCCATCTCATCCCCACTACCACACCGCATCTGGTTGAGGAAGGCGAGTGCGCAATCCCAATCAGCAGGGAAAAACGTTGATTAATTACGGCGGTGGTCAATATGATTGAATTGGTACTGGTTTAGTGGATTAACTTTTCACCTTCTAAGAGGGGCCTTGCGAACGGGCACAAACCCATTGAAATGTATTTTACTGAAGGAAAAGTCCTCCCCAATTGATATGTTATGAAAGGAGGCCGGGTGGCCTCGTGGCTTCGTTGCCCGTCTTCAGATCGGATAGAATGGATTAACGTGGGTTCAATCCCCACAGCGGTAAACCGCCTTCCGTGTCCGATCTGACCCGGTGGAGAGGATCTTGAAACACCTACGCCAATGCTCCCTGTAATTGGGCAAGTGTGCCTGTTGGGAGTGGCCCTAATAAAAAACAATAGTTTGCTTGAGAGATGACGTAAAGCAATGTTTGGACCCCTCTTTCGCTTGTGGAAGCCATGGCTGGACTGCCCCCCCTCACATGCGGGATCTGTATTTGCTTTTGCACCCCCTGCCGGAAATACTTCCATCTTATCAAATATAGTAGCTGCATTGCCAACTTCAGCTTTATTCCTTATTAAGAAAATTCGTTGCGACTTAGCCAATGGAGATGGTAGCTGCATTAAAAATTAAAAGCATGAGAGATAGCAAAACAGACAGTGCCTTTTTTGGACCCTCTTCTTGTTTTACTCATAATTGAGATATTTACTAGTCGTTGTCTATAAGTATCAATCAACAGAGCCACATTTATCACTGAATTGGTTTTTTATCTAAATAACACGCGCATTGACGGGAGACTGAGCCTCCTTTGCTTTGACGGGAAGGACAGGTACCCGCCCCACAAAGTCTCAAGAACCACGATAAATAGCAAAAAACGGTTAATGGCTTTGGATAGCTTATCGAAATCTGGATAGAAAATATTCTATTCATATTTTTCAGGTCATATTTAAGGTCATAGAGGTCAAGGTATGCTCCATATTTTCAGTCACCACTTGTGAACTCCCATGAGTAGATAAGCAAAAAAATCCAGGCAATTTAAATCTTCGCAGCAAGCCGAATCGAATGATATATGGCCTCGCTAGGTAACATCGAGGGTTCGGCCTGACCGGGGGTTAAGTCAAGGTCGAGTGAGACCACAATGCATATTATAAGAACTGCAAGGATATTATCAACACAAACCCGTTAAAATAACCGCTGTACCACCATCCATTACTAAGTTATTCAGTTTAAACCATTTGTTTCGTGTATTTCCAATGGCGAAGTTGCAGCTGGTATTTGACCTTAGGTCATGACATAAAAAAATCCCGAAAAACGTTTTGTATTACCCAGCACGCCCATTATGTAATATAAATTTCAGATCTCAAAATTAACCCTGTTCTTACTTATATTCTCTTAAACTTTTTTAGAGCTGAGACTTAACCCGCAATGGTGACCTGACCAGAAATGATCTACACCCAAATTTTGAGAAAAAAATTATAGAAATAATCAGAAAAGGTATACTAAGGCAGACCACCACCACCACCGTTTATTATATCTCCAAAAAAAACTAAAAATCCTAAGGGAGTGTGTGCCCCATCCCCCGTCAATACCGTGTTAAAATAGAACAGCTCCCAGTTGTAGTGCCTTTGGGTGAAGATTAGGCCCATATAAAAGTGGTTTTGTGAAGAAAGGGTGATTGCTGAGCTGGAAAAGACATCTGCTATGAAATTGTCTGCTTCAAAGGCACATCTTGCCCCATGAATGTTCGGTCACTGGCTTTAGAATATTATATATACTAAACTATATGGTTGTGGTATATTACTCTGATGAATATGGAAATGCAATGAGAGCAAAGACGTTCTATTTTGAAGACACTTTTAATGGACTGTACATCTTTGGTGGTCGGGGTGGCGTCACGTGGCATTTGAGAATGAAGCCTCGATTTGAACTGGACCCATGCGTGTCAGGCTCGGAGATTGCGGCTCTGGGTGTTAGTGGTGTGCGTATAACAGACATGACATGTTGCAGATGTTGGCCTCCGGTGGGGATGCCAGCGAACTAGAGGAGGGCTGTACTCTCCGGAAGGGGCTGCTCTGGTACTGCCGCGACACCCTTCTCAGCCGCTGGAACTGGAAGCAGCGCTACTTCATTCTGACGCAGGACTACCTCTCCTGCTTCAAAAAGGCCAAGAGCGAATACTCGGACATGGGGACCTTTCTGTTCAAGGTCAGTATATATCGTGCGGGTCAGATCTGTGGCTTGTACATACATACAGCGGCATACCACGACTGCGCTACCGGAGGAGTGACTCGGGGGCCCTTACCCGTTGAGGATTCCCAAACAAAGGACCTTTATCCGGAGGAGAAGGGAAGGACCTCCCTTCTCCTGCAAGCTACAGAAGCCCGTGCGGAAGCAGAGGGCCAACAGGACCATCACTCCCCGCCTATAGAAAGCATAGCTGACTAGAGGGGGCCTTACTGCTAATATGAGGCGCTGGGGATAACAGTGGGTCTTACTGGTTCAGAGGCTCTTCTTGCTAAAGACGGCAAGTGGACCCTAAATGCTACAAAGGGCCCCGCTGGCCACAGTGGTTTTCTTTCCTAAAGAGGGCTTGACGGTCATAAATTAGTAGTGATCCCCTAGAAATTAACATCATGTTTCCTATTTCGTGAGTTTTTAGTTTACATTGCCGGGTTTTATGAATATTTATAGCCTGTAACCCGCTCCTCGCGTGTCACTTTTAGTTTTCCTTATGTGCCTCGTCACTTTCTCCACCCCGTCGCTGCTATCGTCGCTGACTCTGTGACCTGTGACCTCCCCCCTCGCTGCCACTGGCACCATTCACTCTATAACCTGTGATCTTTCTTCCACTCAGCTTCCACGTGCGTCGCCGACTCTATGACCTGACCCGAGCTGCCGCCGGGTAGCTGGCTCTGACCTGTGATCTGCCCCAGCTGTCGCTGGCGACTGTGTGACCTGACCCGAGCTGCCGATCAGGGGGTCGGCTTTGACCTGCGATCTGCCCCCAGCTGCCGCTGTCGACTTTTGTGACTCTTTTCCCAGTCCCCAGCGGCCGCTGGCGACTCTGTGACTTGACCCCAGCTGCCGCTGGGGTCGCTGGCTCTGACCTATGATCTGCCCCCAGCTGCCGCTGGTGACTCTGTAACCTGTGCCCTGCCCTCAGCTGCCGCTGGCGTCGCTGTCGGGGGTGGAGTGGCAGCGCATGCGCGGCCAGGCGGCAGTCGCCGTCTCCGACCCCGGAGAGGGTCGGATCCTCATCCGAGCCAACCACGATACCCTCGACCAGTGGTACAAGGTGAGAGCAAGGGTGAGGCCTCGAATTTGTTTAATATGGCGGGACCAGACCGGGTGATAGAAACTTAATATTTTTTCATATTTTTAGAGAATTTAAAAGATCATTGCAAAGTTGTTGCTGTGTAAATGAACTTACAGTCACAAAGATCTGACAAGGAGCTAATTTGCTATCAAGTTCGTTATCCTAATGATTACAGTGCTACCAATGGTTCTGGAGAATGAATGAGCAGCCAAAAGTGGAAGTACCTTTTCTGCAAAGTACCATCGCCCGATCCCCACGCTCCCATGGTGATGCCCCAGGGGAGAAAGCACCGCCATTTTTCAAATTTAATCCTTTTGCGACTCATGCCGTCTTGAGAATGCTTGTATGCTTCGCTTTTGCCAAAGTACTTATTACTTACTTAGTTATGCTACGTACTTATTAACTGCCTGCCGTGGAACTACTTAATTCAATAACTGGCTTCATCTAGAAGTGGCGGCATCCCCGTGAGTGATAATACTGAATGAACATGTTTATCTAAATGAATTTTCATCCAGTGATGCAAAATCTACACGGTCAGAGACGTCGGGCATATAGAGTTTGACTTCTCTTTGTAATGGGCTGATAAGGCGCCCCTCAGAAATCCAGGTGACCGGTCGTTATAGTAAACGAAGACCGCGCTTCCCTGCTTCTACTCTATTGATGGAAGGCTGGCTCCTCAGAGGCCTTCTATGGCTAATGTCGTATAAACCGGGGCTCATTCTGAACATTCATTGCGCACATTCGGAGCCAAACAGCCGAGTCGTCTATTTGTTCGCTCGTATTAGCTAAGAAAGTTCAGAACTGACGAGTGCTATTTAGATAGAGCACCTGATGTACCCGTAACATCCGTACATTCAGGAGCCAATTAGCTGACCACCAGACCCCCGGGTGACACCGCCGGCTTCTGTGAACTGCCGGTGTGCTACCCAGTGACATCGATCTCACTGCCGACGTTGCAGAGACTGCGGTGACCCGGCACTGACCCCTGACCTCCGAGACAGGCGGCCGACCCCAGTGCGGTGGTAGCGGTTCACATGTTGGCCGTGCGGTGCTGGTTTTATTGCTTCCGTAACGAGCACTTCGTTGCGACCCTGAGGTTATTGTGTTACTCGAGTGACTAAGTTTGCCTACTTGAACTTCACCGTTAGTTCCATTACCTGATATTGGACAGCCTCAGGGCCTCTGATATGGTATTGCGCCATATGCAAGCCCTGTCGGCAACGTTAATAGCTGGCTCCACCGAAATGACTATTATTCAAACCGCAGCCGAGGCTACAGAGCTGTCGCACTTCGCTTAAAACGCTGAATGCTTGACAATACAAAAGCCCCTCACACCCCAAATAGTAACCCTATTCACATCAATCAGCTATAACTATGTAAAGAATGGCATTCTTAGAATAAAGAGGAACACGGGAAGGAACAAATTTGACCTTAAGAACAGAGTACCTACTAATATATAATATTTAGCCCGGAAAAACAGACGCTGCAAAGTAACTTAACGCCCGCCCCGCTGCGAGGGGCCAAATTTCCCTTTCTTATTTTCCCTGAATAACGCAGAAACGACGAGACGCAGACCAATGCAACTTACAATGCCTTACCGGTCAGTTTTACGTATCTGAGTCAATGTTTAAGTCAGGTCAGGTCAAGGAGCTGTTCAAGGACGTGCTACCCCACCTTAAAACCCAAAATCACGAGTTAAAAACCGCGCCAAAAGAACATCTGCCAGCTGATCTTCCGAGCAGCTTCCTGACAGGCGATCTCACCTTGCCCAGCAGCACTGTTCACTGCTGACCAGAGCCTGGACCGTCAGTGGTCAATGGTCACTGACCAGAGCCTGGGCCGGCAGTGGTCACTGACCAGAGTCTGGGCCGGCAGTGGTCAATGGTCACTAACCAGAGCCTGGGCCGGCAGTGGTCACTGACCAGAGCTGTCTCTGACCAAAGCCAGAGACGGCTATTGGTCACTAACCATAGCCGTCTCTGGCCAGGGCCCGGCTGGCTGGTTCGCTTTCGGCCCGCTGTGATCACTGACCAAAGTCTGAGGCCAGGAGTGGTCCTTAACCCGAGCTGCTGGGTGTGGCAGGTGCTGAAGTCAGCGTCGGAGAGCAGCCGGGAGCGGCGGCGATACCTGCGTCTCTCCAGCACCAACCTCAGCACGCTGGCCCTCAGTGACTCCAGTCCGGCCATAGACCGGCTGTGTGAGCGGGTGGAGCGGCAGGTGTGGGGCGGTTGCACCACCGGCTCCGGCTCCGGCTCCGGCAGGCTGATGCGGCGGCAGAAGAGTGAGATGGACACGGGTCTGGTGCTGCGCCGGCAGCTTCACTACGCCAGTCAGAAGCGGCTCAACCGACACTCCAGTCAGTGGGCTGCGCAGAAGATCGGGGGTTGGGGGAGACTCCTGTCATTGCTGTCATTGCTGTAAAAAGATGTGCATATATTTGGTGGCTTATAGCAGCCTTTTTTCTCGGTTTGGCTTTACCTTGACAATGACTGGCATTAGGAACCCATACACATACTGTCTTCTCCATCTTGTCTATTGTTACCGGGGCAAACTTTTAAAGGTGCTCACGGATCTGTGGTGGCTGCTGCCGACAGTGATGCCTGAAATGGAGCTGTTCAGCTCACCGCAGCATCGACCGGACACCAATGACGTCATCAGGCACGGCTGCGGCACTGGTGACGTCATTGGGCGGGGCTGCGTCCTGCGGCGACACAACGACTCTCTCGACTCGGCAGGTCAGTGGGGTGAACTGTATGAAAACTTTGATTATTGGACTTGGACTCTGGGCAGCTGCCCTCCTCGTCAGACTCTTGGCTAGTGCTGGAGACGAAATATGTATGGCCTCTGCTTTCTACCCTGCCCAAGTGGGGTCTCTAATAGAGCCTCTACAAGCAAAAATGTAGTTTCCACGTGAGGGACTCGATGGGGAAAATATAACACTCCAACGGGCATGCTTGCTTTCAAAAGGAGTCGTCAAAAATATTTGACTTGAGGCTCCAGACAATACTGTGGAAACCTATACTCTTTTTTGGTTTTTCTTGTGGATCAAAGAGTTTTTGTTGCATTGCAAAGTGCTGCTAGCGTGAATTGATTTTTGAAACGGAAGACTTTTCCCCTCGCCATAGGCCTTTTTATCCTCGGATAATCACCAAAGCCATCGTTCAGGAGAAGTTATTTGAGTACCCATGCAGGACGTCATTTTTCCCCAGAAGTAATAATTGTTTCATGATTTTGAGTCAATTATTCTGAGAATAATTTTTCCAGAAGATAAAGAATCGTAAAATAGATTCGAAATATCCTATAAAGGCGTGTTATACATTACCAGAAACTAAATCCCGAAAAATTTATTTGAGTGTTAGCCAACAGAGGCGGTGCCTCGCCTCCGAGCCCCTTCCCTCTTGGAAGCAGTCCTGCCTGTTTTAAGTGATATACCTTGTTTTCAAGACGACCTAGTTATGAAAAATTCGCCCGTTATGTTTCAACTGAAAAATTTCAATGTCAGGTATCAGCTCGGTTTTTGCCCCACGGGCGTTTTACTCGTGATAAGAATGGTACAGCAGTACCTATGATCCAATCTGAGAATCGGAAGCAGAGCTGCAGGACCACCAGCCTAGAGCGGACCAAAGAACATGTAACTAACCAGACTTTGATCCCAGACCTTGCTCTGTTTTTTTTTGTTTTAATTATTCACGGAGACCCCTGCGGACGCTAAGTCGCACTTTCACTCCGCAGGTCACTCGCCATCCACAACGCCATCTAAGTCATCAGTGAGCAGCTCAGAGGGCTCGGCCGTTCACACCCGCGCAGGTGGCGCTCGTCTCGGTCGCACCTCAGTTGCGGAGTGTGCTACCAGCACCGGTAGCTCCGCCACAGAGGGCAGCACAGGGGTGCGTCTGGGCAGCTCTGTGCGGCGGCAGAGCCGTGGCTACATGGCAAATGGTCTGTCGAGTGAACACGGCCGACCTCGGAGTATGGTGTACGACCTGCCAACGCCCATCGAATACGTACACACTGAGGTGGTGATGCGGAAAAAGGTGAGGCGCCTGAGCACAGAGGTCTAAACTAATGGCTAGACTGTCTCCTGCACAGACAAATGTCGAGTGTCTCCTCATTACTCCCCACCCCTCCCCCTTGACAAGATAGTAGTATAGTGGTGACTTTATTTTGTTGACAAGACAAATTCAATAGAATCTTCACAAAGAATCCTAAACAGTCATTTGACTGGGGGCAAACTTCTATATAGGATCGCAAGACTCTGCATAAGCGGGTAAAAACGTATGCGGCGATTGGGTCTTGAACACACAAACTTCTAATTTTCAGATCACTGCGCTATGCCCTCGGGTTGAAGTCACGCGCTAGTGCCTTAGAGCGTAATGCTGAGATGGACCTCGAAATGGGTCATTTCAGAATTACAGTTTGACCATTATTTATAAAAGTTCAAAAACCTAAAATAATATTAGCTTCGAAGAATGACTATGCTTTGAATGCTTTTTTAATTAAGCAGACAAAACAATATATGCCAATCATTTCTCTGCCTCTCTACCTGTCTCTCGATTTGCCTCAATCGATTATTTTACCAACATTGCTGTGTCTTACCAACTATCTGGAGATATGCTGATAAACTCTAGGAACCGGGCGGGCACTACTAGTATTTCTAGAGGTGACTGCACATAGCAGAAGGTTTTACTCTAGGCGGCTTACTTTAATTGGAGGTAGTTTGTGGTGTATTTAAATGGTTATCCTTTCTCGGAATGAGACAATAACCGCATGGGATCGCTGCAGCTTCAACTGAGGGAAAACGTCACGAGCGTCTCCTTTGGGCGATGTGTCCGGGTTAGTTCTGTCTCCGACACTCCTACCTGTGTACCGAATTTTCTAGATATCTGCCTGAGCAGTAAAATAAAGACTGGGAGCTAGCTTGGAAACCTTAAGATATCGAGATCTCAAAAGGAATAATTATGCATGTTCTTGAACTCTAGTACCTTTAAGAATGGATGAGTCAAATTCACGAGCTATAGCTTAATGTACGCCCTGCGATTATTATCAAAATTGACAAACATTTTGGCACATTTTGAGATCAGTCGCTCACCGGCTATTCTCTGTAACAGATCGTACCAGTCGGCTGCGAGGGGAGCATCTGGCGGAGCTGAGGGCTGAGAGCCGTCGCAGTTGCGATCTCAGTCTTCTGCACGGACACCCTGCGGTTCAGCGTACGTACCAGCCGTGAGCCGAGGAGGTGTGCGCACCAGCAGTGCGGTACAGCGTGCGTACCAGCCATGAGCGGTGGTCCAGCGTACGTACCAGCCGTGAACGGCGGTCAGACATAGTACCAGCCGTGAATGGCTCAGCGTACGAACCAGCCGTGAATGACCCAGCGTATGTACCGGCCGTGAATGACTCAGCGTACGTACCAGCCGTGAATGGCTCAACGTACGTACCAGCCGTGAATGGCTCAGCGTATGTACCAGCCGTGAATGGCTCAGCGTACGTACCAGCCGCGAATGGCTCAGCGTACGTACCAGCCGCGAATGGCTCAGCGTACGTACCAGCCGTGAATGGCTCAGCGTACGTACCAGCCGTGAATGGCTCAGCGTAAGTACCAGCCGTGAATGGCTTAGCGTACGTACCAGTCGTGAATAGCCCAGCGTACGTACCAGCCGTGAATGGCTCAGCGTACGTACCAGCCGTGAATGGCTCAGCGTACGTACCAGCCGTGAATGGCTCAGCGTACGTACCAGCCGTGAATGGCTCAGCGTACGTACCAGCCGTGAATGGCTTAGCGTACGTACCAGTCGTGAATAGCCCAGCGTACGTACCAGCCGTGGCCGGCGGCGGCCCTGCCGCGGCGCGCCTGCGCTCAACTAGTCAAAACGCACTACTCACACAACCGAGAGCTCAGCGAGGCTACGGTTATGTAGGCTCCCTTCAGTAAGTGGGAGCACGGTGGAGATGATCTAGTGTGGGGATCACATCGAGTGTCCCCTAAAGAGGCTGATTGTCCTATAGGCGCCCAATAGTCCTGCGTTGTGATTGGATGACTGTGAAGGTTTTACAGGAGATGTTTCTGGCTGGTGGGCCAGCCTCCCGACGTGTGACCGAGCAATGAACGGCAGATAGTCCACTGGCCTCTGAACAGCTACACTCTGAATATGCAATACCTGTGGCGCGACGGACTGATGGTTCAAACTGGCTGTGTTCAAGGATTTGTATCGAATGATAGCCGAACAGCCTGTAAGTGGTGGTCTTTGTTGAAACAAACTTGGTGTGAACACCGGATGGAAAGTTCGTGAGGTTCTGAAGTGAGCCACTGCAGAATGTGTTATAACCTGTTAGAAATCTGGTGGTAACCTTATCTTTAAACTGTTCAAAATAAGAAGATATTCCGTTACTTTGCTCATGATGTTTTTTTAGAATTGTTATTTGTACAAATGTTGTACTGGATTAACACGCGCATTGACGGGGGCGGTTACCCGCCCCCTCCCTCGGGTTTTTCGGAGATAGCAGCAAAACGGCGGCGCGTAGCGCCGCCGTACTTGGCATACCTTTTCCCTCATTATTTTTACAACTTCTGTGAAAATTTTAAGGTAGGTCATCTCAGGTCACGTCACCAGTGCAGGTCAAGTGACCCGACCTCAAAAAAGTTTAAGATAGCATACGTCGGAGCAGGGTGAACTTATCCGATTGAAACTCATACCACATAATGGCCACACCGAGTTCTCTAAAGTATGTTCCGGTATTTTTGATATCGATGACCTAAGATCAGGAACGAGGCATGACCTCTCCATTGGAAATACATGGGAAAAATGTTTTTTCGGAATAACTCAGTAACGGATGGTGATAGAGCATTTATTTTAGCTGCATTAGACTCGCCTGGGCTTTCCGGTTTTAATGATATACATTTTATATAATTTGAGCCTGACCTGACCTCAGGTCAGGTCAAATCCTTGATTTGACCTAGCAAGGTTAAATTATATATCATTCGATTCGGCTTGCTGAGAGGATTCATACAGTTCAAGTCGTTTTGCTCTATCTTTACTTTTTCAGATGTAATGGCCGAAAAACTGAATTTACATGTTATCCCTATGACGGCATGTTTTGACCTTTCGTGACCTTAAATGTGACCTGAAAAAAGGTTCAAATGTTCTCGATGGAGAAGTGGATGAGCAGGCCAACGCCGTTTACCGTTTTTCGCTACCTACCGTGGTTCTCGAGATCTTAGGGGGCGGGTACCCGCCCCCGTCAATGCGAAGGTGGCTCAGACCCCCGTCAATGCGCGTGTTAATGAAGAAGCCCCAAACTGATATGGGATTTGTTAGTTTGCCCTGAGCCGTATAGGATGAAATACACTCGCAGAATCGTTGGACTCTGAAGCGGCACCATGTGCGGAATATGCATATTTTTCTAGTAGCAGGTACATACATTTCGTTTTGAATATTCTGCTGCCGAGGTAAATCTTAAAATTTCTTATAAATTGAGGCAATACTTGGGTCATGGCTAGACATATGACCATTGCGGATAAGTGCTGACTTGCAGGCGGAAGATACTGACTAGTATATTAAAAACAACACAATTTTCTCGTTTTTATCACGTAGGCTGCTTGCCAGAATGGATGTTTCCACTGTACAGTCTCGAATAGGCAACCTTGTTAACGTGCAGTAAAATACGTGGTGCTTTCTAGAATGATTTGAAATTGCTATATACGTATTTGGTGCTCTCCAGAATATTAGATTTCCTGAGCTGTGAAAGTATATCGTGGATGTGCTAATGCCTCAATATATTTATATATCGAGAGCAGTGAAATAAATATTCAAGAATAGTGAATCAACAGAAACGTGATAATGTTCTGGATTGGTTTTCGGCTGAGCATTGCCGCGAGGAGGCGGAGAGGGACCCTGGCGGGTAGTGGGCTAATAAAGAAAGCGACTGGGGCCACTGATCTAGCACTCAACACACATGCAATGGAAAATGTACCAAATCTGCTCCATTCCCTATGACCCTAGCCGCTGTGTGTCCAGAAAGAGTTGCCGTGGTTGCCATAGGCGGACTCAGGCCTTCCGATCAAGGTGGCTTATAGTTAGAAGGGTACGCCATCCGGACCAGGGGGCGTCAAAAGTCTATCGCGGGGCGCCGATACTCGCATCCTGGGGGCGAGGGGTAGGAAACGACGTTTCAAGGGGCGCCGTCGACTGTTCAGGGGCCGCTGTAGCCATTTCAGGGGGTGCTGTGATCATTTTAGGGAGCGTTGTGAGTATTTCAGGGGGCACCGGGGCGTCAATAGGGGAATGCCTCCCTTTGCCCCCTCCCCACCTTCAAGTAAGTGCAACACAAGATAAATATGGTAAAAGTCTCCAGAAAATTGTCCAATTTACCCAGCGCTAGAGAAATCGAAGACCTTGAAAACCCTGAAAACCTTGAAGACCCTCGCTACCCACACCCCGTCTGTTCATGGGAACTTAACAGTCACCCGACCGGGGAAGCGAAGGGCTTGATTCAACGCTTCCCCCGTCCTTCCCAGTTTCAAATATTTCGGTAAAACGGTCCGTTTTCATAAATTTGTTTTAGTTACCGTACCAGCCCTTCAGCAGATCTTTGACAGGGTTGCTAGCCAAATAAATAGCATTCAAAGTCGACAGCCATATGAAAGGTCAAACAGGTCACTAAACTTAAATGGACCTTACCAGTGTAACCTAAACTCCGCTTGCGTATGACAGCGGCTCAGACTCTGCCCATAGCCGTATCCAGGATTTCCGATCGGAGGCCGCTATTCGGACTGGAAGGGGTGCCAAAACCAATCAGTTGGGGACCAAATCCTATCGCGGACAGGAAAATACTCGCATAGTGGGTATAAAGGGTTGTTGCTCTATTAATTTGAAAAAAATATCTAGCGATAACCGATTGCGGAACATATTCCACAGTGGTGGAATCGCGATCGCGGGGTGTCAAATGTTTTATCGCAGAACAATGATAGTGTTCCGCCTATTTCTCGATCGTGTGCCCAACACGTGCAACACTTTTCATGAGAATTTGGGATTTGAGTTTTTGCTTTGAAACAGCCCTACCGAAGAAGTTTCTTGTGATAATATTTTTCCGAAATAAAAATGTCCCGTGCTTTTGCACAGGGGTGTCGCAAAGTGTTTTCTTTTCCAGGTATGAAAAACTAAGAAAATTAAAAAAGTTCCTCTTAGGGTTTGTGGATGAAGGCTATGCTGGTCTACATGATAGCCTGATTTCAATTGCTGAGGACAATCTCTTCAAACTCAAACGATGTCGTTAAGGTCAAATATGACCCATGCTGGGAACCTATTTCGAAATTCCAAGATTATGCGCCGCTCCGGTAGCTCAGTTGATAGAGCGTTGGGCTTCGGCCCGCTGCTCAGAAACATGCAGTAGCAGTGAATGTCAGGCTTGGGATCGGTTTCCCTGAGGTGCTCGGGCGCTCAATAGTTTATCCGGCGTAGGTCGGCTGGCAACTGACGGGTGAGAGAGTAACCTGAGCGTGGCTGCCGTCCCTGTGCTTTGTGGGAGGTTAAACTTTGGCTCCTAAATTAACCCTTCATTGTGAGAGTTGCTCGTTCGGGTAGTGAGGTCGGGGTCTCAGTGCCAAGTCCCTTGATAACTTTAGTGATACTCAGACTCCAACAGCCGTTTTTTATTATTTGAAACAACTGTATTGTCAACTAAATACAGCATTTAAGTGGGACATTATTGGTAGCGAACAACTTCGAACAAGAACATCATTCTAATACAGCAACATCAAGTTCGGAAACATGAATGAACTGTCAATGCTAACACATTGGGATGGTACTACAAGAAAGAACAAAACTGCCTTAATGAAAACAGTGCTTGCGGTAAAAAATATGCAAACGGATATGCAACACATGGACAAGCACATTCAAGCATTTCAAATTAACAGACTGACCCGTATGATCCTCCATTGCTCGCAAGAGAGACATATACATTCCAGCTGGGGGAAAACAACTATGGTGATCAGTCCGGCTATTCTTGTCATGGTCACAAGGTAGTACGTTTATCGTCATCATCGCAGTTGACCATCACACTCCATTTAAACGCAACACGACGAAAAGGCGATCTGGTTGTTTACACATCAATTTGGAAGCTTTGGCCAAGAAATGGGCTCCATCTTTCCTCAAACTGCGTTATTTTCCTTAACTTCTTTGCCTGCAACAACTCAATATAAAATTGTTTCTTTATAAATGGGATAAATTGGTCATCATTGATTGGTTCACCCCTGAATCGCTTATTCGCGATAAATTGTTTTCCATTTAACGTCATGAAGTTTACAACAGCCGATGCTGATAATGAGCCGAATAAGATGTTTTCGTTGTCAGGATGAAATTGCTGCTGTGAACTTAGTTTGCTATTGAATCTTGCTGCTAATTCAGCCCAAAACCTCTTTACCTCCTCGCATTGAATAAAAAGATGTTAAAGCGTATCGATTTCTCCGAACTGCGGACAAAATGGGTCGTCAGTGACCTTTCTTACACACAGGTACCGTTGCGTGGGGAAGAACCGGTGCGGTATTATATATCGAAGGCTTTGCAGTCTGGTAGATTTTGTGATTATAAAGGGAAGTGCATGAATTTTTGGCCATTGTACTGCAAAATTAATTCCTTCACCTATCCACTTGGTTTGTCCCTTTGGTGTGATTTGTTTTAGCCATTTTACTTGAAAATATTTCTATTTTACAAATTGGATTGGAATTGTCTTATTCTTTATTTCAATCCTTGGTAACATAGATCTATCCTCAATAGTTAGAGGCCCGGTACCTGCGACTAGCTGCTTCCAGACTGGAGGTACGGCCCGGCATCAGCCCGTATATTTCAGAGGATTTAAATTTTGTAGCGAGTGTTTTACCCTAAAATCATTAACAGACAAGATATAACCTCGATTGTCAAAGAAATCGTCCAAAAGCTTTATGTCACACTGGTATAAGATTCGGGAGAAGAGGTGATGACCACCGAGTCGTATAGCTGTATTATTCCACATTAGTTGCTTTCTTACGTCCCTACCACTGCTCGGTTCTCGTAATGGAATTGAATCGCGCAACCAATTAAGCATCTCTTTATAAAAAGAGGAAATATATTTTGATTTAATCCAGTTTATCACATAATTAGTATGCAATATATCGCTTAGATTAATTCCTAATCTTCTTTGGAGTATCTTTGAGAAAGCTGAGTCGATATTACGAAGAATCTTACCATACCATGCGACTCGCATGGCCTTATATAGGTATGCAATTTATATTTGGTGCATTTAAGCCACCCTCTTCAATCATTTGATACAAGGTATCCCCTAGCAACTTTAGGTGGTCGCCCCCGCCAGACAAACTTCATTATTTTGCTTCGGATGATATTCAATGTCTTTTTCGCAAATTGGTGCCGCCACCATTGCATATAAGAATTGGGATAATACCAATGATTTGGCCACGGTGATCCTGCCTTTGAGGGTTAAATTACGTTGTGACAACTGATTGAATGTGATGTCAGCTTTCAAAATAGCAGCTTCCAAGTTTTCACACTTTCTTGTTGCGCTGACTCCAACAGCCATACTATAGAACAGTCTCAACAGAATTTATGTAAAAAAAAAAAAAACACTAAACACGGACTGAGATCATAGAGGAAAGCTCCCATGAAATGCGATCCAATTAATTGTATGGTCGATGTCGATAGATTTTGTAGTTCCGAGCCCAGGAGCGGGATCATCACAATTCTTGATCTCAATTCGAAATGGGAAATTCTCGGTCATGGTGTAGCAAGACCTCGAATCGATACCAGGTCTTGCTACACTTGACCAATAATTTTTAATTCTTATTGCTCATTATTGGTACTATGATGATACATCAGAGTCATAATAGTACCTACCAGGGGTGTGGATTTCCAAAAATCTTTGGCGGTGCCCAAATTCGAAGAAAAAGTGAATGGCCGGCATATGAAAGGAGAGGGCATAATTGTATTTTCATTTTAGCCATTACACAGTCCTTTTGAATTTTGAAAATGATTGGGAATAAAATTAAAGGGTATTTTAACACAAAATGAATATTTCATTGCAGGTGCCCGGGCATTCCCAAAGGCATTCCCTTTCACACCCTTATATGGTACTCCTCATTAACTCGGCACCGCCTGGGCTCTTTTCATACACACCACCGCCTGGGGTGTGATGGGACTTCCTACGATCCCGAGAACCGGAGGTGAAACAAACAAATTAAAATGGTGCTAAAAGCGCCTTTCCCTCTCCTACTCTGGATCCCAGTTTGAGGCGGGTCCGTGGACCCGTGGTTTTACAGTGGGTCAAAATGGGTCAAATTTAGAGCCATTTAGAAAATATCTTACACCTCGAGAGCTAGAGGCCTAGAATAAGAAATTCATCAATGTGTTTTTCTTGACCTTAGGATTTAAATGCTGAATGCGGCATGACATTGTAAGATCATATTATGACATTGACCTTAGGTCAAGGTTAAACAATAACCTTTCAAGGCTATTTTAAATATCTTTCAACCCTTGGGTCATGCTCATTATTATGATACCAAATTTAGGACTGTATCTAGTTTGGTTCAAAACTTATAGACACAAACAACTTCGCAAACCGTGAAATTTGTGACCTCTAGCAACTTTGGTATCGATCTGACCGCACAATGGATGAAAGCATGCAAATTTTTCAAGAGCTTTTGAACGATGCTTAGAAACTTTATCTAACTTTTGTAGAAACCTCCTTTTAAAATAACAGAATCACCTTACACGGGCCTAGCAATGACATCATAATTCGTTGACCTGACCTAAATTATGTCTATTTTTGCCATGATTTGTTGAATTGATCTTCCTAGAGGCCTGCAAAGCGACGCGGGTCTCATCTGAATTGGGTCAGAATCATTTGCCAAAAAACTGAGGGGGTCCGATCGGACCGCCAGGCTGTGATGGGTTAAGGCCCAAGCAACAGCCGATCACTATTCGAGACCGTTCAGCTATCGTTTCAACTGACTGAGTGCTGAATGTCTTAATCAGATAACGGCGGAACAAATAAGATTAACCTTCGCCCGGGTGGGGGGTCTTTTTTAGACCCCCCTCGGGTTTTTCGGAAGTGACCAAAAAACGGCGGCGCGCAGCGCCGCCAAACTTAGTCTAGCTGTTCCTTCATCATTTTTACATCTTTCCTGAAAATTTTGACTCAAGGTCATATCAGGTCAGGTCACCAGGCCAGGTGAAGTGACCTCACCTCAAAAATACTTAGGACCGCATAACTAAAAGAAGGGTTAATCGATCAAGTTGAAACTCATACCACATATTGGGCCCACCAGGAGCTACAACATTTGTTCCGGGATTTTTGATATTGGTGACCTAAGGTCATGTGCAGAGCATGACCTCCCCATTGTCAAAACATGGGGAAAATCACGAAATGAGCTTTTCTCAGTAAGCATGGATGGAATCAACTTCAAAAATCGGTTGCGACTTGCTCTTAGCCCATTTCTGGAGCTGATGCCAAAATTTTTGACTTGTGACCTTTAAAAGGTCACCTTAGGTCAAATAAGCATTTTTTGGTGTTTTTCTCTATAAATTTTGAATAAAATAAGATAGAGCTTTTATTCTGTCACCGAAGTGTTTTTATAGTCACTGGAAGTCAAATGATATACATCATGACTATACCAGGTCAAGTTGGGTCAGACCGTTGACCTGGGTCAGGTCAAATTCTTAAATTTGACCTGGCATAGCAATATCATATATCATTCGATTCGTATTGACGAGAGGATTGCAATGGTGCATAAACTATGGCTGTATCTTGTTTGGTTTGGAAGCTATTAGCGAAAAAGTAAACGCCCTTATGCATGGTTGGCTATGGACATTCCCAAGAACATGCCCAATATTTAGTGACCTGTAGCTCCCTAGGCTTTGACCTGACACGAAAATGAATGGCACTGTAATGAAAGCGCATCTCAAGAGCTTTCGAATGGTGTTAGAGAAATGTTTCTAGCTATCATAGTTTCTGAGATATATGAGGTTTTCTTAGTACACCTCATATTAGCGATTTTGACCTATTTTGACCTCTGGTGACCTTGATATTGACCCGACAATAAAAATGACCGAAGTATTTTCGATATCATTTTCGAAGAGCTTTCGATTGCCGTTTTGCGCTTTTTTCTAGCTCTCTTAGTTTTTGAGATCGTGGGGGTCTTTTTTAGCCCCCCACCAGGGCGAAGGTGGCTCGTACCCGCCACCGGGGCAAGGGTTAATAAGCAACAGCTAACTAGGAACGCGATGTCATCCGGGAGATAAGCAGCGCAGTATTGTAGCATGCAAACTAATTTTTGTGCCTCAAAATAGACAGTCTGACAATCATGGTTCGACGGCAGTGCACTCTGCACAGTGACTTCTGGCTGCCTGAAGGCCGGTTGGCGGCGGCATCGGAAGAATGTGATATGGGAGTGGCCCATGCTAGAAGAACACAGTGATGTTAATGCCATTTATACATACCTACTAAGTCAACTGTTTCGTGCATCCTGTGATTTACCTTGGACCCTCCTTCTTTCAACGGTCAGAGCTATTTATCCCTGCGCCTCAATTAAAATAACCATTGTATCAGCTTAAATTTCTAGCGATGCGCACACATCAAAAGTCAGCTAGCCACATGTAGGGGAGACCGGGGCTGGTTGAACATGATTTTTGTTTTGTTCGCATATCTCAGAGATCGCTAAAGGTTTAGTCTTCGCTCTGCCATTGCTGGAAAGCCTATTCTTTTGGCTTTCAATTGATGCGTGTAACAATGCTTGAATGTTGTTGCCGTGTAAGATATTTGATAATGAATAGGTCAAAGTCAAATGGCTCAACTCGCCCCGTGTCGGGGTAAGTTGAGCCACGCTCCGGGGTACGTTGAGCCGCTTAACGATTTGAAACTTCCTACACTTCATGACCCCTCCAGGGTGTACAAGGTGTATATCCGGGATTTTTCGATATCGTGACCTGAGGTCAGGTCACGAGATGACCTGTCCCATTGAAAAAGCATGGGGAAAAGCTGTCTTATGATCTAAAAGTCACAAAACTACTGCAAATGTTCAGCTTGCTCAGAAAGGCGTTCTTGGACACCCTTTCACGGATCCCAGGGGCCATATTTGCCCTTTGACCTCTCTGAGGTCATCTAAGGCCACCAGGGGTCAAATGCAGTATTTTGGCAGTAAATTGACCAATTAAGCTAGAGTGCTGAATCAAACATCATCGTTTATGTCTCGTCACGGGCTTTCATTTCATATATGGCAAGGTCACTTTCTGACATCTCGTGACCTCAGGTCATATTAGGTCACGATGTGGCCTCTGGAGGTCAAACCATCGGTGGGAGGTCATTATGTTTCGCATAGCGGAAAAAGGTCTGGCATATTCCTAACAAACGTACTTTACCAGACCTCAATTGCTCTAATGGCATCAGAATTATGCCCAGTTTTCTTAAGCACTGCATATTTTAGTGAAAATGGCCTATCGTGACCTAAATTGACCCCTGGAGGTCAAACCATTGACCTGAGCGCTTAAACATTCAAATAAATTCGTACTGAATTCACGTGAGCTTTCTAATACACTTTGCAGATTTGCGCTAACCCCCATATACTCGGAGTTGGACATCGATGGCCCCCCGTTGGGGTGAAGGTGGCGCCGTACCCCCGGTGGGGCGCGGGTTAATGGAAGATGAGGGCCCAAGCCCTGCGCTGGAGGCTCTTCTCCATAATTGGTCGGTCTAGCAGCAGGTCAGGGGCAGGTAATGGGACATTAAATCGCTGAAGTGGTTTGAAAATAATCGGGAAAATCAGAAGCTGGTGAAGAATGCCTTTCCCTCTTCGCCAATGAGTCGACCCGATAGCAGACACTTTTGGAGACCACTGTCAGGGCTAAATTGTATCGCAAACTATTTCCCTGTTAGAAGGTTTCTCGGGAGCCAGCTTGCTCTTTGATCAGAGAAGCCACCCGGTATTGAACACGGGTCAGCCGCATGGAAAGTGTGCGTGCTATTCATTACACCACCGTGCCTTATTAGTTTCCGGGGAAATTAAAGTATTCCGTGTTTTTTTCCTCCGGGGCGCGTTGATCATGGCTCAACATACCCCAACACCCTTGTGGCTCAACTTACCCCGAGACCCCGCCGCCATTTGGGAGGCAGCTGACGCGAAAAAAGAGTGATCAAGTCTCATAGTTTTCGGCCCAAATAAGGTGTAAATACCTGCATTCAACTCATTTAGTACGGCTAATATTTATCTCCAATATCAACAGTGCTATTACAAAATGTTTGACGAAATTAAAATTCACTTTTGCTATGAAAAAACAGGTTTTTCTGTCTCCAAACCGCTACCGACCAGATACCACGACGGTTTCTCGCTGAAAGACGGAAAGCTGTTGCGCGCATGCACTGTTATGACTACAGCACAATCCCTTCAGAAACAGCGGAGTTATCGCGAGTGGCTCAACATGCGCCTGGCCAGGGGCCAAAAAAGTGTTCAGTGTGTCACCATTGAACATGTCAAACCATAAATGTGTCACCAGCACAGGCTGCAAAATGTGACAAGTTTTGCGTTAGTAGGATACCAATGGATACTCCTGGACTATTCTAGTTGTTGAATAACATTACGAGCTCATATTACAGGTGTTAATTTCGGCGATTTGTTCTGTTATTGGTCCCAAGGAAACATGTCGGCTAATTTTGTCACCTTGCCCACCTTGGGCTGTCTCCATTTGCAATGCCAAAATGGTAGGTTTTTCGACCCCTGCCCCTGGCTGCAACTAGCCCCGGTCTCCCCTACCATGTATATTGTAGTGTCAATAAGGGTTTGTCAATGCAAAAAAATGAGAAGCTGCATCATTTACCCTGATGAAAAATACTAAGTATTCGCAATTGGTACCTGCACTTTTACCTGCCAAGCGTATTCATATCCCGAACTCATCAAATGAACTCATACGCATGTTTTTAAGTGATATCGACACCGCACACGGCACAGAGACCTAACCCATACATCCACTCATGTGTAAAGAATGTCTACTACATCTGTCCTCCCTCAGTCCAACAGCAGGTTGAACAACTACCATTTTCAGCACCACACGTATACGTTTTGTAATCCACCACGTGACCCCTCCCCACCGAGCCTTGAACTCGCCGCCAGCGGCGCCCAGCGGCGTGACCTTTCTAACCTCTGTGCCCCGCGGGCAATCACCATCCAGCGGATGACGGCTGCTGATTTGTGGAGGTGCGTTGGTTTTTATAGCGAGAAATTCAGCGGAAATTTATCCATGAGAATGCTGGATCTTAACCAATAAACCAGGAGGTATATTAAAATCATCTTTTTCAAACATTACTGGCCATATTTTGCCCTGCATTGGCTTGCTTATCTGTGCCACCATCCGGTACTCTTTGGTATAGACGAGGCAGTGGCAGAGTCAGCACTGGCTAGTCGTTGGGCGAGTTCGCTGAAGTCAGGAATGTCGCGAGATGGATTTCTGCTGAGTGAAAAGGAGTGGGGCCTTGCCCGAAGGTAACCGAGAGAAGGAAAGGAGAGAAACAAGGGTACATAAAACCGTCGGACGAGTTGTAGAGAGTGTGAACATGAGAGCGCTACCGAAGTAAAGCCAGATATTATACCGGAAGAGGGAAGCACGTGCTGCTTTGTTTCATGTTGGATGGTTAACACGCACCCCGCTGGGGTCCCTAGCATTACGCGCCCCGCTGGGGCTAAGACTTTCGCCCCCCTCCGTATCTCATTTTCCACGAAAGCTAAAGGAAAATTGCGGACAGCGTTCGAATACTCTTGACGAGACGAAGAGAAATTGTAGGAAGCATTTTTATGTCAGGTCAATATTGAGGTTAGCATAGGTCCAAGAAGGTTCAATAGGCTTACAGAAGCGCAGTGTACGTTTCCACCTCTAGATATTTACTCGGCAAAACTAAAACAAATATTTATACATCATTGGATTCCTTTCATCGTGACGAATCGAAAAATGTATAATATGCCCTTTCCAGCTAAAATTTGAAAGTGACCTGACCTCGAGCTTGGTCAGAGTTACAGGGTAACCTGGTATGGTCATGTTGCGTATCAATCGACTCCCCGTGACAGTATAAGCACAATGCAAGCAATATAAGAGCTTATCTCAATTCAGTGAGAAGTTATCGACAAACAATCACTGTATGCTCCTGTGACCTGACATGATCTTTGAGAGGTCAGATGGTCAAGAACTCAATTTTATGGTCAAGATCGTGGTAAGAATACACGGTGTGAGGATTTCCAGCTTTATCTATCCAGTATTTACTGATAAAAAGCCCTTTCAATTTTTCACCATAGACTTATAATGGGGTGACCAAGGAACTGACCCCACCTCAGGTCAACAATATCGAAATTCCGAGATAGCAGGTTTGTAGACCCTAACGACCTTATTATATTGTGAAAGTTTCAAGCTGATCAGCTGGCAGATGTTCCTTAGGAGCCGCTTCAAACTCGTAATTTTAGGTTTTGTGGTCGGGTTGCTTGACCTTAAATAGCTCCTTGACCTGACATGACCTGACCTAAAAAATTTGGTCAGATGCGTAAAATTAATAAGGAATAAGGTACTGTACGCTTCGTTGCTCTGCGTTTCTTCGTTTTTGCGTTATCTGGGAAAACCAGGAGAGGGAGGCAAATTTCGCCCCCCAGCGGGACGCGTGGCCGGGACACGCGACTCGCCCCACCGGGAGCCATCGATGCCCCACTGAGGTTTTTTTCAGAATAACAGAAAAACGACTAGACGCACCACAGCGTTTGAGGGCTCTATGTTTCACCCTATCCTTTTCTCACCATCCCTGGAATTTTTTACCCCGGGTCATCTAAGGTCAGGTCACCAGGCGAGGTCAACTAAGGTCACCTCACTTTAAATTTTGAGCTCTATAAGAGATACATTTCTTAGTCGATCAATTTGAAAATTCCTATACTTCATGACCCCTCCAAGGTCTACAAGATGTATATCCGGGATTTTTCTATTTTTTTACCTAAGGTCAGGTGACGAGGTGACCTCTCCCATGGAACAAACATGGTGAAAAGCTGCCTTATGATCCAAAAGTCACAAAAGCGAGTGAAAATGCTCAGCTTGCTCAGAAAAGCGTTTCTGGACACCCTTTTACGGATCCCAGGGGCCATATTTGCCCCTTTGACTTCTCTGAGGTCATCCAAAGTCATCAGGGTCAAAAACAGTATTTTGAAAATAACTTTTGACCTAATTAAGCTAGAGCACTGAATTAAACACCATCGTATATGTCTTGTCACTGGCTGTCATTTGCTGTACGACAAGGTCACTTTTTTTACCTTTCGTGACCTTAGATCATATTAGGTCACGAGGTGACCTCTGGAGGTCAAACCACTGGCGGGAGGTCACTATATTCCACATAGCTGAAAAAGGTCTGGCATTTTCCTATCAGATGTATGTACCTTACTAGATCTCAATAGCTCTAATGGCATAAGAATGATGCCCAGTTTTCTTAAGCATTGCATATTTTAGCAAAAAATAGCC
Organism: Lepas anatifera; assembly: GCA_034440635.1. NCBI lineage: Eukaryota > Metazoa > Arthropoda > Thecostraca > Lepadidae > Lepas > Lepas anatifera. The sequence goes on from JAOTON010002216.1 coordinate 404,119, forward strand.
TATCGTGACCTAGCCTGACATCTGGAGGTCAAAATTTTAAGCTCACAGGACAAGTCATGGTATATATATATATATATATATATATATATATATATATATATATATATATATATATATATATATATATATATCCTTTGATGCAGACAGTTTGCACTTGGATTGCTTCTCTTGTTGTTTGATTATATTATTGATGGTTTGTTTGGTTGCACTTGGAATTTCTTTGGTCAAATCAGTAAAGTTCATTAAAAATATTATAGATATAAGTTCAAGCTTTCGAATGTATTGGACATTCATTATTCATTACAAAAAAGGCTATTCAAGTGCGGATTGGCAGTATTATTCAACAGTTGCTGCATCGAAGAAGATATATTGCCCAACTACTCACATATATGTCTATACATATATATGTCTATACATATATATGTCTATACATATATATATATATATATATACGGTCCGTATGGAGAATCGGCCCGTTTGCATAACGCTCGGCCCGTTTGCAAACGGGCCAAGGCTGGGTAAGGGGAGTGTGTGAGAGGGGTCTCGTTGACAGTGTGGTGTTTGTCTTAAGAATAGGGGAAAAATTGTCTCTTGTGGGCTGCAGGTGAGGAAAATTTCATTTAACAATTCGAGATGATGTAGGAGAAACTTCAGATTTCATTTTGATTACTGATCATTATAGCAGATGCCAACCTTGCCCATAATTCGTATAGGTAAGTGTTTCGAAAAACTCACGCCCCAGCGATGACCGTGACGTGATATGTTTTGTCACGCCACTCTCAATGTCTATCAAGAACCGTCGTCATGACACCGTTTAGTTTTTATTGATCTAGTTACACGTGCTTTCGAAGTTCCCCACTGGTAGCGATAATGAATCATTGCCTCCGCTGCATTGCCGATGGCTTAATCGCGATTGGTGAAACCTTCCGGATACCTTCCGTGGAACCTTCCGGATCTATCGGATAAAATACCACACTTAACCCTTGCCCCGGTGGCGGGTACGAGCCACCTTCGCCCTGGTGGGGGGGGCTAAAAAGACCCCCACGATCTCAAAAACTAAGAGAGCTAGAAAAAAGCGCAAAACGGCAATCGAAAGCTCTTCGAAAATGATATCGAAAATACTTCGGTCATTTTTCTTGTCAGGTTAATATCAAGGTCACCAGAGGTCAAAATAGGTCAAAATCGCTAATATGAGGTGTACTAAGAAAACCTCCTATATCTCAGAAACTATGATAGCTAGAAACATTTTTCTAACACCATTCGAAAGCTCTTGAGATGCGCTTTCATTACAGTGGCATTCATTTTCATGTCAGGTCAAAGCCTAGGGAGCTACAGGTCACTAAATATTGGGCATATTCTTGGGAATGTCCATAGCCACCCATGCATAAGGGCGTTTACTTTTTCGCTAATAGCTTCCAAACCAAACAAGATAGAGCCATAGTTTATGCACCATTGCAATCCTCTCGTCAATACGAATCGAATGATATATGATATTGCTATGCCAGGTCAAATTTAAGAATTTGACCTGACCCAGGTCAACGGTCTGACCCAACTTGACCTGGTATAGTCATGATGTATATCATTTGACTTCCAGTGCCTAAACAAACACTTTGGTGACAAAATAAAAGCTCTATCTTAGTTTATTCAAAATTTATAGAGAAAAACACCAAAAATGCTTATTTGACCTAAGGTGACCTTTTAAGGGTCACAAGTCAAAAATTTTGGTATCAGCTTCAGAAATGGGCTAAGAGCAAGTCGCAATCGATGTTTGAGGATGATTCCATCCATACTTACTGAGAAAAGCTCATTTCGTGATTTTCCCCATGCATTGTCAATGGGGAGGTCATGCTCTGTACATGACCTTAGGTCACCAATATAAAAAATCCCGGAACAAATGTTGTAGCTCCTGGTGGGCCCAAGATGTGGTATGAGTTTCAACTTGATCGATTAACCCTTCTTTTAGTTATGCCGTCCTAAGTATTTTTTGAGGTGAGGTCACTTCACCTGACCTGGTGACCTGACCTGATATGACCTTGAGCCAAAATTTTCAGGAGAGATTTAAAAATGATGAAGGAACAGCTAGACCAAGTTTGGCGGCGCTGCGCGCCGCCGTTTTTTGGTCACTTCGGAATAACCCGAGGGGGGTCTAAAAAGACCCCCCACCCGGGCGAAGGTTAAGACTTTTTTGTACTTTGTTTGCATCATTAACGTTTAGGTCATTAGGTCAGTCGGCGCTTTGATGATACTGGCTTGTGCAACGCGCACGGCTTTTACACACTCACATATTTTTATACACTGCTTTCGAAAGCTATATTTTGAAAATATCTAGCCTAGTCCCTCATGAAGCGATGCAAGCCACTTTGCGAAGAGTGATGTATGTTCTGGAAAGTTATTCAACCTCAGGAAGCCAGCTGCGCATGGTGCCAGGGGGTTGGGCCGTACAGGCCGGTGAAGCGCCCGTGCTCCTTGCCCAGAATGGGGCCTCCTCCAGCTCGCTGCAAGAAACAGACCTGAACAGAAAATCGTTGTATCACTGCACAGAAGATCTCTCATTTCTATCTGGGAGGAGACTCGGCATGAAAGAGGGAAAAGGGAGATAGATGAGGGGAAAGGAGAATGAGAGTGTCGTAAACACCTACTAAGTACGTCTTGCTTCCACGGAGGCGAAGAATTGCTTACCCCTAGCATATCAAGTATTATTTTACCCCTCTCAATCAAGCAGGTGCATACCTGAGAGTGAAAAATATTGAAGTATTCACAAAGGAAAGAAAGTGGATATAGCATTGAAATAACATCAGAAATGATCAATAGGGACCACTTAATTGTCCATTACTTCTAAGCACAACTCAAGTGAGGTATATTGGCTAACCCCGAGCGTGACCAACGTCAGGTCATCTATTGCAAACGTTGCTGCCGACTTGGAGGTTGTGATTTCGGCGCCCGAAACCAGTTCAGAGCATCCCCTCTGTCTGCGGTTGCTGGCAGGCGTTCTCTGCTCCTTAGTCAAATCCTCCGGGCTGCAGAGCCGACACACTATCTCGCCATTTATAAGTTTTCCACATGGTGCGGTGGTGTAGGTTACCGCACCACACCTTGTGCAGCCGCTTCTCATGCCCTCTCGCTCACAGAGTACAGAAATTGGAGCTGGAGCCAGCAGCTGTTCTTTGATTTGGCGATATATGAGTCGGGTGTGCCGGCAGTGGCGCCCCACGAAGACTGTTGGTGCTGCAGCAGCGTCCAACGAAGACAGTTGGTGCTTCAGTGGCGTCCCACGACTGCTGGTCAGGTCTGGCAGTGACGTCTAGTGCGACAGTAGCTTCCCATACGGCAGTGGCTTCCCGTGCGGCAGTGGCCTCCCACAGAGACTGTTGGAGCGGCAGTGCCGTCTCAGAGGACTGTCATTGCGGAGAATGTGGTGAACATCACATTTGAATATCTTCATCTGCAAACTCCTCTGGGTCAGTTGTGGGGATCACGCTGGTGGGTGACGACTCGAATTCTTCCTGGGCATGCAGCATCCACTGAAGTGGTCGTTGAAACGAGCTACATCGCAGCCGTAGTGGTGCATTCCTCCCACACGTGGCCCGTTACGAGGACCTTTGGATGCCCTCACTTTCCTGCAAGAACATTTAAAGATCATACTTACTTCTTGTGTTTTTTTCCGAACAGGAAAAACAAACACATTTTGTAAAGGCCCCGTGTTTCTTAACCATCAGTTCTAACCAAAAAGGAATTAATCAATAAATTAAAATACATGCACACGCAAAACGATTCACAAGGTACGTAAAAAGATAGTTAAGGGAGAGCGCCCTGATTGCGCACCCCCACCTAATTGCGCCACTCGCTATATCTCCCATCCCCCCGGTGTGATCCTCACAATCATATTTTTATTACAATTGGCAGTGCTAGATTTAGCTGGCATGGTGTTTTCCCTGCACGAGAGTTGAATGAGGTAATTGTGTCAATTGTTTGAAAAATTATATTATTGTAGTCGGCTCGTGCGGCTGCTCCCGGTCAGCGCCCCTGCCGGGCGGTCAGCTGGTCGCCGTCCCCTGCCCGCACCCCTGTCGGGCGCCTGACCGGTCACCCTCCCTGCTCTGTGCGTGGGCTGGCTTGCGCCGAGGCGTGGCTGGGCGTGGGGCCGATTGGGGCAATTCGGTGTAGTGAGTGCGGCGTGGTCATGTGTGCGCCCCTGCGCGAGCGCTGGCCATAGCCCGGGGCGGGGTGACCCGTCGCAAGTGAGACCTGTGGAGGCGGGGGCATTGGAAACCCGGTGCTGGAGCGTGACGGTCATGTTGTGTTGCCAGTGCGTGGCCTAATATACTCAGGACTAGGCTCAGATTGTCTACATTATTTTCCTTAACATATTTGGTATGAATAAATCGTGTGTTTTTGCTCTTCATTACTCAGGGAGCCTGGCGTGGGGAATTTTATCGTATTTTAGGAACATCTCCCTTTCTTGTGTGCCATTCGCGCTATTTTTTTTTACAGCGTTAGATATTTGTAGAGCCATTTTTGGATCCAATGAGCACAAGTCATATTTGCGCCCCCGACGGCCGCCCCGAATGCGCCAGGCTGGCGCATTGCGGTTCAATGATTGATGCATTACGACCAATCGGCGTTGTTGCGCTCACACTTGAGTTTATATATGTGAGCGCACAGTTGAAATACAAAGACCCGAATAAACATTACTTTGAAAGTTCTTAGAAGGACGGAAAATATTTGGCAAAAGACAGTATGGTGATAATGCAGCTCCAATGAGATCAAACCCGTTGAAGACCAATCAGCCCAGGTACCATCAGGACCTATCTTATACCATACGATATCTAACAAAAAACGCAATCGAGACATCAATCAAAGCCCATACGACGAAAGGCACACATAAATTTCAACAATACGCTTTTGCCAGCATAAAATCGTAGCGAAACAACAACGACACAATTAGGACCATATGGAGGCGCTTTTAGGGCAGGGGTGTCCTTATTGCGCCTTTTGTAGCCTTCCGGGGAAAAATATTACAAATTGTACAAGTCGCGCAACTACTTATAAAGGACAAAAACTAGCGGAGAAATGATCATTTACGACGTCTACAAAAAACCAGCATTGTAGACCGCACATTCTCTTAGCAATTTAGTGTTTTCCTTAAGGTGGTGCAATATGGGCACTCTCCCCTACATTCATTGGCAGACGCAGGGGGGCCCATTCAGCCATGCCCCCCAAAGCGCTGAAGGGGGGCCAAACTATATTTTGGCCCTCAAATGCCGAAAATTTTTTGAAAAAAGGTGTTTACACTAGGTCTGCAGAGCAAAAAAATTCGCTCCTACCCCCCCCACCCTCCCCTTCCGGGGAGCGATCATGTAGGTACTTGGAGAGGTAGCTTATACTAGGTCTGTCCTGAAAAAGTGTTTAAACTAGGTCTGTAGAGCAAAAAATAATATCTCTCACCCCCCCCCCAGGAGGAGAGGCAGACATGGGTTTGCCCTCCTCCCCAAAGCTCGGGTCTGCGTCCGCCCCTGATTACATTTTCCCATTAACAGCGCGTGTCTGTCGCCGCCCAGTAGCCGACTGACCCGCTCCCCCAGCGCCCAGAGCCGGGCCGCGCAAGGACCACACTCTGGGCCACGTCATCCTCAGTGAGAAGCGCAACCAGGGCCTGCGCGCCCACCAGCCCAGTCAGCTGCCGCACTACGTGCGCTCGGTGGCCGCCTTCGAGGCCATGGTGCGCGCGCCGGTGGGCAGGACGTGGATCCCTTCAGCGGCGCACCAGAAGCTGACGATGCCGGCGGTGGCCACCAAGGCCGGCACCGTCATCCCGGCGATGGACGAGGGGGCACTGCTGCGGCAGGGCGGCCGCCGCCGGCCGGTCTGACCGGACCGCTGCGGCTGCTGGGTGGAGGTCAGCAATGTCTCACCGGTCCGCTGCTCCTCGTCGTCGTGTGCGGTGTAAATGGCGACTGCCGTTAAAGGGTGGCATACCATACCGTGCCGGACAGATGAATGGAGATGTTTCTATTTCGGCGGATTATGCTGTTTATTATCGAGGCACCTCTAGGTGTATTTCGATTCAAACGTTATCGTGATCACTATAAATGAGCTTATAAATACATGAAACTCGTGCCGATCATTTCACGCGTTTTCAGTCATTGAAATGCGTCGTTGATAGGCGACTCGAGACATTCCGCAACAAAGCGGTGGGTCCTGTCACTTCTCAGGATGCACAGTTGGAGCGGTTCGTCACGCCAGAGCTGCAAAAAGTCGGGCTCTCGGGTCATAAAGTGCCCAACAGATTTTAGGACACGGTATGGTCCTGCGACAGATCTTACAATCTGTGAGAAAAAAATCTTGAAAGGAAACAGAAAATATTTATTGTTCTAAAAAATCTCAATATTAGAATTGTCACCTCTTTTACTCAACAAGTTTTTCATGAATTTGCACCTCTCCCATATCAAGCCAGTGTGCGGCAAGAACCGATGGAAAATCGAGGGACTTATGAATCGAGGGACCTTTGAATAGAGGGCCTTATGCACAGAGGGTCTTTTCGGGGGACTTATGAATCGAGGGACCTTTGAATACAGGGCCTTATGCACGGAGGGCCTTTTAAACGTCACCCAGAAAATCCTCTGCTGGAAAAATTCCTTCGCCGGCCTGTCGGGCCCGATTTGTATTCCATAGCACGCGACAGCTTGGCCCGACAGGCCGCCGTAAAGGCCTTTAGACAGGCAAAACAGTTTTTTCCTTCGTTTCCTTCGTTTGGAAGTACGCTCAACGCTGCCGCAAGGGCGCTGTTTGAACAGCGCCCTTGCGGCAAAGCCGGTGTAAAAGGTATCTTTGGTTTGAAAAGCAGCCCTGCGGTTTGGTGTGTTGCGTTATGGATATGGCGGAGGCCAAGGCCCTAGAATCCCGTGGTGTGGTGGAGGGAATACGTTGCAAGATTGTGTTTTTGATTATTTTTCTCTTGCATTACTTTGGTATACATCTTGAGTAAACTGGTTGAGCCTGGATTTCATCGTCCATAGTTGAAGGGCTGATAAATGGCTCCGATTAAGCTGAAGCCCCTTCCACCGTCCCGTGTCAAGCTTAAATGTGGATTTGAGGGATGTGGGTATTTTGGCGAAAAACGTTTTTTTAGGAGCATCAGCGAATCAAGCATTCTGGGCTGCCCTGCAATTTCAGGAACAGTGGTTTTGGCCAAGGAGGTCGTTTTGAAGCATGGGTCAAACAGCGGGCAGATCAGAACAGTGGGGAGAAAACAAACAAGTAAGTGATGTGGTGTTCGTTGTAATTTCAGCACCTTACATTTATTTCCGCACAGTATGTTATGCTCACTGTTGATCAATAATTTTAAATGATATTAATAAGGGAAAATGAACTTTACCAACAGACTGGTCAAATTAGACTAAAATATTTGATTTTCCCTTCTGTCTTCTTTTAAATCCAATGCCTGTTTGTCCAGAATTAACCACAAAAGTTGCATACCTTCATCAGTGGATTTTTAGATGCCAAAGAAACAAAACTCTTCACCTTTCCACATTAATTTGAGTTTTAAGTACCAAACTATTTCTCCCATTTCATTTTATTCACTTACCTAAATATGCATATGATCTATGTCAAGGGGACAAAGATATAACAAAAACACAGCCTAGTGCAACCTTTACTCATTCCTTTTACTCATAACTTCCTTGGAAACATAATATTTATTTGACATCTACTATCTAACTGACTTAAGGTTATTTATTAGCCTCATGAACTTCAGATCCTAAACTACGTACCCTCATGGAAATGAGCACAGCAATGCATAAAAAACTTTGAAATAGCCAACAGCTTCAAAATTTAGGATTTTTCATGTAAACATGTATTTATAAGTCATGGAAAGCTAATATTACATGTTTGTATTCAACTACAAGTAGCCATGATCCTTAAAAACACTTTCAAATATCAAAAAAGTGCCCCTCCAATCTTGTTTGTCTGGCCATCAGAGCAAAATCCATATATAAATTTTGGGGGTTCCTTCCAAATTACCCCCTCCCACCTCCAAAAAACTGAAATCATGAAAATCTGCAGAAGCTGGCATAAGTAACAGTATGGTATGGGAACCAGGTCAGCTTTCTTCCATTGCAAACTATATTTTTTAAGTATTCTGGGCTGGACTATGTAACCTAATAACAAAATATCACTTATTCTCATTCTAGTGCAGCATTTTTTGTCAATGACAGCTGCAGAGGACTGAAAAAGGGGGGCTGCTTTTCATGTTGTTGTATATTTCCACCTGTGACCTAAATCATCTGAATTCAAGACTGAGTCTTATTCAAGACCCAGTCGAGCTGACTTTGACACACACTATTTGTATGCTGTACGTCCACAAATCTCAAATTACGTCCAATAATAAATTTCCCTTACCAATGGTGACTCCAGAAAATGAGAATTGGTGGTGCGGTATTCAATCTGTTATAGGTTTCTGCCGATAACCTTAATTTCCTGAGCGCGTCTGATAATTGAAAACCCGAAGAACAGTCTCAGTTCTAGAGTTTTGAAAATTAATAGACTTGTGTTATTCCACTTAGATTTGCCATAGGCGGCTTCAGAGCACGAAAAATAAGGATATCACACATATAAGGATCAGAGCACAAAAATAAGGATAATGATATCCATTGGTGCCAAACTAGAAGTTTTTTATGCTAATTTTAGTATTTTCTATTAAGAATGTGGAAAATGAGTAGGAACATTTTACCAATTGAATGGGTTTTAGACAATTTTAATAGTCCTATCCTAACCACCCGACAGATTTTGAGGTTTTTTCGAAAGTGCCCGACAGATTTGAGATTTTTTGCAGCTCTGCGTCACGCACAGCCGACATTTTCAGCCAACACCAACATACAATGTCTGACGCGGGGCATGGGATGACTTTCCGCCTCTACAACACGACCGCATTCCGTTAAAATATGAATCGAGACTTGGGCGACAGTCAGCACTATGTGCAAAGGCAAGCCCAGTCCACTGCGTGATGTTAAACTCCGCTCCGTTGTGGACCCTCGTCAGCTATCACAGATGATATTATTTGCAACAGTCTTCCTTACAGGAGCAGTGCCATGGGCAAAAGCGCTGCCAAGGTCGCGGTCGACGCCGTTGCCATGGTGACAGCGCCCGACTCTGGCGTCGAGGTTTGTTCACAGGTGGAGGTGCGGCTCAGCCAGCCGTGCGGACGCGCTCCGGCCGGGTACTCAGTAATGTTGCGGCTCTGCCGAACACCCCACATGTCATGTGTCATCCCTATCATCATACACGGTGTGTGATACTTTTGTACTGGATAAACTACTCGTCAGCCGGTAACCCCAGCGATGGGGTGATTACTGACCTTGAATTGACTATTATAATCAGTTTTCAGTTCTGGTTGAAGACAAGTTTTGGGTCAAGGCCTGTGTGACCGATAGACGTCGGTCTTACCGGCTTTAACTTCTCGGAAATATGTCTTAACTTTGTGTTGATGTTAACTGTCGAGCCGCTTGATGCCGGTGCAGACCCAAGCAAGCACATTTTGATGATTCGCACCGGCCTTCGCCCAGAGATCTGACTGAACTGTCTCCTCGCTAAGTAAAAGTATGTTTCTCCTTGCACTCGTTGTTTCTACAATTTGTTATTGGATTTTACTCCATCTGATGAGGATTTTTGTAATCAGGCGAATGTGGAACTCGACTTCGGTTCCGTAACTGAGCTTTGACGTTACGAAGTTAACTCCCACACCTTCCCTCTGCATATAAAAAAGCCTCGGGCCTAAGCAACTTTTATAGGTTACAGTATAGCATCAAATGCACCTAGAGACGAGGGGCTCCCCAGAATCCCTGAATCCACTAACGATTTGTTATATGAAACCAAACGATTTACTGTTTCTTACAGAGGACTGTGACCATATCAATTCAAATGCTTTTTAATGTGTCCTGTTCCAGTTAAAGCCGGATTATGTACTGGCAAACATAGGCGTTCCGAGGACGAAGAACAACTGTGAGTCTTGCTCTGCCGCATCTTCATGCAGGGACGTCGCCATCGGAGAGGCTTGGGGCCGCCCCTCCTCCAGAAGTGGACTCCCCTTCACTTTTGACTTATAATATATTCCTAAAAGTATTTGCATTGGCCCAAATTTGTCGGACAATAGAATGCCATAAAATATTTCTCTCGGTATCCCCGTGAGCCGACAGTGTCATTAATTACGGCAAGTGTTGCACTATAATATTTGGCCGATTTAACACGGGGACAATGGGAGACAATTTCCATCACTTAGTCTGTCGATGCCCCGCTCTCTATTCGTGATACTACTCTAAGATGCGCTCCCTCTACTGATATGGATTCAGAGCGTTTATCGGATTCGGCAAATATTCGACCATGAGCCGGGATAGTGAGCTCAGCGGGACGGCCGAGCTGCGGGTCGGGTCAGGTCATTAGACTCACCGTGTACAGCAGCCTCCGTCCGAACTGGTAGCACTCCGGCACGTGCGGACCCTGCGAGACGTGCCGCAGCTGCTGCCTCCTGCGCCGGTTCCAGTCCAGCTGGCTGACGTACTCAGTCAGCGGCAGGCCGCGGAACTGCTCCGGCGCGCTCACCTCCAGGCCGTAGGACCTGCCGGCCGACATGCGTCACCGCCCGTGGCTGAACAAGGCCCAGGTCCCATTGCAGACGGGCTTGGCCCATTATCACACCAACGGCCAAGTTAAGTCATTCACGAATCGATCACTTGTATTTGGCCCTGGCTTGATGTGTACAGCTGAGCACCCACGCACTGGTCCCTGTGGTCGGCTGTGCACCTTTTCACCGGTCTCTGGTGACGGTGGTACTGCGGATTTACTGTTCTGGTGATGGTGGTGGCGTGGACTTACTAGATTTTGGTGACAGCGATGGTGCGATCTTAATGATTTTTGTGACTAGGTTGACGCAAAGTATTTTGGTGTGACGGCAGTGGCGCGGACTCACTGGTCTCTGGTGACGCCAGTGAGACCGATGACGTCGAGGACGGCTGACGGCTGCGGACTGCTGACGCACTTGACCAGTGGCATGGCGGGGTAGTACTGCACCGCCACCACACACATCTCCTCCTCAGTGGAGAGGCCGCCCTGTCGGCAACACCGGCTCCGCTCACTGCTTCTGGTTCACCCGCAGCGCCCTGCTGACCCGGCGTGCTGGTATGACACGGGAGGGACTGTGTTTGTCAACAGAAGCTGAGGTAGCAGCCTACAGCCCAGCTCCGAGGCTTCAGGGACCGCTTCTCTCAGCACGTGGCCTGGCGTGGACGGTGGAACTCACCAGAGTGGCCGCGTCCCGGTCCGAGTCGTACAGACACTCCACTGTCAGCTGGTCGCCCCGCAGCAGCCGGCGCGGCGTGATGTGGCGCAGCTGCTGGTAGTTGAAGTCGTAGGCGTCGTCGCGGAGCAGCGGCGGCAGCTCGCGGCCGCGCCGGAAGTGCCGCAGACGGATCTGCCGCCCCAGCAGGTGCGTGTGTGGCAGTGCTGAGAACAGCGTCACTCCCTCCTCCGGCAGTGCCTGTCGCGTCACATACAGCGTTACTGCCTCCTCCGACAGTGCCTGTCGCGTCACACACAGCGTCACTCCCTCCTTCAGTAGCGCCTGTCCCGTCACACAGCGTCACTCCCTCCTCCGGCAGTGCCTGTTGCGTCACACACAGCGTTACCGCCTCCTCCGACAGTGCCTGTCGCGTCACATACAGCGTCACTCCCTCCTTCAGTAGCGCCTGTCCCGTCACACAGCGTCACTCCTTCCTCCGGCAGTGCCTGTTGCGTCACACACAGCGTCACTCCCTCCTCCGACAGTACCTGTTACGTCACACACAGCGTCACTCCCTCCTCCGACAGTGCCTGTCGCGTCACACACAGCGTCACCCTCCCTCCGGCAGTGCCTGTTGCGTCACACACAGCGTCACTCCCTCCTCCGACAGTACCTGTTACGTCACACACAGCGTCACTCCCTCCTCCGACAGTGCCTGTCGCGTCACATACAGCGTCACTCCTCCTCCGACAGTACCTGTTACGTCACACACAGCGTCACTCCCTCCTCCGACAGTGCCTGTCGCGTCACACACAGCGTCACTCCTCCCTCCGGCAGCGCCTGTCGCGTCACACAGCGTCACTCCCTCCTCCCGCAGTGCCTGTCGCGTCTCACTCACCATGGCTCGATATCTCTTCTCGATCCAGGGGGTCCTGGGTAGGTTAACGCTGGCACAGAAATACAAGCCTTATAAAAAGTCTATGGGGGACCCAAAACCCAGGGGAGGTCCTGACCCCCAATCCCACTGGGATTTCCACCCATGACACACACGTAAAATCCAGGGGCAGCTCGTCCTCTGGTAGCGCTTGTCGGACGTCGAATATAATTCCAGAACGGAAAATTTGCCTGTCCTGCTTTAATGAACAGCTCATCCACGCAGTTCAAAGAACTGACTGGACCGGACTGCTGGATATTTCAGTAGTGCTGATGCAGGCGAGTCGTAAGTTATTTCGTTCAACCCCCTCATACCCTGCTCCTGTCCGCTAGTCTGCTGCCAACGTCGGCTGCTTATGGCTGGAACTGACACATCAGCAGCCCTCACCTCCGTGCGCTGTCTTACCTGGTCCAGACACTCGTCAGGACAGTGGCCGACGGTGACCACGTGCCGGCCGTGGGGTGGCACCATCTGCAGCGGAGTTACGTCCGAGCCCAACGTCAACATGGAGGCCTCCTGCGGCCGCAGGTGCGGCGTCAGCGTGAACTCCAGTCCGCTGCTGTCCACCACTGCCGGCACCAGGGCAGTCTCAATACACGGCCCCGGGACAGTCTCAATAGACGGTCCCGGGACAGTCTCAGTACACGCCCCGAGATAGTCTGAATACACGGCCCCGGGACAGTCTCAATACACGGCCCCGGAACAGTCTCAACACACGACCCCGGGACAGTCTCAATACACGCTCCGGACAGTTTCAATACACGGCTTCGGGACAGTCTCAATACACGGCCCCGGCCCCGGGACAGCCTCAACACACGGTCCCGGCACAGTCTCAATACACGACCCCGGGACAGTCTCAAAACACGGCCCCGGAACAGTCTCAACTCACGACCTCGGGACAGTCTCAATACACGCTCCAGACAGTCTCAACACACGGCCCCGGGACAGTCTCAATACACGTTCCGGACAGTCTCAATACACGGCTCCGGAACAGTCTCAATTCACGTTCCGAGACAGCCTCAACACACGGCCTCTGGACATTCTCAATACACGGCCCGTGAAATAGTCTCAATACACGGCCCCGAGACAGCCTCAATACACGTTCCGGACAGTCTCAATACACGGCTCCGGGACAGTCTCAACACACGGCCCCGGGACAGACTCAACACACGGCCTCCGGACAGTCTCAATACACGGCCCGTGAAATAGTCTCAATACACGGCCCCGAGACAGCCTCAACACACGGCCCCGAGACAGCTTCAACACACGACCCCGGACAGTCTCAATATACCATCGCTGCCGACCCCGGGACAAACCTCAATACACAATCACTTCCGGCCCCGAGACTGTCTCAATACGCCACCACTGCCGGCCCAGAGACAGTCTCAAAATACAGCCCTGGGACAGTAAGTACACGGCCCTGGGACAGTCAACGCACAGTCCTGGGACAGTCAGTACTGGGCCCTGGGACAGTAGGTACACGGCCCTGGGACAGTAGGTACACGGCCCCGGGACAGTCAGTACACGGCCCTGGGACAGTCAGTACACAGCCCTGGGACAGTCAGTACACGGTCCTGGGACAGTCAGTACACGGCCCCGGGACAGTCAGTACACGGCCCCGGGACAGTCAGTACACAGCCCTGGGACAGTCAGTACACAGCCCTGGGGCAGTCAGTACACGGCCCTGGGACAGTCAGTACACAGCCCTGGGACAGTCAGTACTCGGCCCTGGGACAGTAGGTACACGGCCCTGGGACAGTCAGTACGCAGCCCTGGGAAGGTCAGTACACAGCCCTGGGACAGTCAGTGCACGGCCCTGGGACAGTCAGTACACGGCCCTGGGACAGTCAGTACTCGGCCCTGGGACAGTCAGTACATGGCCCTGGGACAGTCAGTACACGGCCCTGGGACAGTCAGTACACGGCCCTGGGACAGTCAGTACACAGCCCTGGGACAGTCAGTACACGGTCCTGGGACAGTCAGTACACGGCCCCGGGACAGTCAGTACACGGCCCCGGGACAGTCAGTACACAGCCCTGGGACAGTCAGTACACGGCCCCGGGACAGTCAGTACACGGCCCTGGGACAGTCAATACACAGCCCTGGGACAGTCAGTACACGGTCCTGGGACAGTCGTACACGCCCGGGACAGTCAGTACACGGCCCCGGACAGTCAGTCACAGCCCTGGGACAGTCAGTACACAGCCCTGGGGCGTCGTACACGGCCCTGGGACAGTCATACACAGCCCTGGGACAGTCAGTACTCGGCCCTGGGACGTAGGTCACGGCCCTGGGACAGTCAGTACGCAGCCCTGGGAAGGTCAGTACACAGCCCTGGGACAGTCAGTGCACGGCCCTGGGACAGTCAGTACACGGCCCTGGGACAGTCAGTACTCGGCCCTGGGACAGTCAGTACATGGCCCTGGGACAGTCAGTACACGGCCCTGGGACAGTCAGTACACGGCCCTGGGACAGTCAGTACACGGCCCTGGGACAGTCAGTACTCGGCCCTGGGACAGTCAGTACATGGCCCTGGGACAGTCAGTACACGGCCCTGGGACAGTCAACGCACAGTCCTGGGCCAGTCAGTACTCGACCCTGGGACAATCAGTACACGGCCCTGGGACAGTCAGTACGCAGCCTGGGAAGGTCAGTACACAGCCCTGGGACAGTCAGTACATGGCCCTGGGACAGTCAGTGCACGGCCCTGGGACAGTCAGTACACGGCCCTGGGACAGTCAGTACGCAGCCCTGGGACAGTCAGTACACGGCCCTGGGACAGTCAGTACACGGCCCTGGGACAGTCAGTACACGGCCCTGGGACAGTCAGTACTCGGCCCTGGGACAGTCAGTACATGGCCCTGGGACAGTCAGTACACGGCCCTGGGACAGTTAGTACACAGCCCTGGGACAGTCAGTACACGGCCCTGGGACAGTCAGTACCGGCCCTGGGACAGTCAGTACACGGCCCTGGGACAGTCAGTACACGGCCCCCGGGACAGTTAGTACACGGCTCTGTGACAGTCAGTACACAGTCCTGGGACAGTCAGTACACGGGCCTGGGACATTTAGTACACGGCTCTGGGACAGTCAGTACACAGTCCTGGGACAGTCAGTACTGGGCCCTGGGACAGTAGGTACACGGCCCTGGGACAGTAGGTACACGGCCCCGGGACAGTCAGTACACGGCCCTGGGACAGTCAACGCACAGTCCTGGGCCAGTCAGTACTCGACCCTGGGACAATCAGTACACGGCCCTGGGACAGTCAGTACGCAGCCCTGGGAAGGTCAGTACACAGCCCTGGGACAGTCAGTACATGGCCCTGGGACAGTCAGTGCACGGCCCTGGGACAGTCAGTACACGGCCCTGGGACAGTCAGTACGCAGCCCTGGGACAGTCAGTACACGGCCCTGGGACAGTCAGTACACGGCCCTGGGACAGTCAGTACACGGCCCTGGGACAGTCAGTACTCGGCCCTGGGACAGTCAGTACATGGCCCTGGGACAGTCAGTACACGGCCCTGGGACAGTTAGTACACAGCCCTGGGACAGTCAGTACACGGCCCTGGGACAGTCAGTACACGGCCCTGGGACAGTCAGTACACGGCCCTGGGACAGTCAGTACACGGCCCCGGGACAGTTAGTCACGGCTCTGTGACAGTCAGTACACAGTCCTGGGACAGTCAGTACACGGGCCTGGGACATTTGTACACGGCTCTGGGACAGTCAGTACACAGTCCTGGGACAGTCAGTACACGGCCCTGAGACAGTCAGTACACGGCCCTGGGACAGTCAGTACTCGGCCCTGGGACAGTCAGTACATGGCCCTGGGACAGTCAGTACACGGCCCTGGGACAGTCAGTACACAGTCCTGGGACAGTTAGTACACGGCCCCGGGACAGTTAGTACACAGCCCTGGGACAGTCAGTACACGGCCCTGGGACAGTCAGTACTCGGCCCTGGGACAGTCAGTACACGGCCCTGGGACAGTCAACGCACAGTCCTGGGACAGTCAGTACTCGACCCTGGGACAGTCAGTACACGGCCCTGGGACAGTCAGTACACGGCCCCGAGATAGATTTAACACACGACCCTTGGACAGTCTCAATACATCACCACGAGACGAGACAGTCTTAACACCCGCACTGGAGGGGGGTCTGGCACTAACGCGCACTGGAGGGGGCCTGGTAGACCCCCTAAGATCTGGGAAACTGAGAGGATTAGAAAAACGTCACTTGGTAGGTGGGTGGGGGCTATGGTGATCTACATGACGACCAATTTTCATTGACCTAGGTCAATATCTTCAAGGTCAAACGAGGTCGTAAAGGTCAAATATTGGCCATGCTGGGGATCGATTGGTAAATGTTGTGATTATGCGGGAAAATGGCGGGAATAAGCTAAAGACGGACAAGGTTCATCGAGAAGAGGTCTCAAAGAGGCTTCCCCACAATTTTTGGGTCAAGGTCATTCAAGGTCATTGACCTTTAAGGTCACCATATGGTATACTACTTATTATTTACACTTTGACTACCATTGTAGCCACTGTTTGGCAGGAAATGAGGATTGACCTTTCCCAATGACCTTTTCCCTTGACCTTTGACCTTGACCTTTGTATTGGGGTACCCTACCGATGACGTCATAGCATAATATATTTCAGACCGGGTAACGTCATTTGGCCGGACGCACAGTGGTCAGTGGCCTTGAAAGTGCAGATATGACCTTGACCTGTGACCTTTGACCTTGACCTGTGACCTTTGACCTTGACCTTGACTTTCATGTGAAGTGACCTTGACATATAATCCCGCTTATATGACGTTATGACATCAGCACTCGGTCTTCAATGCAAGCTAACTGGTCCGACCGCGCGTTTACGGCGATCTCAAAATGCAGGTCGGACTTTGAAAGCCTATAAGTCAAAAAATGTTCGACCTATTTTGAAAAAGTCTTCATCAATCGACACGCTATTAAATGTTGTTAAATGTGGCATCGTATCGTTTTTCGGCTACGCGCGGTTCTCCGGCCACCTCGGAAAAACAGGTGGGGGGCCTCCGAGGCCCCCCTCCAGTGCGCGTGTTAACACACCATTATTACAGCCTGACAACGAATCCTCAATATGTTTGCAATTATACTGAAATCAGAAAGTTTCGTACGAATAACAATGATGGTGAGACCCCCACTCTCTGCCCCCCTCCTAGCGATACCCTGGTGTGCCACATCGCACCAGTAGCTGAATATCCCATAAAACGCTGAAGTGCGGCTGGTGCTCCAGTCCATCACACTGGTCAGCTTGACCGGAGTATGTGCTGGTTCTGTGGGAGCGTAAGCTAACTTGCCTTGGCGTTTGTCAGCTGGCAGCACTCCCAGGTCGTAGTGCACCTCCAGAATGTAGAACTGCGCTTCACTGCTGGGGCCGTACGGGAACCCTACGTCGTTCGGGAACGTGAACTCCTGGCGTCAGAAACCCAGTCACGTGACGGTGTACCGGATACCGAGGCAGACCGGTGTCGGCATCTATCTAGGGCATGTGTGCTGTGTTGAACTAGCATCCTGAAAAAGCAAGCTTTCAAAGCATACGATATGGAATAACTACGGTCACATACGGCCGGGATTCGCCACCAGCAGCGGTCTTCACATAATTACTAATTCGGATTTCCCGGTCGGTGAGGTTATTGGTACTCACTCATCCACCGACTCCCCAATCAAGTGAGCCACTCACCCCTGTGACTGCCCGGCCACGGGAGGTACTCACCCATGTGACTGCCCGGTCGCGCGAGGCACTCACCCCTGTGACTTCCCCGGTCGCGTGAGGTACTTACCCTGTGACTGCCCGGTCACGTGAGGTACCTACCCATGTGACTGCCCGGTCGCGTGGGGTATCCATTCCGGTCACGTGGGGTACTCACCCCTCCGCCGACTCCCCAGCCGGCGATGATGCCGCGGCAGTGGGCGGCTGTGGGCGGCATGTTGGCGGAGTAGCAGCGGTAGCCGCCCGACTGGCGGGCTGCCGGCCCCAGCGGACTGAAGTCACGGCCGCTGCACTGGTACATCAGCATGTGGTGCACCACCGGCTCATTTCCCGGCGTGATGACGGCGCGGTACTGCGTCAGCGACAGCTCAGTAAGGCCCGGATCCGACTAGGTGAAGCACACGGATTGGGGCGCCATCGTGGCGAAGTCAGAAAGCACTCGGTTTGGGCCGCCCTTTTGGCACGGTTTCCTGTAAGATTTCTTATGCGAGCTTGGTCAGCCCAGTATACAATGTTGTATCTTCTCACTGAACGACCTCTGGCTATGCTGTTGGGTTAGATATTACCGCAAGTTCTGGAAATGTAAGCAAGGAGTATGGCGGTAAGATTTGCAGCTTTCTGCCTCAAATATAGATTACATATTCCTTTGAATTGTATGTTTTAGCTCCTACCACCTCTCTCTCTCTCTCTCTCTCTCTCTCTCTCTCTCTCGTCCCAACCTTGACGGCGTGATGTGGCTGGCTGAATTCGGGCGCCGGCACCACTCGGCACCAGTAGACAGTGGAGGAGTTGGGCAGCCGGGCGTCCTGTTGGGTCACGGCCCACGTGACCAGTGAAGAGTCCTGATTGGCGGAGGCCGGCTCCGGCTCGGCCGGGTCCGTAAGATGGATGCTGCGCTGACCCCTGTGCTCGTGCCGGCCGGGAGACCTCACGTCCTCGGGGTCAAGATTGTGGTAGGCGTACAGAACGTGCTGCGTGTCCGCCTGTCTCCAACAACGGGTAATTTTAATTAGCTCTAGGCTTGTGATGGTATTATAAGTATCCATGGTAATAATGATATGCGGATTTTTTTCTGACGGATAAATATTTGTGCATTCTTCGTGAATAGAAAACAAATTATTGTAAGCGGTCTAAGAATCAGAAGGAACAAAACATACTTAATTCGTCAGGATGGTTTTCCTCACGCGCCGAAGATGCGCACCGACGCTGTACGCCGGGCATATCTTTTTCGCCGCTTCCTGCATCTGTGCCAGGCCTCACCAACACACGCGCCTGCAGTGTGTCTAATATTTCCCAATGGCAAAAATGATCCATTCACCAGTGTCTCTTCAAAGGACGCTGGAGCATTAATTGTGCCGTTATGGTCACGTGACGGCTTTGCATTCCTGTTTGTGATGACACGGATTGGTTGAGATTGTACCGAATAGAGGGGGAGGTGAAAATGGAGGTGACACTGTGTTAAGACATTAAGAGAGAAGTAAGACGTCTCACATCCAACCCGGGTCACAGCTTTTTATTTTAGTCGAAACAGGTGCTTCCCATTTCCTAAATTTTACAATACTAACCGCTTACTGCACATTAATTTCTGTTTCAGCTCAAAGGAGAAGACAAAACATTGATGTACCATATCTGGCCCTCAGAAGGAATTACCTTACGATGAAAAAATATCACTATTGGTAGATCTCTTGTTTTTCAGTCTTTGCATCTCCTTGAAGCTCCTCGAAGCTTGCTTACACCAGCTAGCTGAAACTGTTAGTTTGTTTTTAATAGCCCACCGGGGTGAAACTATCTTTGAACCACATACAAAATAAATTTATAAGTGGAGAATTTAGCCAGTGGTGAATCCAGGGCTGCATGGGAGGGGGGGCTAGAAGCCTCAAGCCTCCCCGCCATTGCCTCCGATCAGACTCCGCCTATGTCTTACCCTTGCCCCGGTGGGGGTTGTTTGAACACCTCCCCCGTACTTTTTCCGGTGGCACGAAAAAACGGCGGCGCGAAGCGAAGCTGTATTTGGCACTCCTTATCCTTGATTGACTCCGCAACTTTCATCAAAATTTAAAGTTTGAATTATCTCAGGTCAGGTCACCAGTGCAGGTCAAGTGACCTCACCTAAAAAATGTTTAACGTGCCATAAGGAAGAAATGGGTGAATCCATCGCAATGAAACCTATAACATAACATATAACATACAACAACTAACACCAATTTTTACAAAATTTTTTTCCGGGATCTTTCATACTGATGACCTAAGGTCAAGTACGGACCATTACCTCTCAATTGGAAATACATGGGAAAAACATAATTTGGGCTGTATTTGTGTAGATAAAGCTGATAACACGTTCATATTCTACAAATCGTAGTATCCTGGGCTCCTTTTCAGGTTTAGGTTGCAAATTTTGATCTGTGACCTCTGGGAGGTCATCTGGGGCTACTTAACCAGTTTTCAGACTTAGGTCAATAACTTTGCATGCAATGATGATACAGGTTTTATTTTTATACCATTGCATTTTGATTTCTATTACGAGTTGATTGATATGCATATGGAATATTCTGGGTCAAAAAGTGGCCTTGACCTGACCTGAGGTCAGGTCATTTTTGTTTTGTTGTTTTTACTTAGTATGGTCATATTATACAGCATTCGATTTTCCATGACAAGAGGAAGCGTATGGTGCCTACAAAATGATTCAATTGAGCTCTGTCAGATGCTAGAGCACATAAACTTGTTAAAAATGCCAACTTTTTTAACCTACCACGATATCAGTATGTACCTAAGTCAAAAAGTGACTGATATAGTTTCTTCGTGACTTTATACGAACTATCCACCAGCGTTCGCGTTTTTTCGCTATCCCGCACAGGGGCCGAGTTCGAGGGGGTGTTCAAACACCCTCCACTAGGGCGAAGGTGGCTCGGAGGCCTACCGGGGTGCGGGCTAACTATGGGCACTTGGACATTTCGGAATGAGCTTGAGCATCTTAACCCCCCCCTCCCACGTATCCACCATTGAATTCAGAACTTTTTATTTCATAGTTGCAGCCACCTAGTTCCCAAAGACATGTGGACAAAATCATCGGCAAGTGACTGGTCTGTTTCTTGGGCTCTTTTATGCCCGTCACCGTCTTGCTCGTGAAACCGCTAAGCCCCTCATAAACAGTCTTATTATTTCCTCTCTCTCCTCTATTGCGTCAGTGAATGCGGAAGCGCCCAGTGCTGCACAGAGTCCAGAGGAGGTCAGCTTTTCAGGGCGAGTCATTTCCGGGCGTCGTAGGCGTGACCAAACCAGTGATGTTGAGTGCGACCGGGGTTGGATGCCTTCCCCTGCGAGATGACCTTAGAGCTCGCTCTATGTTTGTTAACACGCGCATTGCCAGGAGGGGGTGGGTACCCGCCCTCTCGGCTTTTTTTAGAGATAGCATAACAACTGCGGCGGGTAGCGCCGCTGTACGTGGCATACAGTTTTTTGATCATTTTTGCTTTTGTCAAAATTCTAAGTTTAGGTCATCTCAGGTCAGGTCACCAGTACAGGTAATGTGACTTAACCCAAAAAAATTTCAGGTAGCATAAGTCAGAACAGGGTGAATTTATCCGACTGAAACTCATATTACATAATGGGCCCACCAAGTTCTCTAAAGTGATTTCCAGGATTTGTCATATTGATGACCTAAGGCCAGGTACGAGCCACGACCCTGCCATTGAAAATACGTGGGAAAATGGTTTCAACTGAATAAGTTAGTAATGGAAGGGGATTGACCATTAATTTTAAATTCATTACATTTGTATTGTCTTTGCAGTTCTAATGGTATGAATTTTGACCTTATTTGATCTTGACCTGAAGTCAGGTCAGGTCAAATCACATAGTTGACCTGATTTAACCCAGCAAGATATTATTATATATAATTCGATTCGGCTTGCTGTGAGAATTGCAATGGCTTAAATTGCTTTGCCCTATTTTTACTGATTCAGATTTTACGATCGAAAAATTTCATTTAAATGTTACTAGACGGCACGTCTCGCGCTGCGAGATTGACCCTCTGGGCGCGTCACGAGATATAGAAGGTGAACGTAGAAGAAATTGAAAAAGGCGTTGATTCGTGAAGAAACTTTGAAAATCGGTCGATAACTTTTCGTGTAATGGGCTCTCAAAGCCAGACCTAAATTTTGAGCCCGACGCAATTGCGTGGGCGCACCAGGGTGCCTCCACTATGCTGACCTAACCAGGTCTCGATTCAGCGGGCCGGCCTAACGTGCCCCTACCCTGCGGGGCAAGTATCGCCTGCTTCGGCCGCAGCTCCGCAGTGCACTCCTCAGGACTCGGGTCTGCTGGCTCTGCTCGCAGACTTCCACCGCTTCGCGGTGGTTTGTCTCCGGATTGTTTATTCCTTCTCTAGAAGGCCGGCCTGGCGCTGCCGGGTTCCTCCATTCCCTAGCCCGGCACTGCTGGGTTCCTTCCTTCTCTAGGCGTAGCATCCGTGCGCTGCTTGGTACACTCCCTCCCCTCTTGTGGTTTGCTTTGCCTGCCCTTCAGCAGCCTTTCCAGCATTCCAGCAAAAGTTCCCGGCAAGCGCGTCTCCCTCTCCTGCTCGTCCTCAGCAGCACGTCGTTGATTGCGTCGCACCGCATCCCGCTGCGCCTCCGCCGCTTGCTGGTCCGCAGCGAGAGCCGCGCGCCGCTGGCGCTGCCGTTCGGCATTCTGCAGCGCCTCGGCTTCTCGCTGGGCCCGGGTCATGCGCTCGCGGCGTCGGCGCTGGGCGGCAGCGTTGGCCTCGCGGGCTGCTCGCTCTCGGTCGCGACGAGGCATGGTTGAGGATTGGTTTATATGAAAGGGATAGATAGCTCTTGGCCACACTGTAGTGCTGCAAGTGAAGCAATACATAAGTCAGGACAGGTAAGGATACTGGTCAATTGAACATGATGCCTAAAATGGGAACAGACATGCGATTGTTATTCTTGTTTTTTCCCTCGAATAACTACTATTAAAGTAGTAATGAGCCTCCCAACAATGCCGCGGTAAGCTATTGAATGTTTGAATGTTTGAGGCTGCCCAAGGCAATTATATATCAAGTCTGTGCTACGAAAAAGGGTATTTTTAATTACGCACCTAACATTCAATCATGTATTTCATTTTTTCCTAGTAAGATTACTCTGAAAAGTGTATACCATCCATGTATTATAGGTGATGTAAGTAATAAATTACTGGCGCTGAAAAGGTTGTACCGAACAATTGCGATGCGTAAATTTGAAGTCTATACCCCTGTGAATTTGAGCATGGTTTGCCGGCCTTACATTCTCACAGTTATCATAATGTGTATCTAGCATATATGAAACAGTATTGGGTAAATACCATGCATGTAATGGAGCATTCAGAGGTAGGAAGGCATGTTTTTACCTGTGATGTCTGAGATAGTAACAAATGCGTGCTCATGTCAGATTCTTAATGCAAATAACTACAAAACATAAATGGATCAAAGTGCAGCTCAGGAAAATTTCATTGATATAGCTGTATTTTTAAAACACTGAAATTGCTTGGATGAGTTGGCTCTATTTACAGTTAAAGAAACACTTTAATCACACTCCTAGCATGGAAAATGTTGGAAGTCGATGCTCGCCAAACCCTTTATTTAGAGTCAGCACTACTTTATCGGCGGGAATGTGCACAAGTTCTGATCTGACTCGGGCCGTTAGGGGGATAAATCGACTAAACGGGGAGCAAAATCACTAACTTTGGAAGGAAAACAGCCGGTTGGAAGCCAATATTAACAAAATAGCATGCACTGTCTTCATGTAAGGTTGGAAAGTATGGCTACTTCTCTTGAAGACGTCCTTTTCACTCACATGACCCATTATTGTGCATTCGTTATATGCCTTGAGCACAACTTGTTGCATGATCTAACAAATCATGTTTTGCTTAAAAATTCATAATCTTTAAGCTGGTACCATGCACTTGCATAATAATACATTCATGACCTTCAAAACCTGATGTCTAATACTAAAATTCGTGAAAGAGATTGACACTTAATGCCGGAGAAATCAAATACAGTGTCAAAGCTTTACCTTCAGAAGCAAAACAGACAGATTGAATCTCCAACAGCTAATATTTTTCACTTGTTTGTTCTCGTGCTTTTGGTGGCTTGGAAACGTAACTGTTAGTGTGGCTATCCTCCTTGTAAAGAAATAATCGAGGTCAACCAAAATTAAGTAGACTATTTTACCGTCCTTCACATAACCAAAATCAGCATTATTGACAGCTGCACGTGCAAGCTATGTCTGCTGCACCAGCAGCATTGTGGCCTCTATGCAGGGCGGGGGGCGTACAATGAAATTTTTCAACACATGCAGAATACCTTCTCTAATTGAAATACCAGAGCACCTACAGCGTAGTCAGGGGGCTAGTGAACTGGACCAATGTTCTCGCCGGTTGGTATAGTGGGGGTTGTAACCCTATCTAACCAATATTTGGTCTGATCTCTTGGACGATTAAAGCAGTAGTAAACCTAGCAATAATGCAATTGATATTGGCGACTTTATGCAGTCTGCTTAACTTTATTTGATCTCTCGAGCTTGGATTTCTTCAGCTTTTGTTCACCTCCATATACCTCACCTAACCAATTAGCTATAGTTATGCTGTACCACAATGCGTTTCCTGCAATTAAACTGTACCGCAATGCATATCCTGTGTTTATACTGTGCCGCTGCACTGTAGCTTTGGTAAGGATCAGTCTTACCCGCCAGAGCGTAACGCCAGTGAACGTCCGTTCTAATCCTGGAACCATGTAAAAGCCGGGGCCCGTTTCTTGATTGCTGTATTATTGAGTCCTTTGACGAAGAAAATATGAATTTTCCACCGCCACAATGTATTGTCTTGTTACTGATAAATACACATATTTCGGTTTATCCGCTGCACCTTCCTGATCTCCGTGATCCAAATAGTGCGGTGCAGTCGAAATCTATTGGGGAGGGAGGTGTTACGGCTGGTATTGTTTTGTCCAGCTCTATATTTTCTTGGTCCCAGCAACGTCGTCAACATTGAGTCACACACAGCTAAAATGTACACGATCGCAGTGCCACAAAATTAAGCGATGTCCAAAATTTTGAAAAATATGCTACCAAAAATACTACTCCTCTTCCGAAACCATGGAATTTACACCCCATCCCCTCTCCTTAGAGTTAGGTTTTTTTTCTTAGTATAATACCCCTTGATGATAGCAAGATTCTGAATAGCCCTTAAGACCCAAAAAGTGTAGCGTTCAATGCTGTTCCAGCAAGGGGTTACCTTATTTGGGTCGCGTGAAATCGCAAGGGTATTTTGGCAGGCAATTGCTCGGCGTCTGCGTTTCCTAACCCCATGGGGCCGTAAATTAATTATTAATTATTTTCTTCTACCGGAGGACCGACCCCCTGCACGCGCAACGGATGGACGACCCACATCCCCAACAACTAAAATAAAACCCATCAACTGTTAATGTTTCTGTCAACACGCCTTCAAACGCATCTGGCTCCAAAAAAACGCCAGTACACCTCTGAGACCCAATAACGGGTACAGGTTAATGTTTTTCCATCAAGGGGTAACCTGCAAGGGTCACGTAACCCCATCAGGAGCCCATCATCTTTTTACACTATGCTCATTGGAACACGCCAGCACCAAACCGCACCATAGGCGGATCCAGGATTGCCGATGGGGCGGGGGGGCACCTGACCGGGGGGGCACTTTCCCGGGGGGTGGCATCAGGACCAGGGGGCGCCACTTATGACCGGTAAAACCTATCAGGTGGGCGCCAAATCCTATCGTTGGGCGCCGACTTTCGCATCCTGGGGGGGGTGGGAAGCAACATTTCAGGGAGGCGCCATCGACTTTTCAGGGGGGCGCCGAGGGTCGATCCAGGGGGGCACGTGCCCCCCCTTGCCCCTTCCCCTGGATCCGCCTATGAACCGCACACAGGTAAAAGAAACCCGACGGCTGTGCCAAAGATCAAATATCTGAAAGATACCCGATAATTTCCTTCTAGCGGAGCACCAGCCTGCACGCGCCACGGGCGGACGACCCACACCCGCAAAAACTAAGAACACCTTCAATGAACAACAGTTTGCTCGACACATGTTTGCTGAATCTGTCGTAAATTAATTAAAATATTTAGATACTTAATAATTTCCTTCTAGCGGAGGATCCCCCTGCGTGGACCAAGGGTGCACGATCCACACCCCCAAAAACTCAAAAACACTCTCAATAACTGTCCAAAGTTTCTGTCAACACGACTGCATACGCCTGTCTCCCGAAGGATTACTGGTACAATTCTGGAACCTAATAATGGGTACAGAATATTTTCCCATCAAGGGGTACCCCGCAAGGGGTCATGTGCCCAGCCAGGGGGCCAACACCTGTTTACAATATGCTCATCGGAGCACGCCAGCACAAAATCACACACAGCTAAAAGAAACCCGACGGCTGTGGCACACAGCTAAAAGATACCCCATAATTTCTTTCCAGCGGAGGATCCCCCTGCACGCGCCGCAAGCGGACGACCCACACCCCTAAAACTCAAAACCACCCTCAATGTACAACGGTTTGTGCCCTACATGTTTGATGAAACTGCCGTAAATTAACCTAAAATATTAAAATACTCAATAATTTCCTTCTATCGGAATATCCCCCTGCACGCGCCGCAAGCGGACGACCCACACCCCCAAAAAAAACTAAAAAACACCCTCAATTAACAACAGTTGGCTCGATATATGCTAAATAAAGCTTCCGAAAACAATTCAAAATATTGGTCCCCATTGGTCTGCACCTAAGCATTGGAGACCCGATACAGTGCAAAAAAGGCGCCCCTACCCTCCGTGGCAAGTATCGCCTTCGTCGGCCGCAGGCTTCGCCGCGACCGCCTCATTATTTGGGACTGCTCGCCTTGCTCGTAAACTTCCACCGCTTCGCGGTGAATTGTCTCCGGATCGCCTGAGCCCATTATTTTTTCAGGAAAAATTAGAATTACTTCCTTGAAGCGGAGGAACCCCCTGCACGTGCTTCGGGCGGCCCACCCACACCCCCCAAAACTAAAAATACCCTCCATAAATAATACCTTGGTCAACACATGTTTGATCAAACTGCCTTAATTTAATTGGGAAATATTCATCAGCACCTTAAAGTCAGAGACCAAATACAGCCGAGCACGTGCCAAAAAGTTGCAAAATTCAAGAGCTCGACGATCTGAAGCCGATTTTTGAAACGACATGGGTGCACTCTGGCGCGCGCCACGCCCACCCCACATACCCCACCACTGCCAAAATCTAATACGATGATGGGACCGCATGACCGGACCCTCGTGCAAAATTTCAAGCCCCTACCTGTAACCGTTTCGGCCACACTTGTCAAAAGGTGCTATGACATACGGCGGACGTACGGACGGACATTTTATAAATTATATATAAGAACTAGACGGCACGTCTCGCGCTGCGAGATTGACCGTCTGGGCGCGTCACGAGTGGTAAGGGGTGAGCGTGTGAGAGAATGGATGAGCACGTCGATTGGTGAAAAAATTTTGGAAATCGGCCAATAACTTTTCGGGTTATGGGCCTTCAAACAAACCTAAATTTTGAGGCCGACACAATCGCGTGGGCGCACCAGGGTGCCTCCACTATTTTTACCTAACCATGTCTCGATTCAGCGGGCCGGCTAGCGGCGCCCATACCCTGCGGGGCAAGTATCGCCTTCGTCGACCGCGGCTTCGCGCGCCCTCCGCACGACTCAGGTCTGCCCGCCTTGCTCGCAGACTCCTAACGCCTCGCGGTGGCCTGTCTCCGGATCGCTTAAACCCATTATTTTCTCAGCAAAATTAGAGTTCTGTGGTTTTTCTCAATGCGGGATCCCCCGAATATTGCCAAGATTCTAAATAACCACCCACCAACTGTTTACTGTTTCTGTCAACACGCCTGCAAATGCATTTGGCCCAAAAAGTCACCAGTACATCTTTAAGACCCAATAACGGGTACAGATTAATGTTTTTCCTTCAAGGACTAACCCGCAAGGGTTCACATGCCCAACCAGCCAACCAGCGAGCCATCATCTGTGTACCCTATGTTCATTGGAACACGCCAGCACCAAATCACACACAGCTAAAAGAAACCCGACGGCTGTGCCGCACAGATAAAAGATACCCGATAATTTCCCTGCAGCGGAGGATCCCCTGACCGTGGCACGGGTTGCAACCCACACCCCAAAACCTAACAACACCCTCAATGAACAACACTTTGGTCGGTACATGTCTACTATAACTGCCGTAAATTGATTAAAATATCCAATTGCACTTCCAAGCAAAAATAGAGGTTTGCTGGTTTTTCTTAATTTGGGACCCCTGCCATCCCCCATTCTAAATAACCACTCACAGGGAAGGATCTCCGACCTAGCTGGCGCCCCTACCCTGTGGGGCAAGTATCGCTTTCGTCGGCGGAGGCTTCGCCGCGCCCTCCTCAGGACTCATGTCTGCTCGCCTTGCTCGCAAACTTTTACCGCTTCGCGTTGGCTTGTCTCTGGGTCGCCGAAGCCCATTCAGGGAAACTTATAATTTTTAAAGGGGGGGGGGGCAAACTTTAATTTCTGGGAATAGCCTTTAAGTTAACTGGGTCGCGTAAACCAATAAGTCGCTCGTTAATTTTTTCTTTTTAATTCATTTGCTCGGTCTTCAACCATAGGCATGCTGCTCCGAAATGCGTTTCCTGCAGTGAAACTGTACCGCAATGCGTTTCCTGCGGTGAAACTGTGCCGCAATTCATATCCTGTACCCATACTGTGAAGTTCAGTGCACTTTAGCTTTGGTAGGAAGAGTTGTTTTAGCTCCCAGAGGGTAGCTTAGATAAGGTGTCCGGGCAGGCGCTGGACAGTTCATCCGCTTCGCGGTGGTTTGTCTTTGCATCGCCTGAATCCATTATTTTTTTGGGCAAAATTAGAGTTTTGTGGTTTTTATCAATAAAGGATCCCCAAACCATGGTCGGACCCGGGGGCAAGGGGGGCACGTGCTCCCCCCGATGGACCCTCGGCGCCCCCTGAAAGGTCGATGGCGCCCCCTGAAATGTCGCTTCCCACCCCCCCCAGGATGCGAAAGTCGGGCCCACCCCCACCGATAGGATTTGGCGCCCACCTGATAGCTTTTGCCGGTCATAGGTGGCGCCCCCTGGTCCGGATGGCGCCCCCCGTCCGGATGGTGCCCCCGGGAAGGTGCCCCCCCGATCGGCAATCCTGGATCCGCCTATGCCCCAAACATTGCGAAAATTATAAATAACACATATCAATTGTTCAATGTTTCTGTCAACACTCCCGCAAACGCATTTGGCCCAAAAAGTTACCAGTGCACCTCTAAAACCCAACAGCGGGTACATATTAATGTTTTTCCATCAAGGTGTAACATGCAAGGGGTGACCTAACCCCACCAGGGGGCCATCATCTGTGTACACTATGCTCAGGGGATCACGCCAGCACCAAACCGCACACAGCTAAAAAAGCCGACGGCTGTGCCAAATATGTGAAAGATGCCCGACAATTTCCTTCTAGCGGATGATCAACCTGCACACGTGACGGATGGACCACCCACACCCACAAAAACTAAAGAGAAAATCATCAACTGTTCAATGTTTCTGTCAACACGCCTGCAAACGCATTTGGCCAAAAAAATCACCAGTACACTTCTGAGACCCAACAACGGGTACATATCAAATATTTCATTCAAAGGGTAACCTGCAAGGGGTCACCTGACCCCACCAGGAGGCCATCGTCTGTGTACCCTATGCTCCTGGGAACACGACAGCACCAGACGAGCAACGCACCCCTAAAACAAAAAAACACTCTTAATAAACAACACCTTGTTTAAAATATTTAAAAAAACTCCCATGAATTGATTAAAATATATCGGAGAATTTACACGCAAAATTAGAAGTTTCTGGTTCTTCTTAATGGGAGACCCCCCGCCCCCCCCTAAATGATGCCAGCATTTTAAATACCACCTATCAACTGTTTAATGTTTCTACCAACGCGCCTGCAAACGCATTTGGCCCAAAAAAATCACCAGTACACCTCTGAAACCCAATAACGGGTTCATAATACAGCTTTTTCGATCAAGAGGTAATCCACAAGGGGTCACGTGCCCCGCCAGAGGCCATCATCTGTGTACCGTTTACTGATGGGAACACGGAAGCACTAAATTACACACAGCTAAAAGAAACCCGGCGGCTGTGGCACACAGCTACAACATACCCGATAATTTCCTTATAGCGGAGGATCCCCCTGCATGCGCCACGGGCGGATGACCCACGCCTCCCAAAACTCAAAAACACCCTCAATGAACAACGGTTTGCTTCCTACATGTTTAATGAAACTGCCGTAAATCAACCTAAAATATTAAAATACTCCATACATTTTTCTAGCGGAGAATTTCCCTGCACGCGCCGTAAGCGGACTTCCCACACCCCCAAAAACTCCAAAACACCCTTAAGAAACAATGGTTGGCTCGATACATGCTTAATAACATTTCCGAAAATAATTTAAAATATGTCTCTCCATTTGCCAGCACCTTAACATTGGAGACCCGATACAGTGCAAAAAACGGCGCCCCTACCCTTCGGGGCAAGTGCCGCCTTCGTCGGCCGCGGCTTCGCCGCGCCCGCCTAAGGACTCCGCACTGCTCACCTTGCTCGCAGACTTCCACCGCTTTGCGGTGGATTGTTTCCGGATCGCCTGAACCCATTATTTTTTTCAAGAAAAATTAGAATAACTCCCTTGAAGCGGAGGATCGCCCTGCACGCACCGCAGGCGGACTTCCTACACCCCCAAAACTAAATAAAACCCTCAATGAACAACTGCTTACTAAATACATGTTTGGTAAATTTACTTTAAATTAAGCCAAGATAGAAAAATACTCAATAAGTATCTTTCAGCGGAGGATCCCCCTGCACGCACCGCAGGCGGACTACCCACACCCCCAAAATTAAAAAATACCCTCTATAAAGAGCACTTTTGTCGATACATGTGTGATTAATATGCCGTAATTTAATTGGGAAATATTCACCAGTACCTTGAAATCAGGGATCCAGTACAGCCGAGCACGTGCCCAAAAGTTGCAAAATTCAAGAGCTCGACGATCTGAGGCCGATTTTTGAAACGACATGGGTGCACTCTGGCGCGTGCCACGCCCACCCCACCCACCCCACCACTGCCAAAATCTAATACGATGATGGGACCGCATGACCGGACCCTCGTGCAAAATTTCAAGCCCCTACCTGTAACCGTTTCGGCCACACTTGTCAAAAGGTGCTATGACATACGGCGGACGTACGGACGGACATTTTATAAATTATATATAAGAACTAGACGGCACGTCTCGCGCTGCGAGATTGACCGTCTGGGCGCGTCACGAGTGGTAGAGGGGTGAGCGTGTGAGAGAATGGATGAGCACGTCGATTGGTGAAAAAATTTTGGAAATCGGCCAATAACTTTTCGGGTTATGGGCCTTCAAAGCCAAACCTAAATTTTGAGCCCGACACAATCGCGTGGGCGCACCAGGGTGCCTCCACTATTTTTACCTAACCATGTCTCGATTCAGCGGGCCGGCCTAGCGGCGCCCATACCCTGCGGGGCAAGTATCGCCTTCGTCGACCGCGGCTTCGCCGCGCCCTCCGCACGACTCAGGTCTGCCCGCCTTGCTCGCAGACTCCCAACGCCTCGCGGTGGCCTGTCTCCGGATCGCTTAAACCCATTATTTTCTCAGAAAATTTAGAGTTCTGTGGTTTTTCTCAATGCGGGATCCCCCGAATTTTGCCAAAATTCTAAATAACCACCCACCAACTGTTTAATGTTTCTGTCAACACGCCTGCAAATGCATTTGGCCCAAAAGTCACCAGTACATCTCTAAGACCAAATAGCGGGTACAGATTAATGTTTTTCCCTCAAGGACTAACCCGCAAGGGTTCACATGCCCAAACAGCGAGCCATCATCTGTGTACCCTATGTTCATTGGAACACGCCAGCACCAAATCACACACAGCTAAAAGAAACCCGACGGCTGTGCCGCACAGATAAAAGATACCCGATAATTTCCCTGCAGCGGAGGATCTCCTGACCGTGGCACGGGTTGCAACCCACACCCCAAAACCTAACAACACCCTCAATGAACAACACTTTGGTCGGTACATGTTTAATAAAACTGCCGTAAATTGATCAAAATATCTAATTGCACTTCCAAGCAAAAATAGAGGTTTGCTGGTTTTTCTTAATTTGGGACCCCTGCCATCTCCCATTCTAAATAACCACTCACAGGGAAGGATCTCCGACCTAGCTGGCGCCCCTACCCTGTGGGGCAAGTATCGCTTTCGTCGGCGGAGGCTTCGCCGCGCCCTCCTCAGGACTCATGTCTGCTCGCCTTGCTCGCAAACTTTTACCGCTTCCCGTTGGCTTGTCTCTGGGTCGCCGAAGCCCATTCAGGGAAACTTATAATTTTTAAAGGGGGGGGCAAACTTTAATTTCTGGGAATAGCCTTTAAGTTCACTGGGTCGCGTAAACCAATAAGTCGCTTGTTAATTTTTTTTAAATTCATTTGCTCTGTCTTCAACCATAGGCATGCTGCTCCGAAATGCGTTTCCTGCAGTGAAACTGTACCGCAATGCGTTTCCTGCGGCGAAACTGTGCCGCAATTCATATCCTGTACCCATACTGTGAAGGTCAGTGCACTTTAGCTTTGGTAGGAAGAGTTGTTTTAGCTCCCAGAGGGTAGCTTAGATAAGGTGTCCGGGCAGGCGCTGGACTGTTCAACCGCTTCGCGGTGGTTTGTCTTTGGATCGCCTGAATCCATTATTCTTTTGGGCAAAATTAGAGTTTTGTGGTTTTTATCAATAAAGGATCCCCAAACATTGTGAAAGTTATAAATAACACATATCAATTGTTTAATGTTTCTGTCAACACTCCCGCAAACGCATTTGGCCCAAAAAGTTACCAGTGCACCTCTGAGACACAATAGCGGGTACATATTAATGTTTTTCCATCAAGGTGTAACATGCAAGGGGTGACCTAACCCCACCAGGGGGCCATCATCTGTGTACACTATGCTCAGGGGATCACGCCAGCACCAAACCGCACACAGCTAAAAAAGCCGACAGCTGTGCCAAATATGTGAAAGATGCCCGACAATTTCCTTCTAGCGGATGATCAAACTGCACACGTGACGGATGGACCACCCACACCCACAAAAACTAAAGAGAAAATCATCAACTGTTCAATGTTTCTGTCAACACGCCTGCAAACGCATTTGGCCAAAAAATCACCAGTACACTTCTGAGACCCAACAACGGGTACATATCAAATATTTCAATCAAAGGGTAACCTGCAAGGGGTCACCTGACCCCACCAGGAGGCCATCGTCTGTGTACCCTATGCTCCTGGGAATACGACAGCACCAGACGAACAACGCACCCCTAAAACAAAAAACACTCTTAATAAACAACACCTTGTTTAATATGTTAAAAAACCTCCCATGAATTGATTAAAATATATCGGAGGATTTGCACGCAAAATTAGAAGTTTCTGGTTCTTCTTAATGGGAGACCCCCGCCCCCCCCTAAATGATGCCAGCATTTTAAATACCACCTATCAACTGTTTAATGTTTCTACCAACGCGCCTGCAAACGCATTTGGCCAAAAAAATCACCAGTACACCTCTGAGACCCAATAACGGGTTCATAATACAGCTTTTTCGATCAAGAGGTAATCCACAAGGGGTCACGTGCCCCGCCAGAGGCCATCACCTGTGTACCGTTTACTGATGGGAACACGGAAACACTAAATTACACACAGCTAAAAGAAACCAGGCGGCTGTGGCACACAGCTACAACATACCCGATAATTTCCTTATAGCGGAGGATCCCCTGCATGCGCCACGGGCGGATGACCCACGCCCCCAAAAACTCAAAAACACCATCAATGAACAACGGTTTGCTTCTTACATGTTTAAGAAACTGCCGTAGATCAACCTAAAATATTAAGATACTCAATACATTTTTCTAGCGAAGAATTTCCCTCCACGCGCCGTAAGCGGACTTCCCACACCCCAAAAAACTCCAAAACACCCTTAGAAAACAATGGTTGGCTTGATACATGCCTACTCAAGCTGCCCAAAATAATATAAAATACGTCTCTCCATTTTTTAGCACCCTAACATTGGAGAACCGATACAGTGCAAAAAAACCGCGCCCCTACTCTGCGGGGCAGGTATCGAATTGGTTGGCCGCGGCTTCGCCGCGCACTTCTCGGGACCCAAGTGTGCTCGCCTTGCTGGCAGACAATTCACCGCTTCGCGGTGGATTGTCTCCGGTTTGTTTATTCCTTGACGGCCGGCCTGGCATTCAAATACGCAATGATTATCTTCCAGCGAAGGAACCCCCTGCTCGCGCCGCGGGCGGCCGACCCACACCAACAAAAACTAAAAAATACCCTCTATAAATAGCACTATCGTCGATACATGTGTGATAAAACTGCCGTAAATTCAAAAATATTTGACATCACCTTGAAATCAGGGATCCAGTACAGCCGAGCCGAGCATTGCTGAGCCACACAGCTAAAAGACACCGGATATTTTCCTTAGAGCGGAGGACCACCCTGCACCCACCGCGGGTGGACAATCCACACCCCCAAAATTCAAAAACACCCTCGATGAACAACGGTTTACTCGATACATGTTTGCTGAATCTGAGGTAAATTAATTTAAACACTTAATAATTTCCTACAAGCGGAGGATCACCCTGCAGGCGCCAAGGGCGCACAATAAAAACCAAAAAACTACAAAAATACCCTCGATAACTGTCCAAAGTTTCTGTCAACACGCCTGCATACGCTTTTTGTCTCGAAGGGTTACTGGCATACTTCCGGGACCTAATAACGTATACATATTAAGGTTTTTCCATCAAAGGGTAGCCCGAGAGGGATCACGTGCCCAGCCAGAGGGCCAACACCTGTTTACACCATGCTGATCGGAGCACGCCAGCACAAAGTCACAAACAGACAAAAGAAACCCGGCGGCTGTGCCACACAGCTAAAAGATACCCCATAATTTCTTTCCAGCGGAGGATCCCACTGCACGCGCCGCAAGCGGACGACCCACACCCCTAAAACTGAAAACACCCTCAATGAACAACGGTTGGCTCGATACATGCTTTATAACATTTCGGAAAATAATTTAAACGATGTCTCTGCATTTGCCAGCACCTTAACATTGGAGATCCGATACAGTGCAAAAAAAAAACGGCGCCCCTACCCTGCGGGGCAAATATCACTTTCGTCAACCGCGGCTTCGCCGCGCCCTTCTCAGGTCTCAGGTCTGCTCGCCTTGTTCTACGACTTCCACCGCTTCGCGGTGGATTGTCTGCGGATCGCCTAAACTCATCTTTTTGTCACGCAAAAATAGAATAATTTCCTTGAAGCGGAGGACCCCCCTGCACGCACCGCGGGCGGACTACCCACACCCCCAAAAACTAAATAAAACACTCAATAAACAACGGTTTGCTCGATACATGTGTGACAGATCTGGCGTAAAATATTTTAAAACATTAAAATACTCAATAATTTCTTTCCAGCGGAGGATCCTCTGCACTCGCTGCAAGCGGACGACCCATACCCCAAAAAACTCAAAAACACCAGCAATAAACAATGGTTGGCTCGATACATGCTTAATAAAACTTTCAAAAATAATTCAAAATATGAGGGTCCATTTGTCAGCACCTATGCATTGGAGACCCGATACAGTGCAAAAAACGGCGCCCCTGCCCTTCGGGGCAAGTACCGCCTTTGTCGGCCCAGGCTTCGCCGCGCCCGCCTCAGGACTCCGCACTGCTCACCTTGCTCGCAGACTTCCACCGCTTGGCGGTGGATTGTTTCCGGATCGCCTTAACCCATTATTTTTTCAAGAAAAATTAGAATAACTCCCTTGAAGCGGAGGATCCCCCTGCAAGCACCGCAGGCGGACTTCCTACACACCCAAAAACTAAATAAAACCCTCAATGAACAACTGCTTACTAAATACATGTTTGGTGAATTTGCTCTAATTAAGCTAAGATAGAAAAATACTTAATAAGTATCTCTCAGCGGAGGAACCCCCCTGCACGCACCGCGGGTGGACTACCCACACCCCCAAAATTAAAAAATACCCTCTATAAATAGCACTTTCGTGGATACATGCGTGATTAAAATGCCGTAATTGAATTGGGAAATATTCACCAGTACCTTGAAATCAGGGATCCAGTACAGCCGAGCACGTGCAAAAAGTTGCAAAATTCAAGAGCTCGACGATCTGAGGCCGTTTTTTGAAACGACATGGGTGCACTCTGGCGCGCGCCACGCCCACCCCACATACCCCACCACTGCCAAAATCTAATACGATGATGGGACCGCATGACCGGACCTTCGTGCAAAATTTCAAGCCCCTACCTATAACCGTCTCGGCCACACTTGTCAAAAGGTGCTATGACATACGGCGGACAGACATTTTATAAATTATATATAAGAACTAGACGGCACGTCTCGCGCTGCGAGATTGACCCTCTGGGTGCGTCACAAGATATAGAAGGTGAACGTAGAAGAAATTGAAAAAGGCGTTGATTCGTGAAGAAACTTTGGAAATCGGTCGATAACTTTTCGTGTAATGGGCTCTCAAAGCCAGACCTAAATTTTGAGCCCGACGCAATTGCGTGGGCGCACCAGGGTGCCTCCACTATGCTGACCTAACCAGGTCTCGATTCAGCGGGCCGGCCTAACGTGCCCCTACCCTGCGGGGCAAGTATCGCCTGCTTCGGCCGCAGCTCCGCCGTGCACTCCTCAGGACTCGGGTCTGCTGGCTTTGCTCGCAGACTTCCACCGCTTCGCGGTGGTTTGTCTCCGGATTGTTTATTCCTTCTCTAGAAGGCCGGCCTGGCGCTGCCGGGTTCCTCCATTCCCTAGCCCGGCACTGCTGGGTTCCTTCCTTCCCTAGGCGTCCCATCCGTGCGCTGCTTGGTACACTCCCTCCCCTCTTGTGGTTTGCTTTGCCTGCCCTTCAGCAGCCTTTCCAGCATTCCAGCAAAAGTTCCCGGCAAGCGCGAGTTGGCGTGCCGATTGTGCCTTCGGTCTCGGTTAATTTGAAGCCCATACCCTTGTTAATTTGGGCATGGGCTGCTGGTACTACACTCTCACTGTTTACTAATATCGCGTTGGCTTGTCTCTGGGTCGCCGAAGCCCATTCAGGGAAACTTATAATTTTTAAAGGGGGAGGGGGCAAACTTTAATTTCTGGGAATAGCTTTTAAGTTCACTGGGTCGCGTAAACCAATAAGTCGCTCGGTCCACCTTTCTTTTTAATTCCTTTTCTCTGTCTTCAACCATAGGCATGCTGCTCCGAAATGCGTTTCTTGAAGCGAAACTGTACTGCAATGCGTTTCCTGCGGTGAAACTGTGTCGCAATTCATATCCTGTACCCATACTGTGAAGTTCAGTGCACTTTAGCTTTGGTAGGAAGAGTTGTTTTAGCTCCCAGAGGGTAACTTAGATAAGGTGTCCGAGCAGGCGCTGGACAGTTCAACCGCTTCGCGGTGGTTTGTCTTTGCATCGCCTGAATCCAGTATTTTTTTGCAAAATTAGAGTTTGTGGTTTTTATTAATAAGGGATCCCTAAACGTTGCAAAAATATAAATAACACATATCAATTGTTCAATGTTTCTGTCAACACTCCCGCAAACGCGTTTGATTAAAAAAAGTCACCAGTACACCTCTGAGACCCAACAACGGGTACATATCAAATATTTCAATCAAAGGGTAACCCGCAAGGGGTCACCTGACCCCGCCAGAAGCCATCGTCTGGGTACCCTATGCTCCTGGGAACACGACAGCACCAGACGAGTAACGCACCCCTAAAACAAAAAACACTCTCAATAAACAACACTTTGTTTAATATATTAAAAAAATTGCCACGAATTGACTAAAATATATCAGAGGATTTACACGCAAGAGTAGAAGTTTTTTGTTCTTCTTAATGGGAGACCCCCGCCCCCCTAAATGATGCCAGCATTTTAAATACCACCCATCAAATGTTTAATGTTTCTACCAACACGCCTGCAAACGCATTTGGCCAAAAAATCACCAGTACACCTCTGAGACCCAATAACGGGTTCATAATATAGCTTTTTCGATCAAGAGGTAATCCACAAGGGGTCACGTGCCCCGCCAGAGGCCATCATCTGTGTACCGTTTGCTGACGGGAACACGGAAGCACAAAATTACACACAGCTAAAAGAAACCCGGCGGCTGTGCCACACAGCTACAACATACCCGATAATTTCCTTATAGCGGAGGATCCCCAGCATGCGCCACAGGCGGATGACCCACGCCCCCAAAAACTCCAAAACACCCTTAAGAAACAATGGTTGGCTCGATACATGCTTAATAAAGCTGCCCAAAATAATATGAAATACGTCTCTCCATTTGTTAGCACCCTAACATTGGAGACCCGATACAGTGCAAAAAACCGCGCCCCTACTCTGCGGGGCAAGTATCGAATTGGTTGGCCGCGGCTTCGCCGTGCCCTTCTCATGGCCCAAGTCTGCTCGCCCTGCTGGCAGACTTCCACCGCTTCGCGGTGGATTGTCTCCGATTTGTTTATTCCTTGACGGCCGGCCTGGCGTTAAAATACTCAATGATTATCTTCCAGCGAAGGATTTCCCTGCTCGCGCCGCGGGCGGACGACCCACACCAACAAAAACTAAAAATATCCTCTATAAATAGCACTATCGTCGAAACATGTGTGATAAAACTACCGTAGATTCAATAATATTTGCCAGCACCTTGAAATCAGGGATCCTGTACAGCTGAGCCGAGCATTGCTGTGCCACACCGCTAAAAGACACCGGA
Organism: Lepas anatifera; assembly: GCA_034440635.1. Taxonomy (NCBI): domain Eukaryota; kingdom Metazoa; phylum Arthropoda; class Thecostraca; family Lepadidae; genus Lepas; species Lepas anatifera. The sequence continues at coordinate 442,961 of JAOTON010002216.1, forward strand.
TATTTCCCAGCGGAGTACCACCCTGCACGCACCACGGGTGGACAATCCACACCCCCAAAACTAAAAAAACACCCTCGATAAACAACGGTTTGCTCGATACATGTTTACTGAAGCTGAGGTAAATTAATTTAAATACTTAATAATTTCCTTCAAGCGGAGGATCACCTTGCAGGCGCCAAGGGTGCACAATCAAAACCAAAAAACTAAAAATACCCTCGATAACTGTCCAAAGTTTCTGTCAACACGCCTGCATACGCTTTTTGTCCCGAAGGGTTACCGGCACACTTCTGGGACCTAATAACGGGTACAGATTAAGGTTTTTCCATCAAGGGGTAGCCCGAGAGGGGTCACGTGCCCAGCCAGGGGGCCAACACCTGTTTACACCATGTTCATCGGAGCACGCCAGGACAGTCACAAACAGACAAAAGAAACCTGGCGGCTGTGCCACACAGCTAAAAGATACCCCATAATTTCCTTCCAGCGGAGCGTCCCACTGCACGCGCCGCAAGCGGACGACCCATACCCCTAAAACTGAAAACACCCTCAATGAACAACGGTTGGCTCGATACATGCTTAATAACATTTCCGAAAATAATTTAAACTATGTCTCTCCATTTGCCAACACCTTAACATTGGAGACCCGATACGTGCAAAAAAACGGCACCCCTACCCTGCGGGGAAATATCACTTTCGTCAACCGCGGCTTCGCCGTGCCCTTCTCAGGTCTCAGGTCTGCTCGCCTTGCTCGACGACTTCCACCGCTTCGCAGTGGATTGTCTCCGGATCGCCTAAACACATCTTTTTTCAGGAAAAAATAGAATAATTTCCTTGAAGCGGAGGACCCCCTGCACGCACCGCGGGCGGACTACCCACACCCCCAAAAACTAAATAAAACACTCAATAAACAACGGTTTGCTCGATACATGTGTGACAAATCTGGCGTAAAATATTTTAAAACATTAAAATACTCAATAATTTCCATCCAGCGGAGGATCCCCTGCACCCGCCGCAAGCGGAAGACCCACCCCCCCAAACTAAAAAACACCCTCAATAAACAATGGTTGGCTCGATACATGCATAATAAAACTTCAAAAAATTATTCAAAATATGGGTCTTCATTTGTCAGCACCTATGCATTGGAGACCCGATACAGTGCAAAAAACGGCGCCCCTACCCTTCGGGGCAAGTGCCGCCTTCGTCGGCCGCGGCTTCGCCGCGCCCGCCTAAGGACTCCGCACTGCTCACCTTGCTCGCAGACTTCCACCGCTTTGCGGTGGATTGTTTCCGGATCGCCTGAACCCATTATTTTTTTCAAGAAAAATTAGAATAACTCCCTTGAAGCGGAGGATCCCCCTGCACGCACCGCAGGCGGACTTCCTACACCCCAAAAACTAAATAAAACCCTCAATGAACATCTGCTTACTAAATACATGTTTCGTGAATTTGCTGTAAATTAAGCCAATATAGAAAAATACTCAATAAGTATCTTTCAGCGGAGGATCCCCCTGCACGCACGGCGGGCGGACTACCCACGCCCCCAAAATTAAAAAATACCCCCTATAAATAGCACTTTCGTCGATACATGTGTGATTAAAATGCCGTAATTGAATTGGAAAATATTCACCAGCACCTTAAAGTCAGAGACCAAATACAGCCGAGCACGTGCCAAAAAGTTGCAAAATTCAAGAGCTCGACGATTTGAGGCCGATTTTTGAAACGACATGGGTGCACTCTGGCGCGTGCCACGCCCACCCCACATACCCCACCACTGCCAAAATCTAATACGATGATGGGACCGCATGACCGGACTCTCGTGCAAAATTTCAAGCACCTACCTGTAACCGTTTCGGCCACACTTGTCAAAAAGTGCTATGACATACGGCGGACAGACATTTTATAAATTATATATAAGACTAGACGGCACGTCTCGCGCTGCGAGATTGACCCTCTGGGCGCGTCACGAGATATAGAAGGTGAACGTAGAAGAAATTGAAAAAGGCGTTGATTCGTGAAGAAACTTTGGAAATCGATCTATAACTTTTCGTGAAATGGGCTCTCAAAGCCAGACCTAAATTTTGAGCCCGACGCAATTGCGTGGGCGCACCAGGGTGCCTCCACTATGCTGACCTAACCAGGTCTCGATTCAGCGGGCCGGCCTAATGTGCCCCTACCCTGCGGGGCAAGTATCGCCTGCTTCGGCCGCAGCTCCGCCGTGCACTCCTCAGGACTCGGGTCTGCTGGCTTTGCTCGCAGACTTCCACCGCTTCGCAGTGGTTTGTCTCCGGATTGTTTATTCCTTCTCTAGAAGGCCGGCCTAGCGCTGCCGGGGTCCTCCATTCCCTAGCCCGGCACTGCTGGGTTCCTTCCTTCCCTAGGCGTCCCATCCGTGCGCTGCTTGGTACACTCCCTCCCCTCTTGTGGTTTGCTTTGCCTGCCCTTCAGCAGCCTTTCCAGCATTCCAGCAAAAGTTCCCGGCAAGCGCGAGTTGGCGTGCCGATTGTGCCTTCGGTTCCGGTTAATTTGAAGCCCATACCCTTGTTAATTTTGGCATGGGCTGCTGGTACTACACTCTCACTGTTTACTAATATCGCGTTGGCTTGTCTCTGGGTCGCCGAAGCCCATTCAGGGAAACTTATAATTTTTAAAGGGGGAGGGGGCAAACTTTAATTTCTGGGAATAGCTTTTAAGTTCACTGGGTCGCGTAAACCAATAAGTCGCTCGGTCCACCTTTCTTTTCAATTCCTTTTCTCTGTCTTCAACCATAGGCATGCTGCTCCGAAATGCGTTTCTTGCAGCGAAACTGTACTGCAATGCGTTTCCTGCGGTGAAACTGTGCCGCAATTCATATCCTGTAGCCATACTGTGAAGTTCAGTGCACTTTAGCTTTGGTAGGAAGAGTTGTTTTAGCTCCCAGAGGGTAGCTTAGATAAGGTGTCCGGGCAGGCGCTGGACTGTTCAACCGCTTCGCGGTGGTTTGTCTTTGGATCGCCTGAATCCATTATTCTTTTGGGCAAAATTAGAGTTTTCTGGTTTTTATCAATAAAGGATCCCCAAACATTGTGAAAGTTATAAATAACACATATCAATTGTTCAATGTTTCTGTCAACACTCCCGCAAACGCATTTGATTAAAAAAAGTCACCAGTACACCTCTGAGACCCAACAACGGGTACATATCAAATATTTCAATCAAAGGGTAACCCGCAAGGGGTCACCTGACCCCGCCAGGAGGCCATCGTCTGTGTACCCTATGCTCCTGGGAACACGACAGCACCAGACGAGTAACGCACGCCTAAAACAAAAAACACTCTCAATAAACAACACTTTGTTTAATATATTAAAAAAATTCCCACGAATTGACTAAAATATATCAGAGGATTTACACGCAAAAGTAGAAGTTTTTTGTTCTTCTTAATGGGAGACCCCCGCCCCCCCCTAAATGATGCCAGCATTTTAAATACCACCCATCAAATGTTTAATGTTTCTACCAACACGCCTGCAAACGCATTTGGCCAAAAATCACCAGTACACCTCTGAGACCCAATAACGGGTTCATAATACAGCTTTTTCGATCAAGAGGTAATCCACAAGGGGTCACGTGCCCCGCCAGAGGCCATCATCTGTGTACCGTTTGCTGACGGGAACACAGAAGCACTAAATTACACACAGCTAAAAGAAACCCGGCGGCTGTGCCAGACAGCTACAACATACCCGATAATTTCCTTATAGCGGAGGATCCCCTGCGTGCGACACGGGCGGATGATCCACGCCCCCAAAAACTCCAAAACACCCTTAAGAAACAATGGTTGGCTCGATACATGCTTAATAAAGCTGCCCAAAATAATATGAAATACGTCTCTCCATTTGTTAGCACCCTAACATTGGAGACCCGATACAGTGCAAAAAAACCGCGCCCCTACTCTGCGGGGCAAGTATCGAATTGGTTGGCCGCGGCTTCGCCGTGCCCTTCTCATGGCCCAAGTCTGCTCGCCTTGCTGGCAGACTTCCACCGCTTCGCGGTGGATTGTCTCCGGTTTGTTTATTCCTTGACGGCCGGCCTGGCGTTAAAATACTCAATGATTATCTTCCAGCGAAGGATCCCCTGCTCGCGCCGCGGGCGGACCACTCACACCAACAAAAACTAAAAAAATACCCTCTATAAATGGCACTATCGTCGATACATGTGTGATAAAACTGCCGTAAATTCAAAAATATTTGCCAGCACCTTGAAATCAGGGATCCAGTACAGCCGAGCCGAGCATTGCTGTGCCACACCGCTAAAAGACACCGGATATTTCCCAGCGGAGTACCACCCTGCACGCACCACGGGTGGACAATCCACACCCACAAAACTCAAAAACACCCTCGATAAACAACGGTTTGCTCGATACATGTTTACTGAATCTGAGGTAAATTAATTTAAATACTTAATAATTTCCTTCAAGCGGAGGATCACCTTGCAGGCGCCAAGGGTGCACAATCAAAACCAAAAAACTAAAAAATACCCTCGATAACTGTCCAAAGTTTCTGTCAACACGCCTGCATACGCTTTTTGTCCCGAAGGGTTACCGGCACACTTCTGGGACCTAATAACGGGTACAGATTAAGGTTTTTCCATCAAGGGGTACCCCAAGAGGGATCACGTGCCCAGCCAGGGGGCCAACACCTGTTTACACCATGTTCATCGGAGCACGCCAGCACAAAGTCACAAACAGACAAAAGAAACCTGGTGGCTGTGCCACACAGCTTAAAGATACCCCATAATTTCCTTCCAGCGGAGCATCCCACTGCACGCGCCGCAAGCGGACGACCCACACCCCTAAAACTCAAAACACCCTCAATGAACAACGGTTGGCTCGATACATGTTTAATAACATTTCCGAAAATAATTTAAACTATGTCTCTCCATTTGCCAACACCTTAACATTGGAGACCCGATACAGTGCAAAAAAACGGCGCCCCTACCCTGCGGGGAAATATTTCCTTTTCGTCAACCGCGGCTTCGCCTTGCCCTTCTCAGGTCTCAGGTCTGCTCGCCTTGCTCGACGACTTCCACCGCTTCGCAGTGGATTGTCTCTGGATCGCCTAAACACATCTTTTTTCAGGAAAAAATAGAATAATTTCCTTGAAGCGGAGGACCCCCCTGCACGCACCGCGGGCGGACTACCCACACCCCCAAAAACTAAATAAAACCCTCAATAAACAACTGCTTACTAAATACATGTTTAGTTACTAAGATGTTCCCTGGCCTCTCCCTCGAATCCGGAAATACAAAAACACTGAAGATTATTGCATATTTTTTCTTCTTCACTGAAGATAATCTTCAGTGTTTTTTGCATTTCCGGATTCGAGGGGAGAGGCCAGGGAACATCTTAGTAACTCATCATCATGCTCCTCGCCGCAGCACTTCAAAACTTATCAACGTTTAAATACATGTTTGGTGAATTTGCTGTAAATTAAGCCAAGATAGAAAAATACTAAATAAGTATGTTTCAGCGGAGGATCCCCCTGCACGCACCGCGGGCGGATTACCCACACCCCCAAAATTAAAAAATACCCTCTATCAATAGCACTATTGCCGATACATGTGTGATAAAACTGCCGTAATTTAATTGGGAAATATTCACCAGTACCTTGAAATCAGGGATCCAGTACAGCCGAGCACGTGCAAAAAGTTGCAAAATTCAAGAGCTCGACGATCTGAGGCCGTTTTTTGAAACGACATGGGTGCACTCTAGCGCGTGCCACGCCCACCCCACTTACTCCACCACTGCCAAAATCTAATACGATGATGGGACCGCATGACCGGACCCTCGTGCAAAATTTCAAGCCCCTACCTATATCCGTTTTGGCCACACTTGTCAAAACGTGCTATGACATACGGCGGACAGACATTTTATAAATTATATATAAGAATTCCTATGATGGCATGTCTTGACCTCTAGTGACCTTACATGTGACCTGACAAATGGTCCAAAAAGTTTCGATAGAGAAGTGGATGGGCTACTGTTTACCGATTTTCGCTATCCAGTGTGGTTCTCGGGATCTTACAGGGGGAGGTGGGTAGGTAACCCCCCTCGTTAAAGCGAAGTTGGCTCAGACCCCCCCTTCAATGCACATGTTAAAGGAAGTTTTCCACTTGCATGATGGGTTTTGAACTGAAATAGCAGTTTTGTAGAGCGTGTCGAGAAACCACTGTTTGTCACAGTAGGCAAATTTCATTTCACCCAAAGCTCTCTGTATAAAATTTCCGCAAGCTTCAAAGTTCAAAGCAGGGGTCGCACTACCTATTCCAAACTATGAAAGAATCCCTTTCCATCTTGCAGCGAATGTCACGTGATAACTGTTGAGAAATAGCATGGCCAGGCAGCCTTACATATCACAAGCCGCCGCAAGGTGCTAGATTCGGAATTACATGCGATGCTTGGGTCAACCCAGCGTAGTAAGACAAGAGGCGATATCTTTGTTTTGAGGAAATGGAGGTGGAAAGAAAATGTGGATTCCTGATTTTAAAACATACTTTGCCCATAAGTTGTCCTTTCTAGAGTTTTGATAAAGTGTTGTATTCCCTTTAAAGCGGAGATCAGGCTCACCGAATGATGATAAGGCGCGAACAACGTGACCGACCACCAGGGCAAGATGCTGATCTTTGTCTCCCACCCATTCGATGGAAGCCAGACAAAATATTATTTGCATATCTCACCCCACCAGCCTTCAATACTATATAAGGTACTGTCCGAGACGGCACTTTAACACTCGCCCCGGTGGGCCTCCGAGCCACCTTCGCCCTGGTGTGGGGGGTGTTCAAACATCCCCTCGAACTCGGCCCCCATGCAGGAATACGAAAAAACGCGAATGCTGTTGGATACCTCATAAAATTAATAACGAAACTAGATCAGTCATTTTTGGGCCAGGTCAATATTGAAGTAATGACAGGTCAAAGAACTTGGCATGTTAAAATAGAGTTTCCGGGCTCAAGCGTCTGATAGAGAGGAGTTAGAGTCATTGTGTGAGCCCAAGTCGCTTCCTCTCGTCACGGCAAATCGAACGATGAATGAATGAAAAAACTTGAGTACTAACCTGAGTAAAATAACCAAAATCATTATCTGGTCTGGCCATCGATGGCCCCCTAAGGTTTTTTCGGAATAAAAGAAACACGACGGGGTGCAGCACCACGGTTGAAAGCTCTACCTCTCATCCCATCATTTTCCACCATCCCTGAAATTGTTTACCCCGGTTCACACAAGGTCAGGTCATCACGCGAAGTCAACCAAGGCTACCTCACTTCAAATTTCGAGCTTCAGAAGAGCTACATTTCTAAATCGATCAATTTGAAACTTCTTACACTTCTTGACCCCACCAGGATCTACAAGTTTATATCCGGGATTTTTCTATTTCGTGACCTGAGGTCAGGTCACGAGGTGACCTCTCCCTTTCAAAAGCATGGGAAAAGCCGTCTTTTGATCTGAAAGTCGCCAAAGCGATTGCAAATGCTCGGATTGCTCAGAAAAGCGTTCTTGAACACCCTTTCACGGATCCCAGAAGCCATATTTGCCCTTTGACCTCTCTGAGGTCATACAAGGTCACCAGGGATTAAAAACAATATTTTAACAATAATTGTTGATCTAATTAATCTAGACCGCTGAATCAAACATCATCCTGTATGTCTTGTCACTAGCTTTTGCTTGATATACGGCAAGGTCACTTTCTGACCTTTCGTTACCTCAGGTCATATTATATCATGAGGTGACCTCTGGAGGTCAGACCACTGATGGGAGGTCATTACTTTCCACAGAGCGGAAAAAGGTCTGGCATTTTGCCATCAAGTGTATTTTACCAGATCTCGATGGCTCTAATGGCTTAAGAGTTATGCCCGGTTTGCTTAAGTATTGCATATTTGAGTGAAAATAGCCTATATTGACCTAACTTGACCTCTGGACGCCAAACCATTGACCTGAGCGCTTAACACGCGCATTGACGGGGGGCGGGTACCCGCCCCCTCGGGTTTTTCGGAGACAGCAGAAAAACGGCGGCGCTGCGCGCCGCCGTACTTGGTATACCGTTTCCCTCATCATTTTGCCACTTATGTGAAAATTTCAAGGATAGGTCATCTCAGGTCAGGTCACCAGTACAGGTCAAGTGACCCAACCTCAAAAGTTTAAGATAGCATAATTCGGAGCAGGGTGAACTTATCCAATTGAAACTCATATCACATAATGGGCTCACCGAGTTCTCTAAAATATGTTCCGGTATTTTTGATATCGATGACCTAAGGTCAGGTACGAAGCATGACCTCTCCATTGGTAATACATGGGAAATATGGTTTTTACTGAATAAGTCAGTAACAGATGGTGATAGAGCGTTTATTTTAGCTTCATTAGTCTCGCCTTGGCTTTGCAGTTCTAATGATATGCGTTTTATATAATTTGACCCTGACCTGACCTCAGGTCAGGTCAAATCTTTGATTTGACCTAGCAAGGTCAAATCATATATCATTCGATTTGGTTTGCTGCGGGGATTCATATAGTTCAAGTCGTTTTGCTCTATCTTTACTTGTTCAGATGTAATGGCCGAGAAACTTAATTTACATGTTATCCCTATGACGGCATGTGACGGCATGTTTTTTTACCTCTGGCGACCTTAAATGTGACCTGACAAAAAATAGTGCAAATATTTTCGATGGAGAAGCGGATGGGCTGCCCAACGCCGTTTACCGTTTTTTGCTACCTACCGTGGTTCTCGAGATCTTAGGGGGGCGGGTACCCGTCCCCCTCGTCAATCCGAAGGTGGCTCAGACCCCCGTCAATGCGCGTGTTAAAAATGTGAATTAATTTCGTACTGAATTCACGCGAGCTTTCTAATGCACTTTGCAGATTTGCGCTAACCCCCATATTTTCGGAGTAAGAGGGGACACCGATCGATTTTCGTTTTTTTAGGCATGTTGCGGAATTGATCTCGTATAAGGTTTGCCAAGCACGGCGGCGCCTCGCGCCGCCGATTTTTCATTCCGCCCGATAACCTGTAGGGTGTTCAAACACCCCCACTGGTGTGAGGTTTAAGTAAATTCAAGCAAATGCTAGAGCAACGACTGAAAAGTACCACTACACAATTCTTTATATATATATGTTATATTTCACGTGTGCCATGATCTATGAATCTGCCAGTATACTGTCGTCTCCCGTATTAATTTTCCTTAATACGTTTTGCGTAGGCTCTTTAATAGCCATTATGTAATGGATAAATCCGATGAAGTAGATACAATGCAATACGATACTAGAGTTGCGCACTCAGTCTTATTTCCGCAGCTGTGTCCCCGCGCGTTTGCTGTCTTGTCCAGATGGGCCTCCCAAGTTTATCAATGAGTTCGCCGAAGTGTATGAACGTCATCTGTGGTTTCCGCATAACCGGCGCTACAGTTGCGGGGTGCGCCGTTGCCTGCAGCTTACCGTGATATCGCGGTCCTCTTCCGGACTGGGGCCCGGCTGACACGAAGGCGCGAGTCGACGCGTGAACACTACCGTGGTGGTGCCCTCAGTTTCCCATCCGGCCACCAGGTGGCAGTCCTGGCGCTGGTCCAGCTGTAGGTTGTATTCGTCGCCGCTGTACATGTCCTGGTCACATACTGTCGTTAGCTCGAACAGAGAGAGAGAGAGAGAGAGAGAGAGAGAGAGAGAGAGAGAGAGAGAGAGAGAGAGAGAGAGAGAGAGAGAGAGGGAGGGAGGGAGGGAGGGAGGGAGGGAGAGAGCCTGTCAGAAAGTCATAGACCTATTCACCAGCACTGCGAGCAGCTAGACCTGACAGACTGAGACAGGATGGGACAGTCCCGCCGCGTTTGATAGACTGAGTCAGGACAGGAGAGCCCCGCTGAACCAGGCAGCCTGAGACAAGATGGGACAGTCCTGCAGGACCTGCCAGATTGAGGCAGAACAGGATAGTCCTGTTGTACCCAACAGACTGAGACAGGACAGGATAGCTCCGTTGTACCTGACAGACTTACACAGGATGGGACAGTCCCGCTGTACCTGAGAGCCGCCCCGGTAGCTCAGTTGGTAGAGCGTTGGGCTCCGGCCCGCTGCTCAGAAGCATGCAGTGGCAGTGCATGTCCAGGCTTGGGATCGGTTCCCCTGAGACGCTCCGGCGCTCAATTGTTTACCCGATGTATAGGTCGGCTCGCAACTGACTGGTGAGAGGGTGACCTGAGCGGGGCGGCCGTCCCTGTGCTTTATGGGACGTTGCTTTGGTTTCTAAATCAACCCTTCATTGTGGGAGTTGCTCGTTCGGGTGGTGGGATCGGGTCTCCGTGACAAGTCCCTTGATGACTGAAGTGAAACTCCGACTCCAACAGTCGAACTGAGAACAACTTGGAAAAAATTATAAAAAAGATGGGACAGGAAACCCGCTGTACCTAACAGACTGAGACAGGACAGGAAGATCCTGCTGAACCAGACGAACTGAGAGATGATGGAGCAGTCCTGTTGAACCAGCCAGACAGAGACAGGATGTGACAATCCCGCCGTACCTAACAGATTGAGACAGGGCAGGAAAATCCCGCTGAACCAGATAGGCTGGGACAGGACAGGACAGTTCCGCTGAACTAGACAGACAGAAAGGACGGGCGGTCCCGCTGTACCTGATTGACTGATACAGGACAGGACTGATTATTGGAATGCTTTTCAAACTGCGATAGGCCTGAGTGACTGAACTTGACAGACTGAGAACATGCAAACTGCCAACCTGTGCATGCGATTTCACATATTATTGCTAATATAAATCATAGCAAACACGTGACAGCAAAACGGAGTCACAACCAATATTAGCGACTAGGAGGACGTTTGTTTTTCTCTTTCCATTTGTTAAGCAAAGGAGAGGCATGCAGATCAAGGTACAGATTTTATAGATGTAAGGCAGCATGGGTACTTACAACGGTGCCAGGTTCTCATGCACAAACAGGCTATTTGCTTTTCTGGCTGGTCAAGGAAGCGGCGTCACACCGCAAACTGTGTCCTTGGTCCTGCTCATTGATAGACGTCGTAAATTCTACGATAAAGAGCAGATACTTTATTTACGACCCGATATCGATTCTCTGTGATCTGTTATATATGTCAAAGCAGAGACTGGGACAGCATGCCCTTGAAACGTCCGAGTTAACTTACCACGATATAGGGTTTGTCGTGTTTGACTCCGACTATGACCATGTCGGAGTTCTTCATCGCTCCGTTGGGCGACAGGCCAAAGCCCACCCAGCCAAGGGTGTCGGCCTCGATCTGAAAACATGGATTACTCGTCATGATGGAGATGGTGTTGACTCATTGGAAGCGTTCTGCCATGGGAGAGAGCGTTAAGAAACGTCTATCCTAGGTGTTGTTCAAGTTCAGCGACAAAATAAGCTTGTTAGAATGTTTCAGTGTATGTTCATGATGAGGTTATTCATTATTTTCGTAGTTTATTTTCTTGGCATATATGCTAGCATTGATCCTTCAGACTACAGAAAAGAGAACGAACACCTTTCCCCGGATTTCTGGAAAAGGTGGTGTTAACCACATGTCATGGAAGGGCAGACACGTGACCTGGCGTCAATCCGAGGGTATCTGAATAAGAATAGGAGTAAAATATACGAATTAGTGAGAATTGAATCATTAACACCCGCACTGGAGGGGGTCTGGCACTAACGCGCACTGGAGGGGGCCTGGTAGGCCCCTAAGATCTCAAAAACTAAGAGGGTTAGAAAACGTCACTTGGTAGGTGGGTGGGGGCTTGGTGATCTACATGATGACCAATTTTCATTGACCTAGGTTAATATCTTCAAGGTCAAACGAGGTCGTAAAGGTCAAATATTGGCCATGTTGGGATCGATTGGTAAATGCTGTGATTATGCAGGAAAAAGACGGGAACAAGCTAAAGGCGGACAAGGTTCATAGAGAAGAGGTCGCAAAGAGGCTTTCCCACAACTTTTGGGTCAAGGTCATTCAAGGTCATTGACCTTTAAGGTCACCATATGGCATACTACTTATTATTTACACTTTGACTAACACTGTAGTCACTGTTTGGCGGGAAATGAAAATTGCACTTTCACAATGACCTTTGACCTTGACCTTTGACCTTGACCTTTGTATTGGGGTACCCTACCGATGACGTCATAGCATAATATAAGTCAGACGGGGTAACATCATTTGGCCGGACGCGCAGTGGTCAGTAACCTTGAAAGTGCAGATATGACCTTGACCTGTGACCTTTGACCTTGACCTTGACTATAGTCCCGCTTATATGACGTTATGACGTCACCACTCGGTCTTCAATGCAGCTAACTGGTCCGACCGCGCGTTCACGGCGATCTCAAATGCAGTTCTGACTTTGAAAGCCTATATGTCAAAAATTTTCGGCCGATTTTCAAGTCTTCACCAATCGACGCGCTATTAAATTCTGTTAAATGTGGCAACGTTTCGTTTTTCGGCTATTAGCGGTTCTCCGGCCACCTTGGAAAACAGGTGGGGCCTCCGAGGCCCCCTCCAGTGCGTGTTAAAAGAAACATACATTTAGTTATTGTTTTGCCGTATACCCTAAAATTTGCAAGGAATCTGAAATATTTTTCTTCAACATATCTTTGTGGTTTTTGCAAACATCATCGTTTAGTTGCGATACATAGACATGGTTTAGGGGAGACCGGGGCTGGTTGAGTCAATTTGCACTTTTCCCTCCGTAGCTAATAATACACAATATCTATCGAAAATTGGATACCACCATTCAAAACATAGTTTTTCCCCACCAAACGACGGTTAATGTTTCCCAAATAAATATATCCCGCCAAACGACGGTTAATTTTTCCCCAAAAACAAATATTTTTTACCACAATAAACTCTCGAAATAAGTTCTGCACCTGATGCAAACTGCCCCGATGCCGGGGTAAGTTACATCAGTCCCCGGAGCAGCTTGCATCGTGAGGAATTAGTGCACAGAAACACAATACAACGTCAGATTCGCTTTATTGGTAGGCCCGTTTCCCATTCAGCTCATCGGATACCTTTCCGGGCCTACTTACCCAGAGTCAGAGTCACAGTGGTGACAGATATAGAACCTGCTTGTTCCACTGCAGGCCTCGTGCGCCACATGGCACATGGAACATGGCGTGGCCACATGGCAATGTCAAAGGTCATGGGTCAAGGCTTTTCTTTTTGAGATTGTAGGGGGCTACCGGTCCCCTCCAGTGCTTGTTCATGCCAGACCCGTCCCAGTCCGGGTGTTAACATAGAACATTCAGGTATTCTCAGCCACAGTTTTTAATCATTCTTCCTTATTTTCCCCGCCAATAATTAGGGGCGCAACTGCGAAATTTTTGTAGGAGGTGTCGGACCCTAATCTGGCGATGCCGGGTCCTGGGGGAGGGGAAGGGGTAGGAGGCGATTTTAATATGGTGAAAAGTGCAAAAAAGTAGGTACCTATTTCAAGCTCAATGGGGAAACGCCCACTCCCTCATTCGCGAACTTGGGTGATGCGCCCCTACCCCACTATCAACGCCCATGCCAATGATGATGGTAGGTAATCATACTTCCTTATGATTATTCGATTCGCCCATAAACAAAACTAAGCGCTGGAGTAGGTTGCACCAAGTTTCAACCTGCCCCGCGAAAAACTGATTTGTCTTGCCCTGGCCCTGCCCTGAATCAATCATGGCGCCAAATATTGCACAGGCCAAGAGGTCCCGCCAAAAATTTTTGCCTTAATTGAAGACTAGAGAAACATGCTTTAACCTCGCCCCACGGTGGGCCATCGATGGCCCCCTAAGGTTTTTCCGGGATAGCAGAAAACGAAGAGACGCAGCACCGCGGTTGAGAGCTCTACCTCTCACTCTATCATTTTCCCACCATCCCTGAAATTTTTACCCCGGGTCACCCAGGTCAGGTCGCCAGACGAGGTCAACCAAGGTCACCTCACTTAATTTAGAGCTCTGTAAGAGCTACATTTCGAAGTCGATCGATTTGAAACTTCCTACACTTTATGGCCCCTCCGGGTTCGGTGTTATCCGGGATTTTTTATTTTGTGCCTGAGGTCAGGTCACGGTAACCTCTCCCATTGAAAAGCATGGGGAAAGTGTCTTATGATCTAAAGTCACAAAAGGATTGAAAATGCTCAGCTTGATCAGAAAAGCTTTCTTGGACACCCTTTCACGATTCCAGGGCCATATTTGCCCTTAACACATCTGTTGTCTTGTTACTGATTTCATTTGATATACGGCAGTTATTTTCTGACCTTTCGTACCTGTCATCTTGGTCACGAGGTAACCTCTGAGGTCAAACCACTGGCGGTGGTCGTTACGTTTCTACAAGGACTGACAATTTTCTATCAAGTGTACTTTACCGACCTCAATAGCTCTAATTCATAGAGTTTGCCCATTTGTTAGCATTGCCTATTTGAGGAAAATAGCTGACCTTGACCTAATTTTACCTCTGGGGGTAAACCATTGACCTGTACTAGATTGTATCTTACTGAATATACGTGGCTTTCTGTTGCACTTTGCATTTCGCTAACTCTCATTTTTCGAGAGGGGCCATCGATGCCCCTTGCGCTCCGGTTAACCTGCCAGGGTTATGACCAGCGTGCATGTTATCTTGTATTTTATTTAAAACTTAATGTAACAAACTAAAAAAATACTTTCACCCTTAAAAATGTGTTTTTTCCTCCTCACCTGGTATCGGCCGACCACCTTCGCTGGTTTCTGCACCGGATAGATATTACGCGTGCGCGGTTTGGGCCCACTTAAACTGTTATCTATTGAATATTTTTTAGTTACAGCCCCTGATGCATTCAACCCGTGATGCAACCAGCCCCGGTCTCCCCTAATGTTTGAATTATAAATCACACAATAAACAAATACAGCGCCTCAGGTACAAATGTAACAGGACGAAATTATCTGTGTAGTATCAAGCAGTCTGAGGACCTGTGTTTCAAATAATAATGCGCTTGTATTTACTATACCTACCTTGGCTTAGATCATGCCGGGCTGTGGTGTTTTGAAAGCAGTCTTTATAATACAATGGGTTCTCTTAGCGCTGGTGTTTCGGATTTGGACGTCCCCAATGGTTTTGGAAATCCAAATTAGTATGATAAATCCTGTAAGAGTACTCTTCTTAGAGAACATCATTCCGTCGCCAATAGCTTGTGAATCTTGTCATAGAGTTTTAATTTTTGCGGTATGAGGTCAGAAAGGTGAAATGTGCTAAAATATCGACAATGTTTAGATCCCCGAATTAAGTGTTCTGCCTTTTCATCATCCAACACGGAGCAAAGCGGCAAGCGCTTCCCTCTCCTGGTATTACCATCTGGCTGCCCTACGGCAGCGCTCTCTATTCGTTCTCACTCTCTATAACTCATCCAACGGACACGTGATAGTTTCATGAACGCCTCTCTCCTTCCCTCGGTTACCTTCATGCCGGGCCCCACTCCTCTCCACTCAGCAAAAGCCCATCGCGACGCTCATGGCTTCAGCGAATTTGGCCGCCAGTTGGCCCTTCCACCGTTTCGCCTGTACCGAAGAGCAGCCTCGGATGGTGGAGCAACGATCAAAGCATTAGAGAGCAAAGTATGGCCAGGAATGCTTGAAAATATAATTTTAATACATCTCCTGGTTCATGGTTTAAAGCTCTATTATCTTCACGGAGAAATCTTCGCTGTAATTAACGTAACACAAGTGTACACGCCTCCACCTATCAGCGGCCGTCATCCGTTGGCTACCGCTTGCCCGCGGGGCACAGAGATTACAGAGGTCACGCTGGCCGCCGCCTACCCCGACTTCAAGCCTCGGTGGGGAGGGGTCGCGAAGCGGATTATAAAACCTGCACGCTTGACGTTGAGAATCGTGGTGGCTGTGCCTGGTGTTGGACTGAGGGATAAGTAAAGGAGACATTCTGTGGGTTGATAGATGGGTTAGGTATTTGTGCAATGTGCAGCGTGCAGTGCGATAGCACTAGAAGAAACACGGGTTCATTAAATGATTCTGTATACGAATACGCTTGGCGGGAAAATTCCAGGCACAGATATTCGAGTCTGAAATATTTTTTGGCATCAAGGTACGTGATGCAGCTTTCAAAGACATTTTTCAATTGAACCACTTATCGGTAGCACAACACACACGGTATATGTGGCATTCACGCCTAGCTAACATTTTATACGTTGCAACACCAGAAGCTTAAGATGCTAAAATTATCATTTCAGATAGAGGGGGATAAGTAGTTCGGAGCATGTAAACAATGAGGGACCAAGGCAAATCACAGTGTCAGCAAACAAGTTGACTGATCAGGAATGCATATTCCAATGGCATGCAAATTACTGTATTCCTTTAGCATGGTTGATCCCTCTATAATATTCTTCCGATGCCGCCGTCAACCGGCCTCCAGGTAGCCAGGAAGTCCCTGTGCACGGCCGTTTAACTGACATGGTCCGACTTTCAATTTTTAAACCTAAAAGCTGATTTGTACGCCACAATGTTCCGCTATTGATCTCCGGGATGACGTCGCGTTTCTAGTTATTGCTTATGACTGTCATTAGTTAGGCGAGTAAGTTTGGGCCTTTTAGATGAGCAGAACCGAGTTACGACGTACAAGTGCCGAATATTTGATGATTTGACATGCCCTCGCACGATGCCCCGAGCTTTGCCAAAACCCCTGCCCGTCATCAATTAATTCAATGTAATTCAATTGATTAGGCTAAAACATTAGGCTATGTCATGGTGAAGACTCCATCAAAGCATCCTGCACCCTTTCGGAGATAAAAGCCTTTCGTCAGCGTCACGGTCGGGCCGGGCCAGACCGTGCCATTTGTGAAATTGTATCCATATTTAGGGAGAGAACTCTCAGGCGCTGCGCTCCTGCTCGATAATCATTAGTCGTGTACTGTTATTAAATGAAGGCGTTCAGCACTCCAACTTACGAATTATGCCTAATTCGGTGGAACTGAAGCAGTGAGTGAGTAGGGCAGTAGGTGAGATGTTGATTTTTTATCGGGTCAAATCTTTCGTGCTGGCCCACCCCCTCCCTCAGTCCAAAAGCAGACACCAGGAAACCACCATTGACTTCCTCATCACTATACGCGTAGTCATTTAGTTCGCGACTCCCCTCCCGCTCTCCACCGGGGCTCTGGTCAGCCAGCCGTGGCCGGACCTTGACCCCTGTCACCTCTGTGCCTCGCGGGCATATACGGCCGATGGCGGATGGTTGGCCGCTGATTGGTGAAAGCTCGTTTATCTTCTTTGTGACAAATCTAACGGCAAATTTGGAATGGAAATGACAACATCCTGATGTATGCAGTTCGGAATTTGTCTTTGTCAAAAACTCCTAGCCATGATTTTTTCTCTTAATCGGCTTGGTTATCTGCTTATCTATCCAAGGCTGCCGTCCGGCACAACGGGTCGAAGTTCGCTGCTATACAAATTTCCAGACGAGTTTCTGAGTAGATGAATGGGCCCCGGTCTGAAGGATGGATCATTGGTTGAAGGCATGGAGAAAAGGAAGGAGACAGCGTTTGTAACAACCAATAATCGCCCTAAAGAACATACCAAAGCATCACAGGAAGTCATATTTAAACAGTAGAGTGTTTGCGGCATTGCTCTGTTTTGAATGGGCGAAAGGACGCTAAACTTTAGTCGGGGCCCGACACTTCATCGTTGCTTGAGTAGGCTCCACTTCTTCGAGCCTATATTTGACAAAACCACAATCATATGGCGAGACCTGGTACTCAAAGACGGTAGAAAGTTTTATTCTGAGAATAACACCCTCATTGAGTCCAGCAGATCATTTTAAGACAGGGTTAGATCCAGGCCAACGGTTTTGGGGCAACAGGGCCCGACATCGTGATTTTTAAAAAAGAAGTTCATAAGAATCTGGGGATTTGGGTGGCGATTTCCCGGTCTGGCGCCCCCCTCCCCAGGATCCGCCAGTGGTTGAAGAAGTGGTAGAGGGCAGAAGTGCCGCCACGGATTGTTTGCTGGGGAAATATCTGGTCGACTATAGCAGCCACACGGTTGGTTGGGGGGCGAAGAATAGCAGCTCGGAAATACTACGTGGCAGTCTACCTAGAACGTAATTGGAAACATTGCGTAAATCCACTTCAATAAGCGTAAGAAGAGAGCGAAAGTCATCGGTGTGCCGTAATTTTTAGAGAATATCCATTGGTTGACCGTTGTGGGATGCATCCCCGGTTCTTTCCCACTTTCGATGCCCTTGGTGGATCGCCTTTTTATGGGGCTGTTCTCCCCAATGAAAAAGGGTTGAGATAAGATGCAGGTATAATTTTGACTGAACAAGGTACCTATAATTTGACTAGAGAACTAGGTTGGCCTTTAAGGCCAGTAATTTATCGTAATTTGACAGCATGACAAATAATTTTGTTTTGGAATCACTACTTTACTTCATTTGACCAAATATGGCATCCTTACATTATCCTGTTTCTGGCGCGCTGAACCCCCTTACCCATACTAGCGATATTGACTCTGTGTCTAAAGCTTTAAAAGTGCCTTTCCTGATGTTTGGGGGTCTTAATGTGGAACTAGATCAGGTATGAGAAATTGTATATATTTGAGGGCATACGGGTACTCCTGGAATTCATAGAAGCTCCCGTAAGAGTCGGAAAGCATCCCCACAGAGTTTAAACCAATTCTGAGTCCGGCACACTGCATGGCTTGTACAGTAGAAGGCGAGATGCGAACGAAGCAGTGAAGACAACCCGTCTTAGACCAGTTTTCCCTTCAAACTTTTCCAGTTTAATGAGCATGTTTACTCTTATCCACCTCCCCCTCGTCAACAAAATTTTCATCGGTTAGTCCGAAGGTACTTTAAAACTTTTCACGGTTCCAAGCCACTGGCATGAGCTATGAAATGAATGGGTAAAATGAGAAAGTGCCAACTACTTTCGGGCTGACCAGGTGTAGGTAACAGGTATGTAAACGGCAAAGAATAATTAATGATTGACCACCACTTCAGTTTCACCCCCCTATCAACGGGCCGGCACCCTCACACCGCCTCCTCCGACAATGGTCTCACCTGGCACGTGAAGTTTCCGTCGTGAACTCTCCACTTGATGCGCACTGAGCCGTCGACGGCCAGCACGGCATGGCTATCCCAGGTCTCCGTCTGCGCCGCACCCAACTTCAAAAACCCCGCGACGCTCACCAGCACAGCCAGAGTCACGCGTGCCGTCATGTTGGGTCTCGGACGCGCAGTGGCTGGCTGAGACGAGGCGCGCGACGTCGGAAGTGGAGAGGTCCGAGTGGACGGGGTTTTTGACAGTTAACAGGAAACGCCCCGGCGCGGCGGCAGGCCCGGCACCAGCGACAGTGCTTGTGGTCTGGTATGTAGTCGTCTGTGGCACGAGCGGCAGCTCTGCCACTCGAGGTGCACACCATTATCAAGGTAATCATGACTTATGTACTCTGGAGACTAGGTTAAAAACATTGTCAAAACAAAGGCCGTTGGCTTTTCTACTCAGCTCAGGCATGTTAGGTTTCAGGGAAAGTGTCCTGACTATGCACACATAATGCACAGTTCGCAATTGTTTCGAAATGGTGCAAATACTGCTTATGCAAATTTTTAACATCATTGTTAAATGCATTTTTCTAACCTATGTCAAAATAAGAAAGCTGAAGCCATCTCACAATCACTAGTGAACCATTTTTTGTCCGACTACCTGCTGCATAGCTCGGGACAGTACACCTAATTACGAAGATATCGTTGAGAAAAGACAGTTGATTACGCACATGCAATACCTATTGATGTTGTTTTGAGCTTCCTTTCGGGGAAAAAATTAAAAAAAATATAAAAAAAAAAAATAAAAATTTTATTTTTAAGAAAAAATTTTTTTTTTTAAAAAAAAAAAAAAAAAAAAAAAAAAAAAAAAAAAAAAAAAAAATGGGGAATATTTAAAAAAAAAAAAAAAAAAAAAAAAAAAAAAAAAAAAAAAAAAAAAAAATTAATATTAGCACATTTTCACATTTTTCAAATATATAACCACCTTTTGGCATGTATTAATAGTACTTCCAGCCTTACCACCGCAGTATAAATGCCACCAACGTTTGCGCTGTCTCCAATGTTAAGAACCTTGCCAACCTTGCTGTGATTTCGTCTTCATTTGTTTTGCAAGGTACGATCGCTTGGTGCTGGGATCACATCATGGGTGATCTCTCAAAGTTTTTTACGTGCTTGAACGTGGTAGAGCTTGAATGAACGCCCAAGACTCAGAGTTTCAATTTTCACCTTCTCTATCACACTCTTTTGGCCCATTTTAATCCTCCTCCGGTGGGGCTGTTGAACACATCCTTCGGGTTTTTTCCGGTGGCACAAAAAAACGGTGGCACGGAACGCTGCAGTACTTGGTACACCTTACCTTGATCAATTTTACAACCTTTTGCCAACATTTTGAGGTTAGGTCATTTCAGGTCAGGTCACCAGCACAGGTCAGGTGACCTCACCTCCAAAAAAGTTTAAGATAGGTTATGGGTTAAGAACACGGTTAAGAACAGGGCTAATCTATCCAATGGAAACTCATATCACATAATGGGCATATAGAGCACTACAAAGTATGTTCCGGTATTTTTTATATAGATGACTTAGGGTCAGATATAGGTCATGACCTCGCCATTGTAAATGCATGGGGAAAGCAGAAATTGAGCTGTGTTTGTGTCACATTATTCGTCATTTGATTTTCTTAACGAGAGAAAGCGAGTGGTGCCTAAAATTGATTATAACTCAAAGCTATCAGGCGCTAGAGCCCAGAAAATCTTCAACACGTTACCTTCTTTTACCTGTCATGGCCTACATATTGACCTGAGTCAAACAGGGGGCGTGGTAATGGAGTGGTTAGCGAATCTGGCTGCCACGCAGCCGACCCGGGTTCAAGGCCCGGTGGCCTCCCTGAACAAGGAGCAAGCTGGCTCCCGAGAAACCCTTTCAACAGGGAAAGAGTTGGCGATACCATATGACCCTGGCAGTTGGTGCGTCGATAAGCCCCAGAAATTATTATCATATTGTGGGGACTAGCTAGAACTGTGTTTTTGTGATCAGAATGTCACATATATCCGAAAAGTTGCAGGAATGTACTTATACTATTAAATGACCAGGTGTGAGCATATTCATTGATTAATATTCACATATTACACACACTTCCACTCAATTGTGGTGACTTTTTAAGTGTTGTGCTAAGTATTACACGATTAAAACTTTGTGTTATTATGTCGGTTTACTATTTGTATTTTTGGTCGTTGTTATTTTTATTTTTTATTTTCGTTTAAAATAATATCATTATTTTAGGCAAGATGAAGTGACAGTGAAAAAGTTTCATGCTTCAGCACCTCTGAAATCGACGTAGCACGCTAAAAGGACATGGTGCTTGTTTCCATGTGCTGCAGTAAATCGCTATAGGTACGCATCATATCCCTTCAAGTACTTATAAAAATTTACTTTCGGAGGTTTCATCCCATCTTTTAGGCCCACTATACCACTGTGCCCCTGCGCGCTGGGACGGAGTTGACTAACCGACTCTGAGCATGACCGACGGCGGGTGACTGATGTCCGGCGCGGAAATGCCCGAGTTCCGGCGATCTTCTCAGTTCTGATGTCACGTCCCCTTCAACACAGGAACTGTGAACATCACCGTGGATAATAATGGGTGCGCAAAAAAATTAATCAGAAGATTTGAGCCCGAATTCGATAATCAAGAAATTGCCCTCGTTTAATTTTTTTGTAGCATGTCTATATTAATGCTGAGAAGTCCTGGTCTTTTCGATTATGGCTATACATAGTGTCATTATGGACGTCGAAAGTGCTGGGGGAAAGTATCCCCCAAACTCACAAATCAGTGATGTTCCCAAAAATTTGGGGACTCGGCTAGGGGTTGTTCGCATTTTCTCCCTGTTAGTTCCCTCCGTGAACCTACGTAAACAAATGTGTTGTTGAAGTGCATCCTTTGTAACGTTTTCAGAGACAGCCAATGAGGACCAAATTTGCCTCCCCCTCGTTCAGCACCAGTCTGAGGTCTGTCCACCCCCCCGTCGTCGCCAGCCCGAGATTCCCTCCACCCTCTGTAAAAATTCCCTGGCGACGCCCCTGGGTGTCATTACCTGTGAACACCACCTTGCACCTTCTGCGGTTCAAAGCGCAACCACTGTCTTTTCCCAACCAGCGCTGTAATTCACAATAATCTGTTTATTCAGAATATCATGATTCCGTGACCAGCGGTGTAATTTTCCCAAAATCTTTGGGGGTGCTTAGCAGGTGGGGGGGGCATCCTATAGGGGCAGCGGCGTTGGGGGGCGGCACCCCATCATTGCAACAAATTTGTTATTCATCGCTTTCTTGCGCCATTTATAGCACAAGGAACATTCTATTTTAATGTTGGGCAGGTATTCTACAGCTTTTGCCAAACGTGTTTGCTTTTTTAGGCGACATCCCAAAGCTACATACACGTCTTAAAATAATCAAATCTGAGCTTCAAATATTTCCACGATCAGGGGCGCAGCCAGAGCTTTGGTATGGAGGGCACACCACCTATGAGGGGCACCCCGGGAGAGAAAGGGCACTTTTAACGTAACCTAAAAAACTTACTATATCTTAATTAATATCAACTTTTGGGTACCTTTGGTCCAAGAAAATTCAATTCAAGCATTGACGGAGAAGGAAAACTGAAATAAAATCAGAAAAAAGAAAAGTGTCACCGAAATCTCATGAAAATAGCCAGAACACGACTTTTTTGGATAGATTTAAGGACAAATTAGCCAACTCATGCAATTACTTGACATCAGAGAAATCAGCGGAGCCTGTGATATCTGTCACTATGTGCAAGATAAGACATATTGGAGTCAAAAATTCATTTGTTATGCCCACTGGTTTTGTCGTGACGAGTGAGGCCTGGTTGAACACGGATTAAGTACCGCGGCTCCCACAAGGGCCGTGGGAGGAGGTGTGGCATAGTGACATTGGGCGAATGCAATTTTGCTTGCCGGAATAATTTGGGAGATACCTTTTTAACGCGTTTAAAAGTCCCATATTTTCAAGGATCGGTCGCAGTTGGAGTAAAGAAAAAGTAAACAGGCTGGTAGTTTTGGATGGGAATGATGTGACAGGACTGAAAATTACGAAAAACTAGTTCGTCATTCATTTAAATTAATTAGCAGAAATCCTGGTTCAGGGGACTGTGCTCTGAGCTCAGGGGCACATGCCTTTTTATCACTCCTCCCCAGAATCCACCAGTATAATAAGCAATTTATTTAATCCGGGGTGCCAAGGCATCACAAGCCGTTTTAGCGATGACGGCTCGTTCCTCGTTAGCTCCATTTTATAGGGGGAGTTTGCACTGTGTCCTTATTCCCCATCTATTCAAGACCAGCTCAGAGGCCCCCTAGTGTGGATCAGATTCCTCCAGAGCAGATGCCCCTCATTCCCCCAGTTGTGACTCCTGGGATTAGACTAGCCCCGTGACCCCAGAGGAGATGGGAGTTGGCCTTGTGTTCTCATTCTCTGTCTTTTCAAGACCAGCTCAGGGGGCCCCTGGTGTGGATCAGAGGCCCCCCCCAGAGCAGCTTATGCTTGGCCCGGGACTAGACTAGCTCAGTGGCCCCAAGGATGGCGGGGGGTCATCAGGCTAGCTCAATGGGCCGCAGATAGGCTCCTAGGGCCTTACACCATATTAGCTCAGGGGCACCAGACTAGCTCAGAGGGCATCAGATGGGCTCAGGAGGCACAATGATGACACCTGAGGCACCAGATCATCTCAGGGGGCATTAGTTTTGCTCAGGGACAATATACCTGCTCAGGGGGCACCAGATCGATCAGCTCTGGGGCCCAGATAAGCTCCTAGTCCCCAGACCAGAGCAGGTGTCTAAATCCGCTCCGGGAGCACCATATTAGCTCAAAGAGAGGACAAGGGATCAGCTCAGTAGTCCCCGATCAGCTCGGGGCACAGGTCAACTTGGGGGTACTTGATCAAATCAGGAGGCATTTAACCAGCCCAGGAGCCCCATACCAGCTCAGGGGCCTTTATCAGCCTCAGTGGGCACAGCTCAGCTCAGGCCCCCAGAACTGCTAAGGAAATAACTTAATCAACTCGGGAGGCCCAGATCAGCTTGAAAGGCACTAGATTGGCTCAAGGGGCATCAAGCTAACTCAGGGGCACTGGACGAACTCAGAGGGCATGGGATGGGCTCAGGAGGAAAATGTTGGCCCAGGAGGCACCAGTTTGACTCAGAGGGCATTAGTCTCCGAAAAACCCCCTCGGGTTTTTCGGAGACAACAGAAAAAACGGCGGCGCGTAGCGCCGTCGTACTTGGCATACCTTTTCCCTCATTATTTTTACAACTTCTGTGAAAATTTTAAGGTTAGGTCATCTCAGGTCAGGTCACCAGTACAGGTCAAGGGCCCTGACCTCAAAGGAAGTTTAAGATAGCATAAGTCGGAGCAGGGTGAACTTATCCCATTGAAACTCATATCACATAATGACCCTACCGAGTTCTCTAAAATGTGTTCCGGTATTTTTGATATCGATGACCTAAAGTCAGGTACGAGGCATGACCTCTCTATTGGAAATACATGGGAAAATGGTTTTTACAGAATAACTCAGTAACGGATGGTGATAGAGCATTTATTTTGGCTGCATTAGACTCGCCTGGGCTTTGCGGTTCTAATGATATGCATTTTACATAACTTGACCCCGACCTGACTTTCAGGTCAGGTCAAATCCTTGATTTGACCTAGCAAGGTGAAATTATATATCATTCGATTCAGCTTGCTGAAAGGATTCATACAGTTCAAGTCGTTTTGCTCTATCTTTACTTGTACAGATATAATGGCCGAAAAACTGAATTTACATGTTATCCCTATGACGGAATGTTTTGACCTCTCGTGACCTTAAATGTGACCTGATAAAAAAATGGTTCAAATATTTTCGATGGAGAAGTGGATGGGCAGCCCAACGCCGTTTACCGTTTTTCGCTACCTACCGTGGTTCTCGAGATCTTAGGGGGCGGGTACCCGCCCCCGTCAATGCGAAGGTGGCTCAGACCCCCGTCAATGCGCGTGTTAATCAGCTCAGGAGCCCCATGCCATCTCAGGAGCCCTCATCAGCCTCTGTGGGCTCAGCTCAGCTCAGGGCTTAAGAGCTGCTCATGAAATCACGTAAGGAGGCCCAGATTAGCTTAAAGGGCACCAGATTAGCTCAGGGGCACCAGACTAGCTCAGAGGGCATCAGATGGGCTCAGGATGCACCGGATCGACTCAGCGGCATTAGTGCAGCTCAGGTGGCACCAGATCGATCCGCTCGGGGATCACATAAGCTCCCAGCCCCCCAGACTATGGCAGGAGCCTAAATCAGCTCAGGAAGCAACATAACAGCTCAGGGGACACAAGGTGGGCTCAGGGCCCACCAAACCAGCTCAGGGGGCACCAGGCCATCTAAGGAGACATCAATAATCAGCTGAGGGGGCACCTAATCAGCTGAAGAGGCACCATATTGAATTAGGAGACAGAATCAACTTGGGGAGGCATGAGATCAGCTCGGAAGCCCGAATCAGCTCAAGGGGCACTAAATCAGCTATTAGGGCACCAAGCAGGCTCGGAGGCATTAGACTAACTCAGAGGGCATTATATAGTTTCAGAAGGCACAATTATTTGCTCAGTGGGGCACTCGATTGACTCAGAGGCACCAGATCAGCTTAGAAGGCAAGTAACCAGCTCAAGGGGCGAAGACCACCTGAGAGGCCACGAGATGAGCTCAAGGAGCACCAGATTAGCTTCACCCATACGATTATTGGCGACGATGAGGCATTAGGTGGACACATACTAGGTGCCCATACTCCTCCCGGGTGCTTGGAAAGGCACCAGAATGCCCTAGCTGACCGAAAAAGGTATTAAGTTGTCCGACAATAGTCTCAATCGCTACATGCCATCCAGTTACATCTTAGTTCAACGGCGTAGCGCACTAAATTTCGATACACCACCTGGCAATCAAAAGGGCACCCCGGCACCGATGGGGGGCACGTGCCCCCCTGTGCCCCCCAGGCTGCACCCCTGGACAGTAGATCAACTCCGGGAGGCATTAAATAAGCCCAGGGGTCCGGATCAGCTCAAGGGGCACTAAAACAGCTAAAAGGAAACCAGGCAAGCTCGGAGGCATCAAACTAATTCAGAGTATTATATAGGTTCAGAAGGCACACTTATTTTCTCAGGGGGCCCCAGATTGACTACGAGGGCACCAGATCAGCTCAGAAGGCACATGATCAGCTCCAGGGGGCACCAGATGAGCTCCACCCGTACGATTATTGGCGACGATGAGGCATTATCTGGAAACGGATTGCGTGCCTATACTCTTCCCGGGTGCTTGGAAAGGCGACAGAATGCTTTAGCTGACCAAAAAGGCACTAATTGTCAAACAATAGTTGAAATCGCTAAATGCGGTCTAGTTCCATCTAGGTTTAACAGCGTAGGGCACTACATTTCGAGCGGCACGGCCCAAAGTGGGTACACCACCTGGCAATCAAAAGGGTACCCGGCACCGATGGGGGCACGTTCAGCTGGAGCTCAAGGGGCGCCAGCACGTGCCCCCTGTGCCCCTGGCTGCGGCCCTGGACAGTAAATAAAGTACGGGAGGCATTAAATAAGTTCAGGGGGCACATATCAGCTCAAGGGCACTAAAACAGCCAATAGGGCACCAGGCAAGCTCGGAGGGATCAGACTAACTCAGAGAGCATTATATAGGCTCAGAACTTCTGAGTCAGAAGGTACAATTACTTTGTCAGGGGGGCACAAGATTGACTACGAGGGCATCAGTTCAGCTCAGAGGGCACATGATCAGCTCCAGGGGCCAAGACCAGAGCTCAGGAGGCACCAGGTGAGCTCAAGGAGCACCAGATTAGCTCTGCCCGTACGATTATTGGCGACGATGAGGCATTATCTGGAAATGGATTACGTGCCTGTACTCTTCCCGGGCACTTGGAAAGGCGACAGAATGCCCTAACTGACCAAAAAGGCACTTCATTGTCAAACAATAGTTTAAATCGCTAAATGCAGCCTAGTTCCATCTAGGCTCAACGGCGTAGGGCACTCGATTTTGAGCGGCATGGCCCAAAGACGGTACACCACCTGGCAATCAAAAGGGCACCCCAGCATCGATGGGGGCACGTGCCCCTGTGCCCCCCCTGGCTGCGCCCCTGGTGAGAAGGCATGTAATATTCGATTTCGTGGAGGCCTCTGGATTGGATGTGACCAGACGGGATTCAACTCGATACGCGTCGAGCATGCGGGTAGGCAGCTACATACCTACTTACGGTATAACTAGGGCAGACGTCTCAGCTTCGACAGATAGAAACGTGGGGTTCTTCACTGGAAGAAAACATTCCCAAGACCCAGAAATTTCCCCAGTTTCCCAGGTTTTCCCCTGAGAAAGGGAATTCAGGGATGGGATTTAGGCCCATAGGCGGATTCAGGAGGGGAAAGTTAAGATGCACTACAGAGCAAGGGATTCCTGACAGACGTATCCAGGGAAGGGGATTAAGGCCATGGGCCAGACTGCAGAACATGACAGGTTTCGACGAGATCTCGTTGGGGCAGCCTCGGGGCAGACCTACCGATTTGGGGCAGCTTTTGGTCGGGCTTGGGGCAGAGGGGGCTCTTGGGGCAGTTTCTAGTAGGGGAGAACGGGGCAAAACGGACACCCTAAGTGTTTTTCCAACATAGCAAGCTCAATAGCGGGCCGAAAATATTTAGTTATACACCCTGACGTAGCCTAATGAATTGTGTCTCTAATGTAAGAGTATCAACTTGAAAAATCAATTCGGAAAAACATGGCAGTAAAATATATCAGTTAATGTTTTTGGCCATTTTGACCCAGCCCTGGGGCATAATGGTTTTCAGGAAGGGGCAAAACGGACAGTATGACCTGCTGTCACTGGACTTTTCCCGAGTACCCTCAAAAATATATGCACCCTGGCAGCCTGGGTAATATGGAAAAAATATCATGTTTTGTTAAAGCGTCAACATCTAATAACTCAGTTAAATTTTTAACCTGTGTTCATACTGGCACAAGACTGTTCCCCACCCTGTACCCACCCCTGCCTTCTTTTCTCGCTGTTTCTTTGACCTTACCACAATAACAAACTACATGGAAAATTATCCTAAGTGATTGGGGTAAACCGGACCATCAGACCATTTTACACCATTGGTCCATTTTGCCCCTTCCGTTTTGCCCCATAGCTACTCCGATTCAAGTTTTTACATGTCGGAAAAAATTGCAGGTTTTGAGATTTTAAATTACCCTTGCCCTAACCCTACACTGCCACTTATTCAGACATATCACGATCAGAACTCAACTCAGTTTATCACTCGAAAAAACGAAGATTTAGAACTTGTAAATATCGCAATACTCACAAGAAAGCCCTCTCCAGCCAGCCCACGTCGAAATAATGCGGCTGACGACATGCACGCTATATTCTGACGTTCTTTGTCCAAGGCAGTAGTTCATCTTCTAAAATCTAGAAACAAACACCAGCAACATACCGAAATAGCTAAAATCCGTTTTGCCCCAAGGTCCGTTTTGCCTTTGTCTCCCCTACTTGGGGTAGCAGTCAGTCTGGGTAATCACAGTGGGAAGAAGAAAAAAGTAAGTTAAACTTGCGCTGGAAAACAATTTGTTTAAAAAGTGTCATATTTGTCATCAAATGAAATATTACTTTTTTCTTACATTTTAACCGTCACTGGACACGCCTCATCTGATTGTCTCATCGAGTGTCTGCAAAACTGGAAAGAACGAAACCAAATACCAACGTTTATAAGCCTTGAAAACTAGTTTACCTACTATGACCTGGTGTAGATACCCAATATTTTGTGGCTGAGAAATGAAGTTCAGAGCAACAGCTTTCATTTGAGCACAAAAAGTCTATCTAATCAAAGTATTTTTTTAGTTACAAGGTTTTGGCCTATTTTGTAGCCCGCTTGCCCCAGTGTGCGACGGCGTGTAACGAACCGCTCCAACTTGTATGCTGAGAAGTGACAGAACCCACCGTTTCGCCTCGGAATGTCGCGGCTACGACATCACCTATCAACGACGCATTTCAACGACTGAAAATGCGTGAAATGATCGGCACGAGTTTCATATATTTATATGCTCATTTATAGTGATCACGATAACGTTCGAAATAGCATAATCCGCCGAAACAGAAACATCTCCACCCGTCTGTTCGGCACGGTATGGTATGTCACCCTTTAACGGCAGTCGCCATTTACACCGCACACGACCGCACACGACGACGAGGAGCAGCGGACCGGTGAGACATTGCTGACCTCCACCCAGCAGCCGCAGCGGTCCGGTCAGACCGGCCGGCGGCGGCCGCCCTGCCGCAGCAGTGCCCCCTCGTCCATCGGCGGGATGACGGTGCCGGCCTTGGTGGCCACCGCCGGCATCGTCAGCTTCTGGTGCGCCGCTGAAGGGATCCACGTCCTGCCCACCGGCGCGCGCACCATGGCCTCGAAGGCGGCCACCGAGCGCACGTAGTGCGGCAGCTGACTGGGCTGGTGGGCGCGCAGGCCCTGGTTGCGCCTCTCACTGAGGATGACGTGGCCCAGAGTGTGGTCCTTGCGCGGCCCGGCTCTGGGCGCTGGGGGAGCGGGCGGACGGGTCAGTCGGCAACTGGGCGGCGTCAGACACGCACTCTGGGATCGCAGCCCCGAGCACCTATGTCGCTTCCAGGCCGCCAGCGTTTCTTTATAAAGAAAATCAGGATACATTCACCCTCCCCCCACCTCTATAAAATCAATTTGTTCAGCGTGCTCATCACTTGGGCATTTTTCTTAGCTTCTTTACTTTATTGTTTATGAGTTATGACCATATACCACCTAACACCATCCACTGAGTACCAGGATGCGTGTAATGGAGTTTTTTTTAAATAACACCGCAGCTTCCCGACATCCTGAACTCCCAACAGCTTTGTTCGCGACGTAATTCGCGTTGAAATTTGAGGCACACCATTTTTCCGTGACATCCAAGGGGCTGGAAACGGCGAGGGCGCACCTTATTTACGTTGTCACCATCACAACTTACCGCGGAACATAAGCCGACGTTTTTTCCTTGCTGACACTTTGATGTCCTTCCCGCCCCAGTCGCCCCAGCCGGGCAAGGCCATGTCGACGTCCTTGGGCCTGTCAGCCTCAACGGTAGCCTCCTTCTCCTCCCTGAGGAAGAAATATCACTCAAGCCCACATTGAAAATATACTAGGGAACGCAAAATTCGAGACACAGGACCAGCTTTGAGCAGAATGCATTGCCGTGCAGGATAACCACGTATGATTATTGCACAGGGAAATGACTAGGGGCGTAGCCATGAGGGCGCAGGTTTCTCAGCCGCTGAATAGTTGGCTTCCATTCTGGAAATACCGTGCAGCTTGGGTGTCCTACGTCGCTGAATCTGGATGCTACTGAGCGAAACGTGGCTATTAGAGCGGCCATGTAAAAAAATCATTTGTCCCTGTCAGCCGTTCAATGTATCAATCTGTTTAATGGCACGTGATGAATTTATATTCAGTCATAGACCAAAAGACTGCATTCATTCACAAACCGATCACATGTACATTGTACATGCAGGGCCCTTTAATTTCGACCTGTTTATCCTAACAGCCTTGCTAGACGCAACGAATCCAAATCCAACAATTATTTGAGGCACCTTTGAAGCAGCCTTCATCTCTGTGGGTCCTCTCGGATGAGGTGCGCCACCCACCGCACTCAAGCCATGACGGCGCCCTGTAACACTGTCGTATCAAATATACGAAAATGGCAGTATTTCGCATTCAGAGGCCGGGAGGTGGCGCGTGCGTGCGGGTGCGGACCCACCTAAACTCGGCCACCACGTCGTCGTCGGCGAAGGCCTCGGCGATGGTGAGCCGGGCGCTGTCGTCCTCCATGGCGTGCTCGTCGCCTTCGGCCGAGGGCGGCAGCGAGAGCAGCTGGCACGGCCGCATCGCCAGGAAGCGGGAGGCGTCCAGCTGCGGCACGTCCGGGGCCGACGGACGCTCCGGCGCGGCCAGCTCCTCCACAGTGGCGACAGCCGGCTCCTTCTCAGCCGCGCCCAGCGCCTCCAACTGCTCGGCTGTCGACCTGCGCGCCACCGTCTCGTCCATGTTGGACGCACTGTCATCTGGCGGCGCAGTGTCGTCGTCGGAACCCACCGCCTCCAGCGACTTCTCCGACTTTGTCTTCTTTCCAGGCTGCTTTTTAGACTTTCTTTTCCCCTGAAGTGATTTACCCTGATCCCCGGTCAATTTCTTCAGCTTTTTCGCCGTTTTCTTGACCATATTCAGTTCGAACTTGTCAAATATCTCATCGATGTTTTCCGCCTGCTTTTTCACCTTGACCTTCTTTTTCTTTTTACCTTTACTATCTGAACCTCCATCGGTCTTAAGATTTCGCTTTAAGCTCTTTTTCTTCTTGCCTTCTACCTCTTCGCCAGCTCCTGCTTTCCGCTTCACACCTTTCTTTTTCTTCGCTATTATCACCTTCGCTGTTTTCTCTTCACTCTCCTCTGCGCTCTGCTCTGAGTCGTTCTCCAGCGCCGCCACTCTCTCCGCCGTCGCCCGCGCCGCCGGCCTCTCTTCCTCCACCTGTTTCGTCTCGGCGGGCGCCTCCTCCGCCTTCTCCGCCTCCCGGAGTCGACGTTTGGCCGCCTCCTGTTCGGCCCAGAAGCGGGTGTACTCGCCGCTGTAGGCAGCCAGCGAGTCCTCTCTCGCTATCCACGGGTTGTCCGGCTCGGGGGTTACGGTAGCGTCGACCCCGTCCAGATCATCGTCCGAGGACACGGCCCCTTCCGCCTCTGGCTGTTGCGCCGATTTCTGCGTCTTCTCCCGGCTGATCCGCAGATTCTCGGCCAGAGCCTCACGTGCCTGAACACAAAAACACGAGGGATGTCGGAAGCCATCTCTACAGCCCATTTACTCCGTCATAACATGGAAAGGTTTCAACACAAACACATAAAATACAAGTTCGGCATTCTTCAAAGTTACAAACATTGCAGAACGAACGAATAAGCGCCTCTTTACGTCACACATCTATTCAGTCGCCAGCTATACTGAACTGGCACCAGTCTGGAGGCAGCAGGGCGGGGCTACGTACGGCAGGGTCGTACTGTCGCTTGAGCGCCATCATGCGGGCCCACTTGCCAGTGTTTCTGTGCTTCTGGCTCATCCTCTCCTCGGCCCGGTCGCGCTCCACCTGCTGCAGTTTGGCCAGCGCCGCCTGCGGGTCGCACACCTTCAGTCGTTCGAAGTCGCGCAGGTGCTGCTTAATCCGCTCCTTCTTCAATACGCGGTGGTACCTGACGAGGGAGGTGGCGGTCGTTGTTAATATAAAGGCGATGCTTGGTAAAACGCGCATTTCACATGTTGACAAAGGAAATTGTCTTCTGCGCGTGCTTATTGCTAAGGGAGCATGCCGGCATTTTCCAATCAGCTCAAAAACCTGAGGGGGAGTGGGTGGCTGTGCAACTCTAGTATGGGAAACATTACAAGCATGTGGCTACGAGAAAATATCGTGTACCCTCTTGTTAGCTTAGTTTATATGCTGAATTTATATGTACCGAACACTTTCACGAAAACAAGTATGCGAGATCATTCGGAGACTGACAACATACTTTGGAGCTGAGAACAATGAAATGCTCAAAACAAGTTTTATTGGAATCTAAGCAATGCTGTATGCAAGTCTCGGAGGAAGGATGATGCGAGAGCTGATCGGTTGTGCGGTGCTATAGTCAAGGGCAGGATTATAATATACTATTATTTGACATGGAATCCAAACGGAATTATGCGACTCCTGGGTCAGAGTCAGATTCAAACCCACACTTTGATTTATTTGACTCACGACCCAATCTGAGTAATCATACGAAAATCCAAAGATAGAAGTTCGATCACTCGCAATGTAGAGTCGAGAAAAGTTAAAAAACTGTTCCGCAGGCGGGTCGTACCGCCGATACCACCTACTTCCTGCTTTTGATCTTGTTCTGCCGCCTCTGCTTGGCCTCCTGGTAGGTGAGCAGGGCGCGGTGTTTGGCCAGTGTGCGACGCCGCTCCAGCGCCTCGTCCAACGACACGGCTGCCAGCGCGCGCCGCTCCGCCTCGCTCAGCACCTCGCCGGGCGGCACCACGCTGCTGCTGCCGCCCAACAGCGCCGCTATCTCCTGCTCCAGTGGTGTCTGGGGCTGCCGGCGCCGCCGCGGGGACGCGTCAGGGGCTGGGACTGACGCACATGCGCGTCGCACGGGCTCAGGCTGACACACGATGGGTCACCCTGGCTGGGGCTGACGCACACACACGTCACACGGGCTGGGACTACGCATAGACACGCACAGATACGTCAGAAGGACTGGGACTGACGCACAGATGCGTCAGAGGGACTGGGACTGACGCAAAGACACGTCAAACGGGCTGAGAATGACGCACAGATGCGTCACATGGGCAGGGGACTGACGCAGACACGTCAAACGGACGCACTGACGTACCAGAGGTTGTTCATTGGAAATGAACCGCGAAAAAACACAGGTGCACTAACAGGCGAAGCTAATATACCTAACAAAATCAATGCTTAGGCCAACAACACTCGCGTAAATATATGCACGGCACAGACAATGGACGTGACGGAC
Organism: Lepas anatifera; assembly: GCA_034440635.1. NCBI lineage: Eukaryota > Metazoa > Arthropoda > Thecostraca > Lepadidae > Lepas > Lepas anatifera. Next base: position 476,606 of record JAOTON010002216.1, read on the forward strand.
ATCAGAAACTCAACTGGCGGCGACAGATAAAACCTGTGCGTCAATACTTTTCAAATCGATTTATAGTTTGACTCCTGATCTATGACCTGCCGGTGATCTTCAAATGCAATTATGGTGGTCAGCGAAAGAGGTTTCGTCCAAAAATTTGCCTGTGCGAACTCATCTGTCAGATTATTTAAAAAAAAACGGTAAAACGTGGACTTCACACATTTCCCCGCAATCCTCACAGCACAGGAGGGGCTGAACACTGAGGTCCATTCAAATCTAACAAAAGTGGTAGGTACTAATCAAAACTGGACTGGCAGCGTAAAATGAATCGCTAAAAATCAGGCAAACAGCGAGAAATGAGCGCCCGTCCGGACCTGGAAGGCAGCCGTGCGCTCGGCGGCCGTCTCGGTACGCAGGTTGGGCTTCTCCAGCGGGAAGGAGACGTGCTGGGCGCGGCGCTGCTGCTTCACCAGGCTCTCCCACCGGGACACCTCCTTCGTCACCTTCTCATAGCCGGCAGCCCGCTGGAGCTGTGGGATTGACCAGGCGGGTCAGCGGCCAACACGGGTCCTGGCGCCGACGCCAAGCAGTAGCAGTACCCGACCAGATTCTTAGGAAACCAGTAGCCACGGAGGCGAAAACAGCCTAGGACATAAACACAAACAGCACAAATCAAATACAGCAGAAACAACGGGAAGCTCTTTAAAACCAGATGCACCCAAATTCAAGGGCCAAGGTGGCCAGTGTCCCACCTGAACAGCACGCGGCTTCTGGAGCGGCGGTGGCAGCTTGCGGTGCCCGCTGGCGCGATTGACTTCCTTGCGGAGTGCGGCGTGGCGCGCCTTGTCGCCCAGGCTGGACAGAAGCTCACCGACGTTGACGCCCGCTCCCTCAGCTGTGGCCATGTGGAACTCGGATGCTTCGCCACTGGCCTCCGAGCGCTGGATAATTGACCTGGCGAGGCCAGCAAGATGTGTCAAAATGAGGGATAGAATTTGCATCAAAACATGAAGTAGCACGGCAGCAGCCTTAGTCTTGTATCTCGTGTTAATATCCACCAGGTATTTATGAGCGTAACCCAATTACAGGCGAAGTCAGAATAAAAATAAGCTTAAAATACCATTGTCATTTAATCTTGTATAAATTATCACTCACTCTTTCCCAGGATCCATGACCTTTTTGGAGGGAAAAACTGCACAGAACTAGCAACTAGCAAAGTATTTATATACTTATTTATTTTACTTCTTCAGGACACTCCACAATAGACATGTGGCTATTCTTAGCCTGGCATCACTGATTTCATAACTTATTCCATGTACAAAAGACAAGCATAATAGTCACTAATAAACATTAAGATACGCTATGGTATAAAGTACAGTAGAGTAGTATATAGTACAAATTAGACAGTACCGTGCCGCAGTCTTTGAGTCCAGCTGGTTGATGGACTGTAGCAGTCTGTCATGGGCAACCATGTTGCCAGCGCTGTCTTCCACTTCATGTTCAACTTGCTGAGACTCATCAAACAGAGGGGCATCCCCATCAGACTTTTCGTTCAATGTGCAGGCCATGGTATCAGTGCACTTTTCTCTCTTCAGGCTCTCTGAAATAGGTACAACCGGTTACAAGCAATGGTTTGATACGACATAAGCGTGTTTCCTTTTAACACACGCTCACTGGAGGCTGGAATCGGCGGAATACGTCCCCTGGTGGTTTTCTGGCATCACGCATAAACGAAAAAAGCGCATACCCTTTCCAGTATCCGTATCCTTGATTATTTTAGGGCATGTCCCCAAACATTTAAGGCCGCAGTCATTCAAGTTCAAGAGACCCGATAATCATAATTCCACGGTAGCGGCACAGCGACACAGCCTTGCTCGTAAGTGAGCCTCGCTGTACCGCCATTCATATGTAAGTGAGCTGCAAGAAAGACCTCTGCAAGTTTTACACCTTTTTTCACCTGACACCTACCCCATCCAGCATTAGATTAGCGATATATAAGCTCAGTCAGTGTCTGGTCAGGTGCAGTCTCTGACTTTATCACCTGGGTATGCTGCGTTTGAGGCCAGTTTGATGAAGCTGGATTTGGTAGATAATTTTAGCGTCGTTAAAAATGGATTTGTTGTTCGTATGTAATTCATACAACGTAGCCCACTACAGTACGCTGCTTCATATCTTACCGAATATACCTCAAAAGGAAAGTTCACGCAGATACGGAATTTCGTATCAACGCGTGCATTTGTCCTGACGGAGCAGGGTAGCCACGGTATCTGCCACTGGCTTCTTGGGTAACACTGTTATAGCTTTCGTTGAAAACTACAGATGCTATGATAATAATACATAAAGTTGCTTCAAACAATTGAATTTTCAGCACTTTGGTGGTTAAAAAACCGAACATTATAAGTTGCTGTCCCATATCTTTTAAGCTACTGGGGTCAATTTTTTAAAGGAAGATACGCGAAAAAATTATTATTGTGTGTTTTTGTTATTTGAAAAATCCTGATTACGAAACTGTCAACTATTTTTGTATCTTCGACAAAATTTCGGGAGGCCACCCACCTTATTATCGAAATAGGTTAACAGTTCCGATAAAATGCTGAAACCTGCACCCATCACTTACTTTTCGAAAACTTATTTAAAGTTGAAAAATATTGTTTTTTTTAATAGGAATGACTGTTCTTTATTTACATTTGAATTAATTTTACAAAGCCTTTAAAAATACAACATGAATAACTTTGCCCTAGAAACGAAAAAACACCAAAATTACTCAAGTCTTCAGCAGTTTCGTACCTCGGGTCTTGAGTCGTTTTCTGCTTCAGCCCCAGTATGACAAAACTTTTGCGTCAGAAATGTCACGTGAACCCTCCTATGAGGTGGCTGTAAGTTCTGATTGGT